>CAWUFW010001464.1:1200000-1590000 GCA_963921515.1 Calotriton arnoldi | reverse complement strand
AATGAGGTTTTATGGTATTGACTCCATGCCCAATAATCCTAGAGGTGGTGATAAAATGTACGCACTTCGGAGGATGGAATCCAGATATATAATGGAAGCTGGATGTCTGTTCCGGAAAGGGATAAATTTAGATGAGGAGTTATTTGTTCATTTGTAATCATAGTAATTAATTCAACCTCATGCCTGACCTGAAATTAATGTAAATAAATGTTTTAAAATGTTGTAATTGGTGTCTGGAGGAGTGTTGGTATTATTGTGACATCATTTTAGTAATTAGGCTGTCTACTAAAATATGAATACTAATAATTAAACTTTCTTTATTCTAGGAATTGAATTCTTACAGCAGTTCTATATTTTTATAATTTGAGATAGATATGTGACGAGAACTGGAAGAGCATGACAAGAATCTTTTTATGTTAGTATTTGACTGATCTTAAACACATGATGCACAGTTGAATATAAGCTTAGTTACTCTTGATTTTTGTACAAACGAACATCTACAATGGTATGTTACAGTTCACTTTATTGTATGTGATAATTATTATAATTCTGCGACATTAACTGGTTTCATGATAAATGACTACTAGAGTCTGTATTTTGGATTATATAATTATTAAATTAACGGGTGAAGTCATGCTTAGACTTTTTTCTATTTCTTCTATTTCTTCCATTGTTTTCAATCTCTAGGCTACTATAGCCGTCAATTATTTGTGTACAGATTGAATTGAATAATTATGCAGTATGTGAGATTACTTATAGCGATTTTTTTTCTTGTCATCTCATAAATTCGCTCTATGATTTCGTAGTATTGTTGACTTACGGGATTCGTATGTTGTAGATTTCACAATTTTGGAGCCAGTCTGCTGTGTTTTGTACAGTCTGATGGTTGGACGGAACATTGTTAAGTCCCTCTACTATGTTCTTTGTGGCTGTATGGCAAACATTTAGTAAGAAAGTTTGAGTGATCAAGACTTTGTTGAAGTTGAAACACAATTACTTTCTCTGCCTCAATAAGATATTTCTGAAGCTTGAATAGCATGATTTCTGAAAAAGCCTAAATAAAAGGAGAAACAGAGGTAGAGGGTGAGCTGGCTACAGAGATGCAGAACACAGGGTGATGGTATAATGGGTTTGGCACAACGGATACGAGGTAGGAAGAAGAATGACGTAGAATGGAGGATGAGGTAAAATCGAGTGGTGAAGGGGAATGACAAAGATGAGGGGACGCGGAAGAGTGAAGCATGAGGTAGACAACATCTGCTATAGAAATAACAGTGATCTAGAAAGTATGATGGTGCTGTAATGGAGAAAGGTAGAATTATCAATTGCATCAACGATCCTGCGCTCTACCAAGGGTTATTTGAGAATCCTCAAGCCTTTCTTGAGCTGTATCTACAAAGCGGGCCTGGCCTTCAGCCCATCCTCTTCACTGACTCACAGCTCAGGCTCCCTAGGAATGTGTCCAAATGCACCTCGCACCTAGGGCTCCCTGGGCGCGCTCCAGGAGGTGCTTGTGATGCCAACATAGGCCGGGCAGAGAAAGTAATTCAACATATATCAACAGTACTGGGAAATAAATACACCTGCGGCACCAACGGCGTAAAACCCATATTCAATAAGGGTGAAACTACAGACCCGGGATAACACTCACGGCGGGTGACCTCAATCCAAGAACACACATTGAAAAGGTCAAAATAACTTTTGATAGAAGCTTTTTTATTCAAAGCGTACTTTTTTACACTATCTAAGGCATTTTGGATGGACTTATTTTTAATTTATTAGTATTTAATTTGAAATTCGTCTAATCTTTCCACCACAACATTCTGAGAGTGGATAAACGGTTCTTTTAAATTAAGGGAGAATTGTCTATTATAATTTCAGGAATTATAAAGTTTTCATTTAGTGTAATAACACAGTGTTGGGTTGAACGGTTTCAATAAAAGACATTTTCTCCAAATGTTGTTTTCAACCAAATAGTTCTTCAATAAGTTTATTTCAAACAGTGTGTTCTCTACAAAAAATACTCGTGTCAGTGATTGCCATGCCTGAACAAAGACCTACTATTTGAGGAAAGCCAAAAAAACCCTACTTAACTTTGATCTCCTTCCTGTCTTTAATTAAATTACAATAGAATGCAGTTAACCTGGTCCATGTGGTCTTTAATAAATTAACTGACTTTATAAGGCTTTAAATCAGGAAGTGCACTGATGCAACTGTTCTGGCATGGACACTGTGGAATGGAGCAACATCTGGCTACAGAAAATGGTGGAAAAACCTGTCTCCTCTTCCCTCCATATGGATCGCTACCGAAACGCATCATTAAACGCCTACCACTAACTCTCCCTCACTCGTCACTCAGACCTGGGTTGTCGATTGACAATGTCTGCCATTAAAAGTAGCACAAAGTTCAAAAGGAGAGGCGAGGGCTCGGCCTTACAGGCGAGAGGTAGTCTTGAGTAAGGAGAAGCTTGTATCACCACCCTTGGATCCATATCAAACATGAAGTAGCGCCTACATCAATGAAATATCAATGAATACTGAGTGAATAAAAATAAGTATTCAAATGAAGTATAACGCAGAGAGTGTTAAATTATAAGTTAAAAACATTTTATTTTTGAGTGTGAACAGTGCGCATTGCATCCAAGTCTGTGTACTTGTTATAAACTGATAGTCTCTGCAAACGTGTGTTGACAGCACATGTAGCGGTGCAGCACCATTTGGACAACTAGCATTAATCAGAAGTTAAAATGTGTAGGTGGATGATTAGGAGTGCACCCCCAGATTCCAAATCGGTACATTGAATTCTGTCAACCACAGGAGGTAGCACCCATTAAAAATGTAATTCGAGTCAATTGCTAATATAACAGAGAACAGGGCAACAACCATGGTCTACACAACAGACCAAGCATCAGAGATATATGCCCTAATTCAGGAAGTAAAACTTACGGACACTCATGGAGGCTCAATCTCCCAACAGCTCAAACAACTGGAGTATCTAACTAGACGCCAATTAAACCAAAGATTACATGCTTCGACTCTGGTACAATACCACAAAGTTAAACGCATTCCTAGAGGACTAAGACTTTCAATTAAACCTATGCTGTTCCGATTCCATTTGAACACCGCATTCATGGAAAAATGGTACTCAATCCTAAATAAATGCTCATTAGATTTAATATTACTGATCGAGGAATTATCTAAAACGATTTGTGAACTGGAAGAAGAAATACACAACTTAAAAAGTGAACTTGAGTTAAGGATGGAGAGCAACAACTGGCAGATCAACTTGTAAAGGACTTAACCAGAAACTGGATAAGTACAACAAGGAACTCCAAGAAGGCAAATTAAGAAAGTACAAAAGGGACACCATCAATTATAAATTGAACGAAGTGTACACGTGGGCTGAAATTTATGCACGACGAAGGTTTGATCAGAAGAGAACAAAAACATCATCTGAAGAGAGTATAGCCACGGATAAAGACACAGCCTCCAATAGGGCACCGATACGATCAGGTACCACTGAATCAGATCGATTTGGACCATCAACTGAATCTGGAGAATCGGTCCAACCTACAACATCTTTTTTGTCACAGGTTCCAGATCAAGGACAACCACCAGCTCATATTGGACATGGGGCAACAGGAGCAACCATAAAACCAGGCGAGGACAAGGAAAAAGGAGGCAGGTCATTGTGCAGCGGCAAAAACAAAACTTAATAATTAATATATCCTCAACTCAATTGACACACCAGCAAAGTAACGTGTTAAGTAGGGCATGTCCTTTCTGCCCACTAACTCAACAAACGAGCTGGAAATAGAAGCAACATTTTACAGATTTATGCGGACCTTACGATTATGCCATTTCTTTACTAATATAATAGGCGACGATCGGACAGGAGATGAACAAAAGGAAGCAACATTCAAACCTAAAAGCACTTATCAAGCGCCAGTTTCTCACAAAAGGCTTGATACATTTGAAATTATGATAAAAAAAAGACATCAGAAGATTGAACTTCAAAACTAACAGAGGACTGAGCCTCACTCAACACGACAAGAGAGCCATGAGATCAATAGCCAACAATCCAAACATCACATTGCAACCGGCAGATAAAGGAGGGGCCCTCTTAGAGATGGACACAACCTATTATCACTCTAAGGTTAACCAACATGTGATGGATGACAACACATACATGGCACTGGATAATTACCCAACTATACAACTTATAGGGATTCTGAACAACATTCTACAGAAAGCGGAAGACATGGAATGGATAGATGAACAAACCAGATTATATCTAACAACGAATAATCCACGCAGACCTAGATTGTATATGATACCCAAAATACACAAAGACATCAGGAACCCCCCGTTTAGACCCATCGTCTCGGGATGTGGATCACTATTTGACACCCTTGGCAGATATCTTGACTACTATTTTCAACAATTTGTACAGAATTGGCATTCTTACATAAGGGACACAACTGACTTCTTACAGAAACTACAGACCATGCAATCGGTTATGCAGGACAACTGGCTGTTCTGCACTATTGATGTAACAGCACTGTATACGTCTATACCTCATGAAGCAGGAATGGAAGAAGTAGAGTGAGTTTTACTACGTTCACATGATGTCAAGGCAGAAAATATTTTTTTATTGGAGCTATTACACTTCTGTTTGAACCACAGTTATTTTTCATGGCAAGGCAATTTGTATGCACAGCTCACAAGTACATCTATGGGTTTTTCAGGGGCACCAGTGTATGCCAACATTTTCATGGCCCAATTTGAAGATCAACACATCATGAGCAACTCTAGTTGGTGGTGGTCCAAAATAGCCTTGCAGTGCAGGTTCATAGATGACATCTTCCTCATTTGGCCTGACACAAAAAACAAACTAGAAGAGATAATACGAACATTGAATACATGCAACCCAAGGATAAAATTCACTCACACCATTGAAGATAACCAAATCATCTTCCTGGATGTACTGGTCACAAAAAAAACCATGGGACAAGGTTTTGATACACAAATATACACAAAACCCACCGACCGTAATAACGCATTAGCCTTCTCCAGTTTCCATCCTCGGAGTTTGATTAATAACCTACCATACATAGGATTTGCTCAGAAGAAGCCATATGTACCCAAAAGATTGCAGAATATAAGCAAAGATATGTTGATATTGCAGGATTGCATCACAAGGGTTGACAAGAAAGAACGGATGGAGTTATTCATAAAACAAAACAAGTCCAAGGACAACAGAACAGTGTTGGTGTCCAAATTCACCACATGTTCGCGAGCTATTAAAAAAATGATCAACACCAGGTGGGAACTCTTGGAGAACGAACCAGACTTTAATGGTTTATTTTTTAACTAACCACTACATGCCTACACAAGAGGCAAGAATTTACGTGAATTACTGGCAACACCGGTCAAAAAACACAACGAGGAGGAACAGCAAGGGACTAAGAAATACTTTAACTGTATACATTGCAACAATGTCATTACAGGCAACATTCTGTCACACCCAATTTCAGGAAGGAGTATACAACTCAGACATACAGCTGATTGCCACACATGCAACGTTATTTACTGCATTAAATGCCCGTGTGGCAAGGCGTATGTGGGGAAAACGGAACGGAAAATAAAAGTAAGACTCACTGAACACAAGAGCACAATCAGGACAAAGAATAAAGCATCCTGTTTATCTGTCCCCTGGGAAGAAGCTAACCATTCTATATCCCAACTGAGATACCAAATAATTGAAAAAGTAACAGCAGTACCTGGAATTGACAACAGTAAGAAATTGTTACAACGGGAGATCTATTGGATCAAAAAATTGGATACACCAAGAGATCTCAACGACCGGATTGATACGAGTTGCTTCATATAGAACCACAATGTCCATCTATCCATTGTAACAGAACTGAGATCAATACACTGTGTAAGACATTTTCTAATACAAGTCCACATGCCACAGGTGATCACGTACCACCACACCACTAAACGTCTCACAATAACATACGGCATGACAGCCTTTGGTGAAGGTAACCACTGACACAAATAGAAGACCAATAAAGTTTTGTCTTCAAAAGTTTATCCAGCCATAGACTACTTGAGAATGGGGTTGTTGTTTTTCCACTTGTCAATGTTGTGGCAGGTCATTTGTCAGTCATACTTGCCATTATACGCGTTTGGCTCTTTATGTCCAGGTTGATAATTTATTCCCATTGATGGTGGACACCGTGTATACATAATTGTCTACTGGTTTCCATATAATGACAGATCTATTGCACCGTCATCTTAACGACAATCTTGCCTCAGCTTTTGCGCCACACACGGGAACCGCGTTCTATCACGGCGTCCGTTCCGATTTTCGAACTCGGCAATGGATCTATTACATTCCGTTTACTATGTGTTAATTTTTCCCCCCCTCTTGACGTTTTTTTTTTTTTGAGTTGACAATTGACATTGCCATCGTTTATGTTATAGGGTAGACCATCAGTCATATCTATATCTTTTCAGTTCATATATATAATACATTGACCCCACTATGTCGGCAATACATTAATATTCTCAGGCTTATTATTCTGAGGCTTAGAATTCTCTTCTTTACATTTCACGGTCTATGTCAGACCACTAGCACTATTTTCTTATAGCTTCATTTTCACGCTAGCAACATAGAACAAGATTCAATTTCCTCGTTCCAAGATGGCGGACGTTCCCGCATTCCATTATTGCAGAGTAGACGACACGAGTCTGTCTTCTCTGTTCACAAGGCAGCAACATCGTTTTAACTCGATTCCCCACACGAGACTCGACGTACAACGCCGGAGACTCGCGCTGGGATGTGAGCAGCTTTACTTTACCGGTCAGCGAGGTGGCCCTTGCCACCATTCATTGTAGACAGTATTTTGGATCACAGGCAACTTAGTTTAAATCGTTTTAGGAGCCCGTGACCAATTTTGACTATTGGCATTTCTGATAATTCGAGATTACTTTACTATTTCACTGAGCACTCATGGCACTAAAGGATGTTGTGGTCGGATACTACACATGGTTGTTATAAAGGGGTTGAGATATTGGCATCACTATTACTTAGTGGCATTGTATTTCAAGTAGGCTAGAGAGTTTGTGGCATTTCCATACAAGACCGCATTTTTTTATATTAGGTTTTTGTTTCCACAGGGACCGGGGTCTCTTTTTTTTTTTTTTTTACCGAGTTTTATATAGCGCGAACTTGACCCGAACAATTTCGTCTAACACTGGAATCTTCTTGTAGAGGTAAGCGTGATCACACGCATTTTAACTACACTGGCAGGGCAGTGTTTTTGAAAGGTATTTACTCTTATTTTGGAATTCCTTGACAGGTTACATTACTGGTTTTATATGGTCGAGAGGGATCTCCAGAGGTAGGATGGGGCAATGGATAAGTAAACTCCTCACACTTTCCAAAGCACTGGGTGTATAAAAATAGTACTAGATATACATAAGACATCAATGCATGCATACAATGAATAACATTACACTCTCACAGGTTTACATTGTTTTATATTGATCTACAGAAGCATGAATCATGGATTGGCATGACAAATCAGGGGTCCTTGCAGACATTTAATACTAGCACGGTAGTTTGGGCGATTGAGCACCTCGATGTATTTTTGTTGCTTAATATTGCCAATTTCTTTTGGGTTTTCAGATATGCCCCTGAGGAAGGGACACTGACGTCCCAAAATGCATCGGGCATGAAATTGAACATGATTACAACATTGTACATTATGTAATGTTTTGATGATTCATTTATGTCAAATTATGTATTCAAGGAACTCATCATATTGTATCGTTATGTGTAAAATTAAGAAGTGGCATTTATTTCAAAATATTACTAGACATATCAATGAATACTGAGTGAATAAAAATAAGTATTCAAATGAAATATAACGCCTAGAGTGTTTTAAATTGTAAGTTAAAAACTTTGTTTCATTTTTGAGTGTGAACAGTGCGTATCGCATCCAAGTCTGTGTATTTGTTATAAACTGATAGTCTCTGCAAACGTGTGTTGACAGCACATGTAGCGGTGCAGCACCATTTGGACAACTAGCATTGACCAGAAGTTAAAACGTGTAGGTGGATGATTAGGAGTGCACCCCCAGATTCCAAAACGGTAGCGCCTACACCAACACAACAGTCTAAGGCACTATTTCCAACTCTCACTCCTTTGGTCATCCCCCGATTGAACAACTGTAACCTGGTCTATACAGGCCTCCCAAAAATACCTATCAATAGAATGCAAAGAGTGCCAATTCGGGCAGCCAGAATGTGGAAACGAGGCAAAAGGCCAGTTCGGAAAGCTATGCATTGGCTGAAAGTTGAATTCAGGATCAAGTTGAAAACACCATGTAATTATGCAGAACAATTTGTGACAAAGGTCCTGGTCACTTGAAAACGGTCACGTAAATACTCCCTTCTAGTAACCTACCACCCTTCTCGGCTCATGGTGGAAGATTTCAGGATCTAGAGCTTGAAAATGTAAATTAACTTCAGTCTGTGACTCTCAACATAAGTTTGTTACCCCCAGTTTCGGAAACTCTTGAAAACGAACTGTTCAAACAGGCTTTTTAGTTAAGCCGACCATTATCAGAGGAGAGACAGAAGAAAGTCAGATCCAGGTTCTTCCAATGAATACGGCTGGGCCTTGATGCAGCCCTTAATTTGTAAATAAACAAGTACCAGGGCTCGAGATATTCCTCAGGGGGTCACTGCACCTTGCACCACCAACTGGAACTGCCATCACTACCACATTCCATATAAATGCTCCCTCTGAAACACCACACTCCTATAAACCTGACCGTTTGGACAATTCCAGGCCACCCACACGAGGAAGAATGGCCTGAATGCACTAGAATGTTATTTAAATGTGTGTTTAGTTGTTAAACTGATGTGCTCCCCTCCATGTGGCTGATTGTCATAATTAAGTGCTGGTGTTAACAGTCAAGTGCCGGTTCCAAGCCGCAGCAAACACCAGCACAAATTAAGCACAGCTTTAATGACATGTAGGACTTTACGGAACTCCTAAATTAAATATTGTAGTAAATAAGGCCAGGAGCCAGATATGTGACAGCAACTCATTTCCCTTAGACAACCATTAAGATTTCTGACACCAGAACCTTACACCTCTAGGGGAACACAAGTAGATTGGAGCAGAGGTAAGTATCCAGGGAGAGGCGCAAATCTCTGGCCAAGATCTTGCACGCCGATTTAGTTATATCGTCTCTTCCTCGGGAGGGTCTACAAAGAAACTGATCTGTTAGATATGGGCCAAAAAACATGGGGCATGCAGGAATACCTGCAAAAGATAAGAATTATGTCCTCGAATATGAAGTCAAAATAAATACACATCCTCCCAATAAAACCATTTGTAAAGACTGTCAAATAACAGTTCTTTTGACTGTTTCAAAAAAGTTGTTGCACACAAAAGTGAAGTTTGTGTGTCAATTGTGATGTAAAAGCACACAGACTGACAAAACACCTACAGAATTCATACAATGTGTGCATTGCACGTGCATGGACAGTAAGAGTGGAGCAGACCTGGGAAGGTCCTGTGGTTATTAAACTTCCAGAATCCTGAGTCGAAGAGGTGCATGCCCACCACACCGGCAATTTAAGACCAAAACCAGAAAGGACACAAAAGGTCCGCAGTCAGACTCGCAAGACAATAAGAACACCACCAACCCTTACTACAATATCTCAGGAAAAGGCCCCAGAAGACCCCATGCTATCAACTGGGAAGGGCAGCCAGAGACTACACTACACTAGACTGTCAAAGAACTCTTTTGAGGAACAGCAGCCCAGCATATGTCACCTCTGCCAGATACCACAACAAAGGCAGACTCTGCCCAGGTGCAGACTTGGTGAAGACGAACAGGAGTTCGAAACATGTTCACACGAAAAGAAGACTACACTCTAGAGAGACCAGGCTCTGCTCCGAGTGTGACAGTAGAGGCACTCGAGGTTTAGAGGCGTTTCTGTGTCTAATGTCCAATGTACACAGATAACAGAGAAACAATGCCTGGCTCTATCAGAGAAGACGTCACACGCAATAGGGAAGAAGAAAAACTGTGCATAAACCACGGAGGCCACAGAGATGCTAGAAGTAGCTGCCAGAGGTTAAATTAAGTTATCAGGCTCGAGATGAAGCAGAATCTTCAGCAGGTCTACCTTTGTATGAAAACAGAATCGTAACCATGTCCCCATTTTGCCAGGCTTCCCACTCATGGTATGTGGCACATCAGCTGGTAGAAATTGTTAGGCGAATTAAGTCCACTTGAATGTGACATTGAATTTGTGTTTTCAGGGTATGGCCATCCCATCTGGGACATCAGGCAGGACCCTGGCTAGAGAGACCTCGTGTTCAGGGGCAGAAAACTGGGCTCTGGGCAAAAGCATCTGCCTGGACAGGACTTACCGAAGGAAAAAAGGAGTGAAGCTGACCTTGAGATGGTAATGTGAAAAGATATATATGTAAAAAAGAGTCAATGTAAAAGAGACAGAAACTTAAAAGGATTGCTTGCAAAGTGAAGTAAGAGACGGTAAAGCTGCAAACCTCATGGGGTTCAAGGACGCGGTAATGGGCAGACCGGTCTAACCGGGTGATGTGTTTCTCATGGTGCTTCTGGACTCTGAAAATCTGTACTGTGATTAACAAATCAAACCATCTCACGTGAGGCTTCTAACACCTTCTCTGCTTCTTACAGCCTCATTACTTTCGGGTACACAGGAATATATGTCTAGACACGGGCTGTCGGACGTATGCATGTCCAGGAGGGCCGGATTCGCACCATATTTTCAATGTGTTCCATCTATATTCAATATAAATGCATCTTACCAGGGTATCCTGAAAACCTGGCATGGATCCAGCCCGCTTGGGCTTCCGCTGTGCACTACTGCTCCATACTATCCCAATGCAGACTTTCCCAAAACTGTGCGGGTCTTATTACATTTAATTAAAAGAAAATTGGTTTCTCAAAGGCTGGCGCGTCCTTTCCTCTTCCCGCTCAACGTCATGTCAAGTAATGTTTATGAAGAAATACCTTCATGCTGTGGTTTACACTCGTCGTCAAAGAATCATACACACACAAACCCCAATCGACATCGTTAAACACATCAGAGCACCGCAATGTCAACTCTAAAGTTTCACAATGTTTACAACACTTTGTCCTTGAAGTCGAGACTGCCTCTACCGACTCTGAGTCCAGCCTGGTCAGCTCGACACAGAAAAGCTGCTCATTGGAAGGAGCCATATTGTGTTCTGATTCTGCAAAGAGTTTCTATAGGATGAAGGACCCCCCAGTACCGTACGTCCTCTAAACCACACCTTTGGGCAGTCGGCGATCTATGATAGTGAAGACCAGAGACACTCTCTCCACATCCTGTGAGCAAGCAAAGAGCCTTGTTCTCTGGCTCGACCGCACCAGGGGGGGACTGACATTAGGTGCTGGGATGACTCAGTGGTCGCCCATCACAAGCAAGTGGGCTGTGACAACAGTTCATGGTGGAATAGCACCTAGCTGCCACTGACTGTCCAACATGATTACCAGAGCCACTGGAATTATGCGGTAGTGGAGTGCCAAATTATGCAGCAGGGGAAGAGTCAAATTATGCAGCAAAAAAAGGAAAATTATGCGGCGCAATTCGGGACATTTTCCGATAGTATTATTTTGTCATTTTTACACTCATTGACACGGTCTGGGAATTCGTTGCACCTTATTAGCACCAGTTTAACACCCAAATATAGCAATAAGCAACTGAAAGATAACCAGTCAACCTTTGCCAGGGCCTTCCACTGTGCGGCAACATGTGCGCCGTGTTTTTAGTAACTTTTGATCCATTTAAGCTAGAAACGTTTGCTTTTTTAACACCTGCAGATTATGCAGCAGATGATAGATAATGTGTCAAATGCTGAAAATCCATAACAATTCAGAAAACGCAGCGGCTGCAAAAAGCGCATCAATAATAGCGTGGTGATTACCTGCGGATCTTCTGGTTACAGAAGTGTGTGGTAGAGCGACTTAGTGAAAAGAGTTTGGCGAGGCGCATTCAATACTGACACTTGGTCTGGTCGTGTCAAGGCACACATGGATCTGCTGGCTGGCATGCTCGTGCTAAAAGGACATGTGAGAGACACATTACACTTCATGCAGCTTCATTTTATCTAAAACTGGATCCATGGTGCCACTGAGAGATATTCAACTCTCAGATCTGTAGACTAGGGGACTGATTCATAACGCTTTTTTTTTACGACAGTAGGTGTGACTCGCTCATGAAAATTGAGAGTAAGCCAGGAGTCACAGCTATTTACACTGAATCCTCTGTGACTCTGACCACAACAACTCGATTCAGAAACCTTTTTCACACTCTATTTAGAAGTTGAACTTGTCGAAAATTCCAAACCTCCGTTCACAGAATGAGGGATTAAGTCAGTCATTTTTCTACTGATAGATCAATTGAAATATTTTCAATATACATCATTAGGAATGGACAAGTGAACAATAAAGGCATGTGTATTTGTAAAGCGCACGTTAAACCGTGGGTATCTTGGCGCTGAATAAAAGATGTTTATTGTTGCCCAACTCAATGGTACTCGTTTTATCGGCCTTAGAAGGATGAATGGCTGAATGGGCCCACCGAGATTTGTACCTGTGACCATGAGGTCAAACACAGGTCCCCTACAGTGGACGCATTAGTCCACTAAGTCAGCAGACCAGACAACTAGAGAGTAAACTCCTCCACGGTGTGTGATTTTTGTAATTTTCCATACAAGTGTTAGGCTGTGGGTAGCAACTTCAGCGTTTCTAGGGAAGTGGTAAGTTTCTTTGAAGTTCATTCATGTTTTGCATAGTTGTCCTATCCCTGCAAACACACACATTTACTCCTGCAAAGGAAGAATGGCGTAAGTGTGTTTCCAGAATGGGGGGGCTTGCAGCACCCTCCTACCACAAGGGGGTGGGACCAGGCGTTTAACTGGTTTCTCCACCTGGAAATAAAAAATAACTTACATTTGTTGGTTCTTGTTTCTGGTACAACTATACCTGCGATTTGTTTATCCTTTGCACAATCCACAAGATGGTTTATATGCAAGGAGAAGGAGGATGATATGATCTGCATAAATTTCCATACAAACTTCTGGTAATTTTGGGATTGTCTACACAAATTGCAGGATGAAAACAAAGATGTTTAGATATCAAACATTTGAAAGAATATTTGTAAATTGGAGCCAATGATGGCACAACCGGAGGTATCACTATATTTAGGTGACGTTGGCTGGTGTGACAGCTGAATCTCAAGACACCTGCGGATCACTAGCCGTGTGGTTGTGTCTTCCATCACCGCTCTTGCAGGTCCACCTGGGGAGAGCGCAATCATAGGAACCCTGGGTCAAGTTAATTTGAACTGGGGATCCGTGGACAGACTTACACCTAGTAGTATCAATCACCCCATCTCAGCGTGTGATCCTGCAGTCATCTTGATTTGGGATAAATGGCATAGGTTTGGACCAAAATTCCACCCAATCCAGTAACAGACGAAGTCATTCAATATCTTCACCCTACTCAATGGCCAACTCTGGGTGCAGTATCTGCTTAGAAGTGTTTGATTCCGGACCTCCCACCTTTTTGAGGGAAGTGTCTTTATTTTTGGTGTAAAGCCTGACTTGAGCACGGCTCCACATCTCCTTAGCATGAAGTGCAGAGTCCATGGTGCTGGCACTGTATGACACCGCAACGGGGTTGGCTGAAGACCCGCTAATCCGCCGATTAAATCATGGCACTATTATTTTCTTCAAAGAAGATATTTACTTTTGCCCCGTGATGCTTCCAGCGAAGGCTCTTGTTATAAGGGCTCAAAAGAGTTCTTTGGGCGACGAGGTCTTCCTCAATGCGTATTAGTAAAACTACAACACAGAGCATCCTCACTTCACTTACCCTAGGACCATCACCTGCCGCAGGTACCAACACCTCTGATGTACAGGGTAAATATGGGGGGCCTGGGCGGCTGGTGGATGCACTGTAAGCATGTGAGAGTTCAGTAGTCTGCCCTCTTATAATTTTGATTGTACTCCCACCGTCGCTCCAGGTATTTATTTACTTATGCATTTTTATATAGAGCGGACATTACCAATTTACAATTAAAAACAAGCATTGGCATAGCCAATAGGTCTCGCCTTTGGGGCCTTATAAGTGTTTAGCCAGAGCTATTGACTTTGCCAATGTCTTCAAGCTGTGCTGTAGAGAAGTGTGGCTGCTATGCAGCATGCTGAAAAGTTATAATAAAAAGTGTCAGAAGCATTTTTGTTACTTTATATAGGACCAAGAAGGCATTATGTAAAACTGAACGACCATATTAAAAAAGTATTTACAATAAAAAATGTCCTCAGTTTTATTTTGTTCTTGCAATGCTGGCAACTTGTTTCTGCCTATTGCAATGGTTGTTTGTTAAAGCTTTTTTTTTGAGGGGGCATAAACAAATCGGAGGGTGAAGGTTGGGAACTAGTACCTGTATTATAACACTAGCAGCGGCCAGACGCTAGGGGAGAATCAACAGATGCCAGAATTCCGAGAGCAGGCTGAGGTGGTGCGGAGTGATGCTGAGGTGGTAGTGGTGGTGGTGACTGTTGCGGAGACGATGCTGAGGTGATGCTGAATGATACTTAGGTCTTGCTGAGTGATACTGCTGTGGTGCTGAGTGATGCTGTGGTGGTGCTGAGTGATATTGTGGTGGCCCTGAGTGATGCTGTGGTGGCCCTGAGTGATGCTGTGGTAGCCCTGAGTGATGCTGTGGTGGCCCTGAGTGATGCTGTGGTGGCCCTGAGTGATGCTGTGGTGGCCCCGAGTGATGCTGTGGTGGCGCTGAGCCATGCTGTGGCGGCGCTGAGCCTTGCTGTGGCGGCGCTGAGCCATGCTGTGGCGGCGCTGAGCCATGCTGTGGCGGCGCTGAACCATGCTGTGGCGGCGCTGAACCATGCCGTGGCGGCGCTGAACCATGCCGTGGCGGCGCTGAACCATGCCGTGGCGGCGCTGAACCATGCCGTGGCGGCGCTGAACCATGCCGTGGCGGCGCTGAGTCATGCCGTGGCGGCGCTGAGTCATGCCGTGGCGGCGCTGAGTCATGCCGTGGCGGCGCTGAGTCATGCCGTGGCGGCGCTGAGTCATGCCGTGGCGGCGCTGAGTCATGCTGTGGCGGCGCTGAGTGATGCTGTGGTGGCCCTGAGTGATGCTGTGGTGGCCCTGAGTGATGCTGTGGTGACCCTGAGTGATGCTGTGGTGGTGCTGAGTGATGCAGTGTTGGCCCTGAGTGATGATGTGGTGTCGCTGAGTGAAGCTATGGTGGTGCTGAGTGATGCTGTGGTAGCACGGAGTGATGTTGTGGTGCTGCTGAGTAATGCTGTGGTGGCGCTGAGGGATGCTGTTGTGGCGCTAAGTGATGCTGTGGTTGTGCTGAGTAATGCTGTGGTTGCACTGAGTGATGCTGTGGTTGCACTGAGTGATGCTGTGGTTACACTGAGTGATGCTGTGGTTACACTGAGTGATGCTGTGGTTACACTGAGTGATGCTGTGGTTACACTGAGTGATGCTGTGGTTGCACTGAGTGATGCTGTGGTTGCACTGATTGATGCTGTGGTTGCACTGAGTGATGCTATGATCAGACCCCCCAGGATATTGCGGCAAAGATTCGCAAATTTAGCGGCACAAAAATTGAAATTTAGCGGCACAGAAAGTGAAATTTAGCGGCATTAGTGCGGCACTTTATTTTACTCTAAATCATTCCTTTTCAGTCTTAAATCAAAGAAAACTGTTTTAGCAGAGCATTCCACTTCCAAATAGGCATGTTTAAAGTATCTGAGAGTATTTGTTTGCTATGCTAAGTCCCCTAGTCCTGTGATAGCTGGCAGCAACATTTTTCTCATGTTGCTGGCAGCCAATGGTTTGCTGTAATTCAATTCTCTCCCGGCTGCTCATGCACCTAAAACTGCGCAGTAAACAAGTTGCACACGTGATTATACTGACTGATCCCACCCTCGCCCCCACCTTCCTCCTACCACCAGCCCCTTCTCAATGGGAACATGTCCTAAACTGCACTGCTGAGCTGGAACAAGAACAGCAGCATCAAAATATATTGCCTTAAAACTATTCTTGTGCTGTTGCAACCCTGAGGCTCTCCCTGCCATCTTTAGTACAGAACAGCTACCAATTAGGATCAAGCTTTGAAGAACTTGCCTTCCAACCAACATTGCTCCCTGCATTTCGCACTATTTTTTCCGAAGCGTTGAATCAAACAAAAGACTGTGCTGCATTACATTCTGCTGAAGAAGGGCAGCCATAGGGTCACTTGCCTCAATCAGCTGGCCAGAATCAGCCCAGGGACAAATTATGGAAAAGAAACCTGCGCTCAGGACGCTGTTGATGCCCCGCACCCGCTGTGAAAGCCCGATTGGAACTCATTTCTTCGCTTGCTTCCTTTAGCCATGCTGATCCCATGGAGAAGGAAACGTCTTGCAAAAACTCCTTTTATCGGAATAATCAGTCTCTAAACTGAAAAGTTTTGCATTTCCGCTTTTTTAATGTGAGGGCTATTAAACCACTGCGAAAATAATGAGGGGCCAATCAACGGCCATAGCTTTGTTGGTAGTCCCTTCTCACCATATTATGCTGGGAGCCTTGTTTTGCTTCGGAAAATCAATTAACCTAGTGATGTATGATTCATGAAATGTCAAAGTGCACATGGAGGACTTACTTAAACATTACTGTTCCAATCAAACTGTAAAATATGGCAGTCATACCAGCCCTAATACCTTGCACCCCTGGCGCACAAATGGTGCTGGCCCCCTCGAGTAAACACCCGTCTTAATCTGCTGAGTACATGGTTTGCTCAAACCTCAGTGCAGCTCAAATGTGAAGGCTACTATTGAATTTCAGAATACAGAGCAAATTACTGCTGAGGGTTTCCCAGCTGGCCTGCTGCAACCTTTTACATTAGATGATATTGACAAATGAAGAATTATCAATTAAATGTGACAACCTTTTCCCTGCATTCCTTCAATTTCGCTGGCACTTTTGTAAAAATCGCGGCATTTTTACAAAAGTGCCGATTTCGCGGGCACTTTTGTAAAAATCGCGGCATTTTTACAAAAATGCCGATTTCGCGGCAAACCGCGAAATCCTGGAGGGTCTGTATGATGGCGTTGAGTGATGCTATGATGGCGTTGAGTGATGCTGTGATGGCGTTGAGAGATGTGTTGGTGCTGAGTGATGCTGTGCTGGCTCTGATTGATGCTGTGCTGGCTCTGATTGATGCTGTGGTTGCGCTGAGTGATGCTGTGGTGATGCTGAGTGATGCTGTGGTGTTGCCGAGTGAGAGATAGAGTGAAGATATAATGCCCAATTAGAGAGGGTGGTGAGAGAGAAAGAGAGAGAAAGGGTGTACATAGAATAAAGAGTGGAGCGGGATAGAGAGAGAGAAAGAAGGGGAGAGAGAGTGAATGAAGGAGTTTGAAAGAGAAACAGATAAAGGGGTGAGAGAATGAAAGGCTAAAAAAGATAGAGAGGGGAGAGTTAATTAAGTAGAGAGAGAATTAGAGAGGGGAGAGAGAGAGAAGGAGAGAGACAATAAGAGTGGGGGTGTGGAGTTTAAATAAAGTGAAGAAGTGACGCGGAAAAAGTAACCTTAAATATAGCTTTGTGCTTTGCGCGAATAAATATAAAAAACAAAACAGAGTGAGACAAAAATACTGGTAATTAGGCTGTGACTCCCAATATAAAACAAATAGCGATATAAGGTGAAATCAACCCACTGAAGCAATATTTCTAACTAGACAAAAAAAAGCTTGCATTTCAATGCTAATCGCTGTTGTTTTTCATGTGACTGTAGTCCAGGGCCGTCAGTTGGTAATGTGAGCTGCTGCTGCGATTGAAACATCAGAGTCCAGAGAGTTAATGAGCCATGACGAGGAAATGAGGAAGAGATAGGAAACCCAGATGGCAGCTGCGCGCGTGCACGCCCATCGTGAAAGCAAGCTGGTCGCCAGCCGAAAGCCAGTGTTTGCACTTCCAAAACCCACTTACTAAAACTCTCGGCCAGACCAGCGCAAGCGCTGGTGCAGTCCGAGATCTAAAAAAGGTTTTAATGCAGTTACAAACAGTTGCTAGTTACGAATATTATGTACATTGTGATAACACATGGCCATCTGAGAAAGACAGGAACATGGAGTCACGGGAACGGAAGTGTGCGGAGGAGAAGGTCACGTGGAGTCTCCCCAGGAGACTGAGACAGGAAGACTACAAACAACTGGACCAGATATGTCATGGAATACACACGGAGTGCCAGGGGAGGGGCGAGTGCCGGCGGAGAGAGGGGGGGGGGGGAGCTGGAGAGGGTTCATGGGGGAGTTGGGGTAAGGAAGAAACACAGGTGCGCGGAGAACCAGGAGGAGAGGGAGTGAAGAGACTTGGAGAACAGGCCGAGTGAATGGGAGCCACGCTCGGGGGGCGCTAGCGCCTGTAATGTTGCTATATGTCATACCCCTGCCTACGGGGATGTGTTGCAGGTGTTTTACTGTTGCCAATCACAGGTTCTGTAGTTGGTGTTCTCGTTAGTTATGATAAAGGGGGAATGTAATGTTGCTGGCCGAGGGGTGTTTTTTGCGGCGCCCCCGGCCTCCTATCCGATTTTGGTTTGGCCTCGAGGTCACATGACCGAGGGGGATAAATGTACGGGCGGAACAACGCTCTCACGCTCAGGCAGATCCGCGCCAGGCACTCACGAGCGTGCACGCGCAGCTTTCGTTTATTCATCGGCGCGGGCTGCGTGCCACAGGGCCAGCCTCGTCAGCCGACCCCTCAGAACATAGCGCCAAGAAGTGCAACACATGCAGACATGCTTTGAGGGATCAGGTGGCAAGACCCCAAGGAGGAACATCCTCTATGCCGGGGCGCCCATCACCGGGATCTTAGAGACCGCAAATACGGGCAAGAAGCTGGAAACACGGCGCTAAATACTAACACATACCTTAAAATAACGAAAGGAACCCCTGCGCATCAAGGTCAAGCCCGTATGGCCACAACACAGGGCCCCAAGATCAAAGAGTGCGCTATGCGCATCCGGGGGCTCCGTCGGCCGCCGCCCCCTGCGCACCGGGGGTTGATGCTGTGGCAACTCGGGCGGTGTGCAGTTCACCACTCAATGTAGAACGAGCACCGCAACCTGCGTGCAGCACGCCTCAGCTAAAGCCCGCACCACCCCAGTGTGCACGTTGTCACTCCTGCTCCGCACGAGATCGCCTCACTATGTTATTTTAATTTATTAGGCCCGGGTGGGGTATCTCGGTGCGAGTATATAATATTTACAATGTGTCAAGTCTGTACCTGCTGGCACAGTGCGACTCCGCCTCCCCCAGAAGAGCTCCTTACTGTATATAATATCTACAATGCGTTAACTGCACCATCTGCACAGTGCGACTCCGGCCCCCCAGGAGATCTCCTTTGTGTATATAATATTTACAATGTGTATAACCTTGTACCTCCTGGCACAGCGTGAATCCGGCCTCCAGGAGATCTCCTTACTGTGTATAATATTTACAATGTGTATGTATACCTTGTAAGCTGGTAAGGTGTCTCTCCTGTTCCATACGAGATTTCTTCATAGTGTGTAATATTTACAATGTGTATAACCTTGTACCTCCTGGCACAGCGTGAATCCGGCCCCCAGGAGATCTCCTTACTGTGTATAATATTTACAATGTGTATGTATACCTTGTAAGCTGGTAAGGTGTCTCTCCTGTTCCATACGAGATTTCTTCATAGTGTGTAATATTTACAATGTGTGTAGCCTTGTACCTCCTGGCACAGTGTAACACCGGCCCCTCAGGAGGTGTCCTCACTGTGCATAACATTCACAATGTGTTAACCCACACATGCTGGTACAGTCTTACTCAGGCCTTAAACAGGACGGCTCCTCAGTGTATATAATATTTATACTATGTGTAACCTTGCACCGATTGGAGCAGTGCGGCTGAAGGTCTCCCACGGGACACATTTCCCCAGGAGGGCTCCTCAGTGTACATAATATTTACACCATGTGTAACCTTGCACCCACTA
The DNA here is from genome assembly GCA_963921515.1 of Calotriton arnoldi. Classification (NCBI taxonomy): domain Eukaryota; kingdom Metazoa; phylum Chordata; class Amphibia; order Caudata; family Salamandridae; genus Calotriton; species Calotriton arnoldi. The sequence continues at coordinate 1,569,853 of CAWUFW010001464.1, read as the reverse complement.
GCACAGTGTGGCTGAAGGTCTCCCACAGGACACATACCAGCAGGCTCCTCGGTGTGTATAATATTTGCTTGCTCACTTTGTCACTGGATTCATGCTAGACTGGCTGATGAGGGGTGAAACCCCGAAACCGGTCCCAGGATACTTGTTTGAGATCCTGGCCCGGCAGTTCGGGCTGGACTGGTCCCATGAGGAACAGGGTCAAGACTGATTTGCATATGGGTGGGTCTGAACTGGGGTGACGAAGTGAGCTAAAGAAAGATGATGGATTTAACCCAGATCTGTGACGGGGGGGGGGAGGGTGAGTGTGAAAAATTTCAGCGCTCCGTCCATCATCTTATTGTGCGTGCCATAATATTTACACTGTGTAACCTTGCAACCACTGGAGCGATGTGGTTGAAGGTCTCCCATGGGACACATCTCCCCAGAAGGTCTCCTCGGGGTATATAATATTTACACGGTGTGTAATCTTGCATGCACTGGCACAGTATGGCTGAAGGTCTCCCACGGGACACATATCCCAAGAAGGTCTCCTCGTGTGTATAATATTTACACAGTGTGTAACTTTGCACCCACTGTCACGCTGTGAATGAAGGTCTCCTGCTGGACATCTCCCCAGAAGGTATCAGTGTATATAATATTTATACTATGTGTCACATTGCACCCACTGGAGCGGTGTGGCTGAAAGTCCCCCGCGGGACACATCTCTCGCCACAGCGGTTTCTCGCTCCTCCCGTCCTGTACATGTCCCACAGTCATGTCCGAGAGGGCTCTCACCACAGCCAATCATATGTTCATGTCAATCAATGTTTATTTATATGGTGCACAAAACAGACTGAACCGCGTCTAGCACCAAGATACAACATAATATTCAGCAACATAAAAGGATGCTGATTAATCAAATAATATAATGAAGATAATTCCACAAACTGGGTCCAAGGACAGAGGATCAAGGAACTCAACGAACTGGCTAAAAATCCTGCAGAAGAGGCTATGTGCCCTTTATTTTCAGCCTCTGGCAAATACGTCAGTGGCGAGTGCAGCTCGTATTTTGGCATCTTTTCTACTGTGGTGAACCACAGATCACCCCATACACACTCTAAGATCTTTCATCCGGGATCATCTAATCACAGAGAAGCCGGAACAGAACAATATCTTTGCAGAGAAAAGTCATTAGAGAGAAAGATCACGAAGGAAAGACAACTACAGAGAAAAGTTATGAGAGAAATACCGCTACTGAGAAATACCTCTAGAGAGAAACCGATACAGAGAAAATTTGTTACAGAGAAGTATCTTTACTAAAAAAACACTACAGAGAAAATGTGTTTCAGAGTTATGTCTTTACAGCAACATAACTACAGAGAAAAGTTATAAGAGATAAATACCTCAACTGAGAACACTACTGAGAAATCCTGCCACAGAGAAATACCTCTAGAGAGAAACCGATTTGTTACAGAGAAGTATCTTTACCAAAAAAACACAACAGAGAAAATTTGTTTCAAAGAAAAAATATTTCTGAATCATCTATCACAAAAAGTAAAACACGGGGGCGTGGCCAAGCCTCCGATGGAGTAGGACGCACCTCGCGGTGTCTCCATCCTCCAGCGGCCGGCCCAGAAGAATCTAACAGCGGCGGGACCTCGGGGCGCGAACTGGCCCCCTCCTGAACTCCATCAGGTGCTCTACCCCCATCTGCAACCCGCTTTATCCTCCGGTCCTGAGCTGGGGGCTGATACGCAGTCGACGACCGGGGAGAACAGCCTCGCCCGCCATCTTGGGCCCGGGCCTCGTGGAGGCGGCCGGCCTGGCGGTGACCTGGGACCTCGCTGTGTGGGCCTTGCCCGACGATTTCTGGTGACCGGAAGGTGGTATTGAAGCTCCAGGGCCGCGGACGGGCCTCCGACCACCACCTTTGGGAAGCCCTGACTGCCAGACCCGGCTGGAGCTGAGGCGGATCGCCGGACTGAAGGGGAGGTCGAGACGGGTCTCCCCTGCTGAGAGTTCGGCGCGTCCCCCCTTACCGGGCATAACTTAAGACCGATCCGGGTGGCAGCTGCAGCGGGGACATATCCCTGCACAACTGGATTCCTCACTGGAGGAGCTGCCGTCATCTGAGGCCTGTGATGCATCCATCGGGCCACCATCTTGCAGGCTTCCTACCCGTGGGGAGAGGAGAAGCCACCACGCCAGCGCTGCCTGAGCCGAACCGCGGCACCAGCCAGAGAGGTGAGAGGGGTGATCCTGCAGCCCCCCGGAGTGGGGAGGGGGGTTCTCTCCACAGGCCCCCAACTCGGGGAGTCCCAGCCAGCACGACTATCGAGGAGAGGGAGGCCGGCTCCCATCGTAGGCCCCAACGCCCATCGAGCTGAGGCTGGGGACTGGAGTTGATCAGCGCCATGCATGAACTGAGGTGAGGCGGGGGCCCGAGCAGCGGGGGTACGTCTGTATGGCCTGAGAGGATCGGAGGCGACCGCCTGTGCAGTCGGCCAGCGAGCCCGGCCCCGTCCATCTGCCTTCCTGTCTTTGACCTTCGGTGGCCTTGAGGCGGGATCCTTTTCTTCTGGTAGGGCCCCTCATGCTGTGAGGGTACAACTGCTCGAACTAAGGAGGCTCCGGGAGATCGGCTGTGCAGTCGGACAGCGAACCCGACCCCCAACTTGTGCCCTCTGTGATTGACTTCCGGTGAGACCCTGTCCTGAGGGTTGGGAGCATATTTGATTCCCCTTTGTCTAATCCAGCCCTGCTGTGAACAACCGGGGTTGCGTCTCGTCACCTTCTATGCATCCCCTGCCGTTAAGCGGACCCGTACGAGAAGAAAGAGGTCAGGATTCAAATGCGGGGGTGACATCCCCCCTACCTGAAGTCCTGTTGGTGGGTTCGGCTGCCTCATCGGGCTGCAAGAGTGCGCCCCCCCATCATCTTGCCCCTGGGGCCCGCAACTGAATCTACCCGACTGCCGGGTGGCCTCTGGCTCTAGCGGCTCCCCGTGACATCTTTGCTGGCGATTCTGGACTGGAGGACCTCAGGGGCGAATCCGCTGCCTTTCCTGGACCGACAACCTGGGACTGGGCCCCGGGAGAGGGCTTCACTGAATAAGGGGAATCTCTGGAGAACCATGGCCAGCACTAAGGCGGGGAAAGAAACCGCTCTGGGCTCCTCTAAAGAAGCAACAGTAACATCACTGTGGGCGAATACACCCTCCGCTGCAGTGACCCAACAGGTCCCCGTAATGGCGACATCCCCTGAAAAACCAGAGGCGAGTCCCCTCACACAGGCCTTTATGACCAATTTTCTTCATGAGATAAAGGCGGAAATTGGCTCACTCAAATCTGAGTTCAAGACATGCTTGCAGGATATCCGGCGCAATGTGACTGAAATTGGGACCAGAGTCGACGTCCTTGAACGAACACTCGACACGCGAACGGAGGACCACGAGGAACTTTGGCGCCGCATGACAGCGCTTGAAGAGCAGCACATGGAACTGCAAATCAAACAGGAGGACCTGGAGAACAGGAGTCGGAGAAACAACCTACGCATCAGAGGGGTCCCTCGGAGCGCGAAGGGTCAGGACATAATGGCCTACAAGGCAGGACCCCCTTCAGGCAACCAGGGGTGACGATGATGCCTCCCCTCCTGCACGGGATATAGCACATTGAGTGGCAGTTCCCTGTGGGAATGCAAACCTGGTCCCTGATATCCTAACCCGGGTGCATTTCTTTACTGAGAAAGGCAATCCCTCGTGCGTCCAGGGAAAAGACCGACCTGACCTACAGAGGACACCACATTCAAATTTTCCAGGACCTCGCCTCAGTTACCCTGCAACGGCGCAGAGAATTTAAACCGGTCACGGACAAACTGAGGGACCTGAAAATTAAATACCGGTGAGGTCATCCTTTTGCCTTGATTTTCACGTGGGAGGGTAGGCGCAGATCTCCGAGATCCTTGAGGGAAGCTCAACAGCTACTCCAGCTCAAGTTGGACTCTCGCCCCCACCCGGCCCGAACTCTGGGCCACCCTGCCTAGGGCCCCTCTTCATCTGGAATGGTCCACTGTGCCTTGTCCTTCCAACCGGGCTCGGAGGCCAAGCGACATGTCGCAGCAGGCCAAGCAGGACATTATACATCACCTTAAGTCCATGGACGGCACACAGTCCACAGGTCACTCCCAGCCCAGACTCCAGCCCCCCCCCCCCAAATGTATCTTGAGTATAGGGGCCTGATCTTTTGAGCGCTCCAGGCTCCCGGATATGGTGTGGTTCACACCTAGATTTTTACGTCTATTGATCCCACTGCATTTACTTATAACGGAACGGCCGGGGAGGCCCTCGTACCCTGGTCCTCCCCGCCTCCAGACTTGGCCTCGAAGCAGAAGACCCCGATTCTCTAGGGGGGGTACTTTATCCCCCTCCTTGCAACTATAGAGCGAGCCGGCCGCTGGATGGAATGGCGGCGACCAATAACACAATCTTGATGGCACCCCCTGCTATTCACCTGGTCCCCCTGAGGAGTGACTTCCTCAGAGTTGCCCTGGTGCATACCAATGGGCTACTCCAGGACTGGAATGGACTAATGTGGCCCTGCTGGCCGTTTCATTGTTTGGTTTGCTTATTTTTTTTTCCCTCCCCTTTTTTCCCTTTTGCTCCCTGTGAGTTCCCTGGGGGGGGAAGGGGAGGAGGAGAGCATTTCTTCCTATTGTCCTGTCTCCTTAGCATGGAAGATACTTAGCTCTACAGGGGATAACATTCATCAGTCTATCCTCCCGGACATGATTCCCTCCAGATTTCACACTCTGCAATCATACATCGTTGATTGGGTTAGGAACGCTCCGGTAGAGAAGGGGGTGAGATACCATATAGGATTGCACGCCTCTCCACACATAAATAACCATGGCGCAGATTAAAAGCCTTTCCCTCAATGTGAAAGGGCTTAATGCCCCTAACAGGCGGCGGCAGGTCTGGCGCTACCTTTTGATCCAAGACCCAGACATTTTCTTACAGGAAACTCATCTCCTACGAGCAGATACACAGCGCAAGGCACACCCTAAATACCCTAACCAAATGTGGGCCTCTTCAACATCTAAAACAGCGGGGGTGGCCATCCTTTTTAAAGTGGGCATACACATACAGGGAGTTCGGACTGTGCGGGACAAAGAGGGACGATATTTGAAGCTTAAGGTACTAATTAATAACAGACCCCTTACACTGATTAACATTTATGCCCCCAATCACTCTCAAGACATACATTAGGAACCTACTTAAAGATCTGGTCTCTCAGGAAGTGGATCAGATTCTTGTTGGGGGGGGACTTTAACTTAGTTTGGGACCCATGCTTAGAACGCAGTACATCTTCCTTCCAAGGTACTGGGGCTATGTCTGCAGCGCTTAAGCAGGACTGCAGCGCTTAAGCAGGACTTCCTGGCCTTGGGCCTAGTTGACGCATGGCGTTATGCAGAACCAGAGACGAGAGATTACACGGGGGCATGGGAGCGACCTCCCGCTCGGTGCCCAGTTGGAGGCTCCCCCCGCACATTCTACGAGATCAGGTCAATGTAGCAGAATTACGTCAGGCAATCCAAACGTATTTTGAAACTAATGACCTCCCAGATACCAGTGGCCACGTTCTATGGGATGCGTTCAAGGCAACCATTCGAGGCGTCATCACCTCTATGTCAATCATCCGAACACGGGAATCCCCCCTGGTTGAGACGGGCCTTACCTGGGATATTAAGGCACTTGAGAGACAGGAGCATGTAACACTCTCTAGACAGCGCCAAAAGCGTCTGGCCTCACTCCGGGGTCAATTAAAAGCGATCCAGGTAAACAAAGCTGAGCATTCTCTCCTTGCTCTGAAACAAAAGTTTTACGAAGGGGGCAACAAGGTGGGCTCTTTACTGGCTCGTCTAATTCATATGCGCATCTCTTGCAACCACATCTCCAGGGTCGAGACTAGTAAAGGAAAGTGGGCTACCTCGGAAGCAGACAAACAACAGGCATTCTGTACTTTCTTCTCAACTCTCTATGGCCGGGGCAAAAATGTCCAGGAAGAGATCGATCCATTTCTTGCCTCGTGCACCTGGGCACCGCTTGACCCGTCCCATACCCAGCAATTGGAGGACCCGATTACCCTAGAAGAACTTCAAAAAGCATTGAAAAGCTTCCCGCTAGGTAAATCTCCTGGCCTTGATGGCCTCACGATTTCTTTCTATCGCCTGCTCTTCCCCAGCTGCAGGCCCCAATGCTCCAGCTATTTAACTCTTTTGCCGATTCTACTAGTGTGACCCCTACCATGGCTGGGGCGGAGATAGCTCTTATCCTTAAACCGGGGAAGGACCCGACGTCCTGCACCTCTTACCGCCCCATCTCTCTGCTTAATGTTGACGCCAAATTATACACCAAAATTCTGGCTTGGCGCCTGACACCATTCCTTCCTGGCTTGGTTGACCCAGACCAGGCAGGCTTTATTTGCCAAAGACGGGGGGCGGACAACATCAGGCGGATAGCCCACCTAGTGGAAAAGGTCCTGCGGCGCAAATTTCCCAGCATTTCTGCTCTCCCTTGACGCTGAGAAATCGTTCGATATGGTTGTTGGACCTTTCTCAGAGCGGTTTTGCAGAGGCTTGCATTGGGCCCGGTCATGACATCTCGTATTATGGCACCTTACACGGCCCCTTCGGCACAAATTAGAGTTAATTGCCTACTAGCCCCTCTGCTCCAGATTCACAGGGGAGCTCGTCAGTGATGCCCCTTGTCCCCTTTGCTCTTTGCCCTGGCAATAGAGCCCCTAGCGATCACAGTACGCCAGTCGGTAGCAATTAAGGGCATACCATTTGGAAGAGACGAGCATAAGATTGCACTCTTCGCAGATGATCTGCTTCTGACTCTTACCGACCCCGAGAGCTCCCTTCCAGCGTTGCTTATCACACTGTCTCAATTTGAACGCATCTCTGGGCTAAAAATTAACGTCAGTAAATCGCAGGCATTAAATCTCACTCTCTCCCCCCAGGAGATTACCGAGCTTAGTGCTCATACCCAGTTTCAGTGGGCCTCTCAATCGATCCGATACCTGGGCCTTAATATCACAGCCACATTGGATTCTTGGACTCAGGCAAATTGGCCAGACTGCAGAAGCTCCGTTAGGGAAGACCTTAGGAGATGGAAATCGCTCCCCATATCATGGCTTGGCCGCCTTAACGCGGTTAAGATGTCTATCTTGCCCAAGATATTATAACTCTTCCAAACACTTCCGACTCCTATCCCCCAACGGGACATTACGAGCCTCCAGAAAGAGGTCAATACTTTCATCTGGGGCAAGGGAAGACCAAGATTCTCCAACAAGCTTTTAATGTTACCAAAAGACCGTGGGGGTCCTGCCTGCCCCAACCTTCTCGTCTATTAATGGGCGTCACATTTGCGTTTCATCTCGGAGTGGGTGGTTCGCGAAAGCGAGAAACATTGGTTTCACATGGATAGGGCTGTGGCTTGCCGCCCTCTATGGGGCCTGGCTACCAAAAAGAGCGCGTCCTCGCAGTGCCTATATCGCCACCCCAACAAGAGCGGTCCTGGAGATATGGGATAGAGTAGCGATCAACCGTGAGTTCACCTCCTTCCCCTCTCCCAACACACCCCTCGCCCGCAATCCTGGCTTCCCCCCAGCCCTACAGCCTAGCTCTTTTCAGGCCTGGGTAACCGGAGAGTGTCGTACGATCGCTGACCTCTTTGAGGGAGAGGCCTTCAAATCCTTTGACCCCTGTAGACAAGAATTTAATCTTCCAGCTACGGCGCACTTGCAATATTATCAAATTCAACACTGGTTACATACTCCCTTAAATACATTGGGAGCCACACGTCAACTTACCTCATTTGAGTCGTTAGTACGATCCTTTGACGGCTCGTGTGGCCTGATCTCCCGTGCTTAAAGGGTCCTGCAGCACTCTCACCCACTACCGCCTCACCCCTATCAACAGAAATGGCACATAGATATTACAGAAGATGCCCTCCCTAAACACTGGGAACAGCTGTGGAGAGACATTCCCAACTCTTTTAAGAGTGTTGCACAACATGAGACGGCTTATAAAATTATGACCTCTTGGTATTACACCCCCCTTCGACTCCAGAAAATGTTCCCCACCTCCACGGCCTTGTGCTGGCGATGCAAGGCAAACAGGTTCATTTATTCACATTTGGTGGTCATGCCCACTATTGACGATTTTCTGGAAGGAGGTGCTGAGCCACATCAAAGACGTGGTAGGGTTTCCCATCCTGAATACCCCGGGGATAACGGTTCTTGGACTTCAACCTCAATCTCTTAAAGCTATGACCCACTCGAACTGGCGTTTGATCCTCCACATGTTAGGAGCAGCAAAGCAGGTCATTGCACTGCATTGGAAAAAGGTCCTGACCCCCCCGTCTCCGGTGTGGCTCACCCGCCTCTGGCACATAATGGCGATGGAGCTCCTCTCCAATCATCTTGCACACACCGACACTAAATTTACGCACACCTGGCAACCCCTAGTGCAACATCTATCTAAATTGGAGCATGTCCGATCCGTCCTCCCCGCATACAGGCTCTTCAACTATTTGAAGACGCTTTACTTCCACGAGGGGCGGACTTATCAGAGTGAGGCAGGACGGGCCGATGCTTCACCTTTCCCTCGCTGCTCTTCCCCCTCCTTTCTCCCTCTTCACCAACGTGGGGACGCACGACAATCAGGGTTCGGGAGTATTTCTTAATAATGTCCCTGTGGGAACTACCCCCCCAAAAAAACTCTTTCCCCGTTTTGCCCACCCACCCCCTTCCTGTTTTTGTTTTTGTTTTTTCTTATTTTAGTATTTTGACAAAGCAGTTCTTCACAGAGGAAGAGGATCTATTATCTATGCCAGTTAATTATCTCAAGCACCTTTTTCCATAGGCGATTCTAATACCTGATGGTTAGAGGGCCTGGCCAGGGCTTTATGGTCTTTCAAGCATTGATGGGCACTATTTTTGATCTGTCAGAGAATGATATATTTGCAACCTCTTCTTTTGCTGCTTTCCTTGTCAATGTAGATGTTATAAGTTATTGTTTGATTGTGAAAATGATAATAAAATAGATTTCAAACAAAAAGTAAAACACACTGCAAAAGCATTTATGTTGACAATAGTTACAAAAGAAGCGTTTAAATTACTGGGTAAATGGCTTGGTAACCGTCTAGTGCGGTGGATCAGGTCAGGTTCCAATTCCGGATTAGGATCCAAGTAATTGTTAGGTTTAGGGTCAGTCCTCGTATTTATTAAGGGAACACTATTGGGTATAGCTTGAAGTTAGCTTTAAGGTTATGTATAGGGTTGAGTGCAGACTAGGTTTATGAGAGGTCTGATGAAATACACTTTCTGATGTAAAGAAGTTTTGTTGCAGTAGTTCGGACGTAAACGTTTTAAGGATAAACACCCATCTTGTTGCAAAAATCTCTCTTTAATTGTCCCTTTGTGAAGGTGTTCTTTGTAATGACAAGAAGCTCGATTCATAGCGGCATGTGTGCACCTAACAAAGTTAGAGGTGGACAATCCTTCACTCGAAAGTGCAAACTCACATTTATTATAAATAAAATGAGACTGTACTCATCCTTAAAATTACACTACTAAAGGTGTAATATTAATTGTGAGTAAATATAACTCTGGCATGCTGGGACATTCAAAGGTGGGGATGTCTGCCTAAATCGGTTTGCACCCACAACTTTGTATGTTCCTGGGTATTAACAAGTGTTTGCAGGACATATCTCCGGAGTTGATATAGCCAGAGTCTTGGTCCCATCAAAGTCAGGATTAAATCCATATTCAGAATGGGAAGGAACACTCCCAGAATTGGTGTGAGTAAAGAGGGTTGAGGACCGCTCCACAGAAAACAAAATATTTCTCTTGTAAAGAAACTAGCAAAAGTGAAAATGCACTTGTATTATATTTATACACATTTGTGAACAAATACCAATGACATTACATATGTATGAATGGGAGTATGAGTACTCCTGGAAAGCTGTGATAGCCATGGCTTTCCAAGAATCCCACAGGAATTCTTGAGATTTCATAACAAGTTGAAAATGTACTCCAAACATAAGTGTAAGTTTTTTTGTGATGCAGATGCACAAATATACTCCAAGAAGGCTCCAATATCTTTCCTTTGAAAAAAGCCTCCGAGAGCAGAAATATTCAGTATTTACTAGTTTTCAGAATCAGCGTGCTTCATCACTGCTGCCTTTCTCTTAGCCCCTCTGTCTCACGTTTGACAAACATGGGAGTGAATGAATAAAACCTACAGACTATGGGAAATCTCGGCCAGTACTTTTTGCTAGGATGGCCTGTGTGTAGTATTTGTTTCTTTTTAGGTCGAGCCTGGGCAGCACATGCGCTGCTTTGCGAGGCATGCTGTATTCGAGTATGGACTTGAAGCTCCGCCCACTCTCCGCCCATATTTTTCATTGGCTTGTGTCATTGTCCTTTCTCAATGCTGGCTTCTGATTCGTTAATAGACTTGTTAGGCCCTCCTTAGTACCGCCTTGTCTTCATTTGTAACCTCCCATGAGAACTGGCCCTTTTACTTCTGTTGTTATATGGCATGTCTTAGTTAGTCTATAAGCACTATTTTCTTCAATGAGTTTCTCCTACGTCAGGCACGACATGCTTTCCTGCAACATTCAGCGCGCGCCATGCGTGCCTTCACTTTCCAAGCAGACCCGGACAATGGAGACCGCTTCTTTGTAATAAAATAGGTCTCGCATTTACAATAGTTTCAGGTATTGGCATTGTAAATGACAATGCCTTTTATTTGTGTGTTAATTATCAAAACAGAAATAAAAGCCAATGCCATTTACAATGCCAATAGATTAAACTCTCGAAAATGCAAGACCTATTGCATCACAAATGCTTGTTCTCCTTTATGATTGGGGGTAATGTGCCTCCTTTAGTTTTCTATTTCTGTTTTCTTACTAGTTGCTGGGCGGTGGTGGTTTGTGTCCTCCGGTTACAACTAAGTCAGGAGTCAAGACACAGAATATTTACAGCAAACACTTTGGCACACCACAAATGTAATGACTGACGGGCATCGACAATAATAAGGCATTATTATTACATGTAGTGCTTAATGCCTAAGGTTTGTATCTTCTAAGCCCTGTAAGTAACAGGTGGTATTACAGTTAGAGATTTCCCCCTGGCTAATATTTTACTGACATGACCGGTATTTGTATATCAGGGTTGGTAAAATATTGAGAAGATCAACAAAATATGGTATTTTTTCCTTTGAAATATAAGCATAAAACTGCGAATAAAAGAAATCACTTCAAAAGTATTTTAGACCTTTCTAGCCATGGTTAAAAAAAAAAACACATGATTTTACAGCAAACGGTGTTCAAGTGCCAGCTTCTATCCCCCCAGAATCTCAAAGGATTAAGAAAAAGCCGCCCTTTTCTCTCACAAGTGTAGGGACGCTAGAACCGACACTTAACTGTCCTTCTGGAGGAGAGAGGTTCTGGGTACCAGCCGCCAGCTGTGGCACCAGAGCAGGGTTACACTGAGGGAATCACCTGCCACCCTGGACTCTGTTCACAGATTCACCACAGCTGCACCTGCTTAGGAGGGGGTGGCATCTAGGAAATAGGACGGGACTTTCTAGAGACTTGCTGCAATAAATACATTGGAAAAAGGGAAAGCAGTATGTCAATCCGATGGCAGAAATGTCTTGATTGTCATATGTCGCCAGGGTTGGACTGGCCTCGAGGGCAATCAGGCAGTGCCCGAGGGGGCTGGGTTGGTAGGTCAGTGTGTGGCCCGGTTTTTGGCTCTTTGTGGGCGAGTTTTATGGTCTGCTGGGCAGGTTTTTACTGTTGAAAAATATTTCTCCTGTAAAGAAACTGTCAAAAGTGAAAATGCACTTGTATTATATTTACACACCCGTGAACAAACACCAGACATTACGTGTGAATGTGCGTGAGTACTCCTGGAAAGCTGTGATGGTCACGGCTTTCCAAGAATCCCACAGGAGTTCTTGAAATTTCATAACAATTTGGAACTTTACTCCAAACTTGTGTAAGACTGGGAACAGCTATGCGGCCAAGTGAAACCGAAGCCACGCTGGCATCGGAGAGGCACAGCCAGTCCACAGGTTGGGTTTCAAGAGACCTGGTCGTGTTTGAAACATGAAGCCCCCTGCGGGGAGCCAGCTCTCCAGTGACCGGACAGGAAGGTGGGGTCTGCCGTCCAAGGCCCCTCTGCCGTCAGCTGCGGTGCAAGGGTTTGCCGAGCTCCGGGTAAAACAACAACCTGTCCTGCCCAGAGACGTTTTAAGGATCAGGGCCAGGGCTTTAAGTGGGGGAAAAAAACTGGGGGTGCTCTTAAAGGGGCGTGGCAAATCTCTTCAGGGGGTGTGGCCTATCCGAGTAGGGGCGTGGTCTAAATCAAGATAACTAGCATTGTGTGCTTAAGAAAATCATGAAGTCGCATCCAGCAAAGGATAATAAAATAGGCAAAAAGGTATATTTATTAAGTATAAGCCATAAAAATACCAAACACTTTAAAAAACATGTAAAAATTATTTACATTACTTAGAAATCTATTGCAGGATTCCCCAAAACCCTTGAAGATATTCACTGTGTCTATTTTGCTGGGGTTTCTCGGCGGAGTCAGAGGTGTGGCAGAAAGAGCAAAATATCCCAATTTTTAGTATTTGTTTCCCATTTCACTAACCAGTTACAGCTGATTACGTTATTTAATTTAACCAATGGATACACGTTTATTTAAGGTTTAATATGAGTTATTGACATTAAAATACATTCACAAAGTGGGATACGTTTCCAATCACAGAATGTCCCAAATATCCTTAAAAATGGAATCACAGCCATGTGTCTCTCAGCCATGGAGTTTCTGTCATCAGCACTTCTCCCTTTTTCCACAAGAGCAGTTCAAACATGAATGGCAAAATATCCTAGTTTGCAAATGTTTTCCACATAATTATGGCGCTGCCATATTTGCCACATAATACATCATCTGCTGCATAATCTGACGATTTTAACTAATACATTGTTTATAGCTCCGTGTAGGTAACAGCGGTGGGGCTGGGTAAGGGGGTTTCGAGGGATGATGCTTAAGGAAAATTAATTATTTAATTTTCCCTCGGCATCGTCCCTTGAAATCCCCCCTTACCCTGCCCCACTGCTGTTAGCTGCACGGATCGCGGGTGGTCAGCGCCTGGTGCGGTCGCATTGCCCTAGAGCCACCCTGCTCAAGGGTCCTGTGACCTCAGTGACAGAGTCACCGTCACTCTATGGTGTGCTGCTTCATAGGCCTGCCTGCAAGACTGGAGGTGAACTTCAGAATGAATTGTGGCAGACAGGCCTTCAAGGTTAACCCACACTTGCCACTGCTAGGGTCCACCTGCTGGTGCTAAGACACCAGGGCTTTTAAAATCTTGCGGGTCCTTCTAAGGTCTAGTATGGGAATGTGTTCCCTCAGGGGGAGTGGTCTGGTGGCCTGGTCATGAAGGCTGAACCTGGTTCCCCAGTTGCAAATTCAGCAGCTCTGACCATAGTGCCACATCCTCTCCCCCACTGAACACCATACTGCCCCACTGAGAGACACTTGCACTGCACTGACCCGCTATAAACACCTGGATGTGACTCAATTCAAATTACACACTAGACAAGAGCAAGATGCTGCCTAAAAAAAAATTAACATCCAAGAAAAAGCAAACACTCAGAGAATGCAAGATTAAGTAAAGCATGTGACATGTAAGCAGGAACAACATGGTTACCTTTTTCTTTTTACGCTCATTATTCAGAAATGAGTGAGTGCTTTTGCCTGAAAAGTTAAGGCCATGACTGCAGGGCCAAGAAGGGACCGCTTCAATGCCCATTGCTTATATCCTTACAAAACGTAAGCAGTATGGATTAAAAGACCACATTCATAAACACAGAGCCGCGGTATGCATTTTGTTTTCCAATTCACCCATCAAGCAGGTATTTCAGTACCTCCAGGATCAGTGCACTTTCCCACCCAGGGAAAGCAATGTTGTTCAAAGAGAGACGAGAAAACACAAGTAGCGCTTCACTGGCAAACACTGTAAAGTGGCGCTAATGTGTTTAGGTGAATAAATCAATCTGGCCACCTTGCAACCACTCTGTCTTGCTTTAGTTAGTTACTTTTCATATTTTGAATGTTTTAGTTCTCTCCACCCCGAGGCTGCACTTAGAAATTGAAAAAAGTCAGAAAAAGAGGACGTTGCCAGCAAAAGTGTTTTTTTTTTTGGGATCCATTTCACAGGGGAGCAAATAAACGAAAGCAGGAAAGAGAAGGTAATACCTGTTTCTAAAAGTCTCGGTTTTCACCATCCATCCACCATCCCACGCTGGCACCACGACGACGTTGCTCCTGCGCTGGAAAAAGAGAAGGGAAATCCTGAGAGAAAATGGCTCTCTTAAAGGGTTTCCCTTCCTCCAACAACGTTGACCTGGCATGACGTCATGCCGTCGTGCCGTGGACGTCATGCCGTGACCTCCACTACTCAGTGAGGAAACTGAGCTCTCACTGCAGTCCATAAAAAAAATTAAAAAAAGGACTACCTTTGCCAGCCGCGAAAATAGAGCCCGATAGAGACCCGTTTCGAGGGCCCCCAAAAAAAACTGCCGGTGCTCAGACCCGGACAGACCCGGCACACTTAAAGCCCTGATCAGGGCCCCAGCCTTTTAGCCCCCCCATAGACCCAGCTCTGTTCTGCAGAGAGTCTTGCCTTGATGACCTTGAATAATTATTAAACAGATTGTTTTTAATGCTGTTTTCCTTTAATTTATTTTTAATGTGGCTGATGTGTGTCGATTGACATTTTATCGACAAATGTGTTTGTTTCAAGCAAAATCCATAAAAAAAAGTTTCTTTTAGATCAAAACAGGACTTCACATATGAGAAATGGGAGGGTGTCGCAGATATTATTTGCAGTAATATTTGTGAGCTGCTGCAGTGTTACAATATTGAAAGCTCAAGTCACTTCCCCTGTGCGCGGTCAGAGACCTGGCCAAAGAAGGCATGAAAGAGCTGAAATTGGACCATAAATTCACAGATGTTTCGAAAGGGGGCCCCTAAAATACTTATGGCCCAGGGCCCCCAAAATCCTTAAGATGTCCCTGGCCCTGCCCCTTTCACTGGCAGCAAGGCCACGAGGACATTTGCTGCATTCTGTGGGACCCCGCAAACGGCATCTTGTGGCAGCTTCTTGGAAAGACCTCAATGTATCAGGGGTCTCGCACAGTATGGGGATATTTTGTACCATTTTTAATCAGACACGATACGAGCGTCTTGTTGCGTGGTGGGCTTCAGTGTGGCACACTGCATCCTCCCAATAGGGTCCCTGCCTCACCGCGGCTATAATGTTGTGCCCCGTCTGCTCCTTTGCCAGTCCAGGAACTGGGACCAAAGACACCTAACATGGCACCAGCCCCTTGGGTGCAACCTGCAGTCCACCGGAAATACCCCAGCGCGAGGGCGCTCGCTTCCCTTCTCTGGGAGAACTAGCCCCAGCTGCCAAAGACTTCTAAGTGGCATCTTCTTTTAAGGGGCACCGTGGCTCCCTCCAGGCAGACCGTCAGGCAAGAGTACAGCGCCCCACAGGATATGAGGCTGCCCCGCCGCCGGACCCACCACGTAGTTGGTAGTCATAGTGGTGACCCACCTGTCTGGCCTACGTGTTGTTGTCTTCAGAATGTACCACGTTGCCTGCCGGATACTGGACGAACCTGCACTCAATGAAGGTTTGGGTGGGAAACTGGCCAAGTTATCACCAACCAACAGTTTGGGACGGGAGTAGTGCTCACCTGTCCTGCCCCGTGCCCTCCCTCACTCCTGGACCCATACCCGGTCGAGACAGCTGTACCCTTCTGCTCCGTCCCTTGACTTCTCGGGAGTCACCAGAACATTCTGGACCAGCAGACACGACCCGCCCATCTGCCAACCTGACCAGTCGGTCACTTGTACCGGGCACATCAGCTCGACTCTCGTACCACTATTTAAATGAGCCAAGGGCGGACACGCGCGGTGCGCACCGCTTGCATCCGTAAGGCAAGCCGTCTACACCCGTCAGCGTCCTGGAAGCAGCCAGGGCCAGCCACTAGGCCCTTTCTTTGCGAGACTCTAGGGTAGGACTGACATACGCGAGAGAGGAGCTATTAGCCCTTAACATCTTGACCATTTGTCCTAACACAATACTACCTCACGAGGCAGATACTACCCCCACCTGCACTCTATCCAGCTTTGAGTTCAAGTCTCACCCTTCAAGAGTCGCCTGTCGTAGCTCCTCCACCAACCAAAAGAAAGACCCTATTGAAGCTTTCACTGTAAAGGCATGTTGTACTTCCTCTAAGGAACAATAAAGTTGTCCTATTGTATAGTTAGGTTGCACCCCTTCCCCGTACCTGCTCGTGACATTGTGACGTCATTTAGAATACTAGTTGTGTATATAACATACGTCATGGAATGCATATCATTCCTTGGCCTTGAGTTTCCCCTGTTAGCCGCGCTTCTTGCTGGCTGCTTGTGGGCCTATTTATAATAAAGAATTAATACAATATAACGTTCCGCCTCATCGGCTTTATTCCATCGCTGTTACTTCAATTTGGCAACGAGGATCACGGCGATTTCTGCGGGCCCACAGCTGTAAGGGACTGATTGAAGAAGAATCTTCAAAGCTATCGACGACTTCTGAATTTACAGTTGAGGCAAGTTACTATGTTTTCTTCAAAAAAAAAAATCAAATGTGCATTTTCTAATTGTTGAACGTGTTATACGTTCAATTTCTGTGTTGTAGCTGACCGACTGTGAAACACATCTGTCAGAGGACTAGATCGTATTCAAGGCCAGAGACGACGTAAAATTCTAAATAAGAGGCAAGTTACTACGTTTTCTTGTTAAAAAGAAAACATTTGTGCATTTTCTAATGATTTGAACGTGTTATACGTTCAGTTTCTGTATTTTAGCTTACCGGTTGTGAAAAGCTGTTGGAAGTGACAGTTATCGGTTCGGTAAACGGCCATCCACATTTCTTCTGCAACTGACAGGCTGACGTCATCTGCAGTAAAGTCTATGGACGCAAGGCACGCTACGTGACGTACATGACTCCATTTTGAAATACGGAGTTTTAATGTAAGTTAGGAAATAGGCCAGTCAGTTTCACTCAGTCTTCGCGTGTCTAAAGCTTCGACATTAAAAGGTATAATTTTTCAATTTCAATATTTTCAAGGTGATAACGCGAAGTACGATAAAGTGCACTGTAAGGAGAGAAATTAAAAATTGGTGTAGACTTTATTCTAACATTCTAAATTTCGTAAAAACCTTTTGGCATGCAAAACTTTGATGTATAACAATACAAAGGACAAATTAACAACAAAAAAATTAGTCCAAAGGTGTTCCATTTGATTAAATAAAAGAGGTTAATTTACAAAATACTTTTCCAAGTTAAAAGTGAGGAAGACTGTTCAACGGAAATTACAATGTCTCAGAACTCCAATGTCACTACGCCAAATGCATTTTTGTCTGAACCTGGCAAACCATCCATGAAATGGAAGAACTGGCTACGTTCTTTTGAGAATTATCTGGTAGCCATCGATGGCAAAAAGTATGAACCGGAAAGAAAAAAAGCCTTAATGTTTGGTTTGCTTGGTGTTGCAGGTCAGGAGTTATTTGACAGTTTACCAGAAATTGAGGTTCCCGCAGGGCAAGACATAACTATGGATGAGTATCAGGAGGCTATTAATCGTTTGGAGAAGCAGTTTGGGGAAGAACCAAACATTATGATTGGTAGACACCGTTTTGCTATGAGAAAGCAAACTGAATCTGAGACGATTGAGGAATATATAGCTAGCCTTAGAATATTAGCAACTAAATGCGAGTTCCATGATATGGTTGATATGTATATTCGCGATCAATTTGTTTTTTTATTGCTATGAAAGAAAAATACATGAAAGATTACTGGCGTGTAGAAATCCTACGCTGCAAGAGGTGATAGACATAGCAAAAGGAATAGAACGCT
Organism: Calotriton arnoldi; assembly: GCA_963921515.1. Lineage (NCBI taxonomy): Eukaryota > Metazoa > Chordata > Amphibia > Caudata > Salamandridae > Calotriton > Calotriton arnoldi. The sequence continues at coordinate 1,551,820 of CAWUFW010001464.1, read as the reverse complement.
CACTTGAAAGTTCTAAAGAGCTTTCCCAGGAAAGAACTGCCAAGGCAAATGTTTATTCTATACAAGATAAAAAGAAATTTGTGTCACATAGTGGGTTAAGTTGCAAACCAAGTAATTTTGTAGATCCTAAAAATATTGTTTGTTACAGGTGTGGCTCGAAGTATCATAAAGCAGATTTTGCAGGATGCCCAGCGATCGGTAAGAAATGCACGAAATGTTTAAAGATTGGGCATTTTGCGGGGGTTTGCAAGAATTTTAAGCCACACCGCTTTCAAAAAGTCAAAGTTAACAATGTAGATGATTTTGATGAGGAGATGTGCTCCAACATTGTTTTAACTGTTGATGAGAAAAGTTGTAATATCAAAGGACCATTAGGAATGGCACATATTGGTTCAATGGAGTTGAAAATAATGGCAGACTCAGGGTCGCCAATCACCATCATTTCTGATATCAAATATAACCAGAATTGGCCACATGTAGACTTGTTAGCTTCTGATGTCAACCCAAAGGCCTTCGGCGAATTTGATATTAACATGTTAGGATATTTCCAAGAAGTTTTGAATATAAAGGGAAGGTCAATTGCTACCAATATATATGTAGCAGAACGTGGCAGAGACATTGTCGGATGGAAAGATTTGGCACGTTTGGGGATAATTTTAAAACCAGGCGCAGAGGATCCTATTGTTCTAGGTGATATTAATGTTAATACAATTGAAGTTTCTTCCTGTTCTACAATTTCTTCTTTTGATAGTTTAGGTGTAGTTCTCAGTAAGTATGAATCTTTATTTGAGGAGCGTATCGGTTGTGTGAAAGGCTTTGAGCATTCAATCAGATTGAAGAAGAATGCTGTCCCAGTCAAGCACAAGGTAAGGGCTGTTCCGCTATCTGTTAGAAACGAATTACAAATATTACTAAATAAGTTGGTAGAGGAACAAGTCATAGAACAGACAGATTCTTCAGAATGGGTTTCTGCGGTTGTGATTATAAAAAAAAAAGTGGTGAGATTCGTCTATGTGCCGACTTGAGGTCATTAAATAAAAATATATTGATTGATTGCCACCCCTTACCTAAAATTCAGGAAATTTTAGCATCTACTTCTGGCTCGAGGTATTTTTCGTTAATCGACCTCAAGTCGGCCTACCACCAAGTCAAGTTAGCCGAGGATTCTAAAGAATACACAACTTTTATAACCCCGTTGGGAGTATATAGATTTATCAGGCTTCCATTTGGGTTAGCCTCATCGTCTAGCGTGTTTCAGAAACTTATGGATTGTATTTTAAAGGGTGTCAGGGGTGTCGAGAAATTTCAGGATGACATCTTGATACATGCTAGTTCCATTGAAGACCACAATAAAATTCTTGATATTGTTCTAAATAAATTAAATGAAAGAGGCATGACAGTTGCGAAAAATAAGTGTAAATTTTTACAGGAAGAGGTAGAATATCTAGGTCATATTTTGAGTGGAGATGGGATAAGACCTAAACTTGATTTAGTCAAAGCCATTTCTGATGCACCTAGGCCTAATGACAAAGATTCTCTTAGATCCTTTTTAGGACTAAGTGAATACTACTCACGATTCATTGAAAAGTACGCTGACAAAGTAGAACCATTGCGTGCTTTGTTACGAAAGGGTGAGAAGTATGTTTGGTCTAATGATCAGGAATCTGCATTTGCTAAAGTTAAACTAGCTATATCAAATGCACCTACATTAAAACCATATGATTATGAAGGTACAAACATTATTACAGTTGATGCAAGCTCAGTGGGTATTGGAGCAATTTTTACCCAGAAAGTGAAAGGATATGTACATACTGTTGCTTTCATTTCAAGGCGCCTTCACGATTCTGAGTTTCATTACAGCACAATAGAGAGAGAAACGTTAGCTTGCGTATGGGCTGTTGAGAAACTTAAAATGTATCTGTGGGGCAAACCGTTTGAATTGATCACTGATCACAAACCTCTCACCTACATGATGGATGGGTGTGGTCGAGGTAATGGTAAGGCCTCTTCTAGATTAGTTAGATTATTATCGAAATTGCAGGAGTACAACTTTATCATTAAGCACATATCGGGCAAAGATAATGTTCGTGCAGATTGTTTATCTAGGCTTCCTTTAGAGTCATTTAAGCCCGAACCAGAAGAAGACACTGAATGCGTTGTAGCGACACTTGATATTTTCAAAGATACAGATCAATTGTGTTGTGAGACAGAATGGAAAAATTTATCCAGTAAGGATCCTATTATTCTTAAAGTTAAAGAATATGTCATGGGTAATTGGCCCCCTGTGAGAAATCTGTCATCAGAACTTAAAACGTTCTTTCAAGTTTCAAATGAACTCAGTATTGTAAATGAATTTCTTTTCCGTGGTGATCTTTTGATCCCACCTGCAAAGTTGAGAAAAACATTGATTAACATAGCTCATAGAAGTCATCCTGGAGCAACCTTGACCAAGAGAATGCTAAAGGAATATTATTGGTGGCCAGGTTTAGATACTGATGTTAACTTGTTGGTTGAAAAATGTGCAGTTTGCTTGAAATCAGACAAGCACTGGAAACCCAGAGTTGATGAGATGCAATTGGTATCTATTCCTAATTGTTCTTGGAACAAAATCGCAATAGATTTTGCAGGTCCATTCACTATTTTAGGTTATGATTGTAAATTTTTAGTTGTAGTGAGTGATTACTATAGTAAATGGATTTACTTTGAGTTTGTTGCAGCAATAGACACTAATACTGTTATTGAATTTTTAGAGAAATGCTTTTTCATAGAAGGACTACCACGCATCTTGGTTTCTGATAATGGTAAACAACTTACCTCAGAAAAAATGGTTTCTTTTCTTACTCGTAATGGTATCAAACAGGAGAAAACACCTCTGTATTCACCCAAATCCAATGGACAGGTTGAGAGGATCAACAGATTCCTGAAGGAAGGTGTTCAGCTTGCCATTGCTTCAAAGTTTCCAGTCAAAGACTTTTTACAGGAGAAGATTAACAGTTACAACAATACTACCAACAGTGTAACTGGATATACACCTTTTTATCTCATGAGAGGCAGAAGAGGGAACACGGTACTCACCCCCAAGTTTGTTCCTCAGAGTGAAGGGACATCTAGATTTGTTGAACTCAACGATAGTCAGATTAAAGTACAGGAAAGAATTCAAGAACATCAAATAAAGTCTAAGCTTTACCATGACAAAATTCATAGAGCTATTGTAAAAGAGATAAACAAAGGAGATTGGGTCATAGTTAAGAAACCCTACAAGGTGCAAAAAGGAGAGTCGAATTATTCTGGTCCTTTTGAGGTAGTTGAAGTTTCTCATGGTTCTGTTCTTGTAGATAAACTCGGATGGAGAAATAATAGCGATATTATTAAACTCAAACCTGGTCAAAGGGAACTCATTGGGAATGATGAAAAGTATAATGCTTTATCAGAGGACGACTATTTGTGGTTTGGCCTTGAGCCTAAGGAAAATGCAGAGCTAAAGTCACTTTTGAGCCCTCATAATTCAAGCTCTATTCCATGCAATTTCTCAAGTTATGATAATACCTGTATGAATAGTCAAATTGTTGCAGATTCTGATAATGTAGTGACTAATGGCCAAAGTGTGGATAGACCAACTGTATCAAATGTTCCCACAAATGGAGATCAATCTTCTGGAGTTAGAAATGAATCTTTTGGTAATATGTATAATGATTCTTGCACTAGATATGGTAGGTTCTCTCGTTTTCCTAGCATGTACAGAGACTATGTGTTGTACTAGATTACTTGTGTTTAAAAAGAAAGGGAGATGTTGTACTTCCTCTAAGGAACAATAAAGTTGTCCTATTGTATAGTTAGGTTGCACCCCTTCCCCGTACCTGCTCGTGACATTGTGACGTCATTTAGAATACTAGTTGTGTATATAACATACGTCATGGAATGCATATCATTCCTTGGCCTTGAGTTTCCCCTGTTAGCCGCGCTTCTTGCTGGCTGCTTGTGGGCCTATTTATAATAAAGAATTAATACAATATAACGTTCCGCCTCATCGGCTTTATTCCATCGCTGTTACTTCAAGGCACAGTCCCTTCAAAAGCACGCAGCTTGCGTACACGACCTTCTTTGTGATGAGAGGCCCGGCGTCTTTTTTATTACAGAAACCTGGCTGTCAGCCTCTTCCAAACCCACCTTGGAAACTGCCATTCCCGCAGGCTACAAGATTCAGAACCTAGACCGCGTTCATGGTAGAGGAGGAGGCATTGCTATTATTTTTAAGCACATATACTTGTGCTTCACTTTTCCGGTGGACCACTTGCTGGAGGCTGAAGCGTTAGGCTTCCGCCTAGCACTGAATGCCCAACAGTCTGTCGGTGGATTTCTGATTTATAGGCCATCCGGCCCTGCCCCTTCCTGAACTCCCTTAATGAAGCTATTTTTTTTTGTTTTGTAACGCTTCTCTCACTGTACCATATCGGGTAACTTTAATATTCACTGGGACTCCCCTTCTGACAAAGACACACTTAGTCTTAAAGACATTATTTCCCCTCTATACTTCTCTCAAATGTTCATCAATTCCACGCACACAGGAGGACACACAATCGACCTCTTTTTTTCCAATAAGCGCTTAAGTATGTCCAACCCCTTTCCTCTTCCATGGACCGACCATTACCTAATCCATTTCGGATGGCAGGTGACCCTACAAGGTCGTCGTGAAAATGTCTCCACCTTAGATAAAACTCAACCTTTTTCAAGGATCCCTCGGGATAGCTTGCTAAGCGCCCTGGAAAACACTTTGCCTTGATTCAGACACACGTGTTCGACAAGTGGATTCGGTCCCCATTGGAACGGTTAGCCCCACTCCCCAGTCGCATGTCAGGAAGAGATAAGCTCTCTTGCCCGTGGTTTAATGAAACTTTGAGGCAGGAGAAAAAGTTTGTAAGAAGCCCGAAAGAGCTTGGCGCAAAAACTATAGCCTGGAGGACAAAGCTAAATATAGGTCAGCTCTAAAAAAAAGTACTCTAATCTTATCAATCCCATTAAAAGAAAATTTTGTGAGGGAAAGATTGATAAGGCGGAAAATAAGACAAAAGAAATCTTTAAGATAGTTTAAAAAATTCTTAGATCCAGTAGCATGTCACCACAGCAAGGTTCCCTCGGCCAAGTGGTGTAAACAATTGGGCAGCTTTTTATAAACAAAATGCGGATATTCAAAAAAGTCACTTAGTCACTGTTCCTCCACCCCCAGATACAATCACCTGCGCACTTTCATCCTTTGACCTGATCTCAATAGATGATTCTAGAGCGGCTATTTTAAAACTTAAGTCTGGCTCCCCTTCGGATGCCTGCCCCCCTTTTCTTCTAGAACAGGGAGTGGATGTCATTAATTCTGTCCTAAGCTCCATATTGAACAAGTCTCTGTTATCTGGGATAGTCCCTTATAACTGGAAGCAGGCCAAAAGTTTGCCTCTTGGAAAAACCCAACACAGACCCGAATATCCCACCAACTACAGGCCTATCTCCTTGCTGCCTGCCCCGTCAAAACTTGTGGAGAGGTTTGTGAATCAACAGTTATCCAACTACGTTGAATCCAACCTGCTTCTCCACCCCAGTCAGTCGGGGGTCAGGCCAAAATGGAGTACAGAGACTGCACTTGTGGAAGTCGTCGAAGTGATAAAAGGCACTTTAGATGCAGCAGGAAAGGCAGCCCTGGTGCTGCCCGACCTGCCAGCTGCATTTGACACGGTCCCGCACTTCAGGCTGCTCGCCCACCTACATGATATAGGCATCAGGGGCACAGCGCTGAAGTGGCAGAAATCCTTCATCGAAGACAGATGGCAAGAGGTCTGGATGCCACCTTTCTCGTCCTAAAAGAGCAGGGTCTCGGTAGAAGTACTTCGGGGCTCGGCTCTTAGCCCAACTATGTTTAACATCTATATAACCCCATTGGCGGCAATGGTGGAGTCTTTTGGGGCCAAGATAACCTTGTATGCTGATGACACCCAGCTGCTGTTTTCATTTAAAAAAAGGCGAGCCAATCGCCCTGGATGCCTTTAAACCCGGTCTATCAGCTGAGCTCGTCATGAGCATCGAAGGGGTTAAACCCGGTCTATCCGCTGTGTTCCAGTGGATGAGCATTAACCAACTCAAATGCAACACTGATAAGACAGAGGGTCTTAGCTTTGGCTACAATTTTAATCTTAACCTGCAAACTCATTGGCCTGACGGGGCCCTCCCCCGCGCCAAACATACAAACTGAAGCAGTAAAAAACTTGAGTGTCAAGTTTGATAAACAGCTGTCTCTTCAAAACCAAATTAACACAGTAGTAGGCACGTGCTTTGATCTGATGCGCACTGCTAAAAATTCTTGCAGGTCCTCTCCTTGCCCGTGAGGATAACAGTGATTTTGGCCTTGATTGTGTCCAGGCTACATTACGCCAATGTCCTTTATGCGGGCCTCCCACAACATCCGTGAGGAAATTATGAACGGTCCAGAATGCGGCTGCGCGTCTGGTTCTCAACATACCTGGGCGAGCTACGGGCTCGGTACACCTGAAGATTCTGCACCGGCTCCCTGTTCATAAAAGGATCCTGTGCAAGAATCTCATCCTTATGCACAGAGCTCTGAACCTCTCTGGCCAGAGTAACTGTCTTCCAGGATACATCATTACACTCCCCTCAGAACTCTGTGCTCTTCCCAAGGCCATCTGGATAAAGTGCTGGGTCAGGGAGGCTAAAAGAGGTGGCAGATCCATCTCCCTTCTGGGCCCACAAGTCTGCAAATCGACTTCCTGCCAAACGGCGCCAAATTGGAAACGAGAGGCCTTTTAGAAAGCAACTCACGACCTGGCTTTTCGCTCTCTAACTTTGTCATCCTCTGATTCTTGCTCTAGAAATCCCGCTATTCATTCATCATAGAGTCTGTAAACATTTCATGTCACTTAACTGGATGTAGACATTAACTTTTTCAGTAATGTAAATCTGGCATTAGTCACAATCTTCCACGTATGTGTATAACTAACTTTAATTCTAAAATGAATGCAAATGTGTTTTGTTTTGTTGTTCCCTACCCAGATTCAAATACCCTTGAATACTGCCAGGCACCTACAGGGTTAACCCCCCGTTTCTAAAAACAAAAGCCATTGGAGGAAGGCAGAGAATACACGAAAATGCATGGATTTCCAGAAAAATACACAGCACATTCTACAACTCAAAATAGCACATTTTCAGGGAACAAGTACACACGTTGTTGCTAAATTCAGCTACACAGCAGAACTATCAAGAAACATAAAATAGAACAAAAGTCCCTCAAAAGACCCTTCTCTGAACCCAACCAAACTACCCACCTGGATCATACCAAAGTGGCACAGCGGCCAGAGCGGCTGGAGCGCAGGGCTTTGCAGTTCGATCCCCGGTGCCGGCGGCAGCTCAGCTCAGTATCATTTGACTCTGGGCAATAGCTCACTTATTCTCCCCGACGCCCCAGTGTCTTGAAGCCCTTATTGGGTGATATGTTTGCGCTTTACAAATGGGAATTATTATAGGTTTTACTCTTAGCTGGCATGGGGTGAGCAGCAAGTAGAACTGCAAAGTCTTGCTTCCCCTTCACAAATGTCAGCTGGCCAGTGCAGAGAGCTTCTTACTGCCCTTCTGGTGAAGGTAAATCCCCTGGAGACCCACTCACCCTTACAAGAGACCACCCCAAGTGCAGTTCCGAAGTCATGGATGTCCTGGTGGAGTAAGCAGTGTGCCTCCTGTTTCACCGGGCTCAATAGGTTGACCTCTTCTTTCTTTGGTGCCACTGGGCATGCGCAGCCATGGATCAGGAACCTTGGCCACCTTGTTTGAGACAAGATCATGGCCACACCATGGATGTCAATTAGAGGGAGCCACAAGCAGCAGCTCTTACCTCCGACATTGCCCTTCCTACACCTGGTTGTATAGGGACCTAGGAGGCAGCAGCAGGGCGTAATCAAGAAACACGCCTCCAACTCTTAAGAGCCCTCTTAACTTTCTGTAGTTTCCATCCTTGCTCCTGCATTATCCCCTCAGCTGCAGAGAAGAACAAGCAAAAGACACACAATTGATGGACGGAATGCAGAACAAATCAAAACATTCACACCCAGTCAAGAGATCTGGGTTAAATCCATCATTCTTTTGCTCACCTTGCCACCCCAGTTTAGACCTGGCCATATGCAAATCAGTCTTGACCCTGTGCCTCATGGGAACAGTCCAGCCCGAACTGCTAAGCCAGGTCCTCCCTGGACCGGAAACAAGCATCCTAGGACCGGTTTTGGGGTTTCACCCCTCATCAGCCAGGATAGCTTGAATCCAGTGGCACAGTGAGCCCAGGACCCATGTCTGGGCATACATCTGGGCATACCTGGCGCACTTAGGGCGAGAAAGCAAAAGACACACAATTGATGGACAGAATGCAGAACAAATCAAAACATTCACCCCAGTCAAGGGTCAAGACTGATTTGCATATGGCTGGGTCCAAACTGGAACGGCATGGTGAGCAAAAAAACAATGGATTTAGGCCCAGATCTCTGTACTGGAGTGAATGTATGACATTGTTCTGCATTCTGTCCATCAATTGTTCTTTTTGCATTTGTCACCCCGAGTGGGACGGGTATGCCCAGACGTGGGTCTCGTGCTCTCCATGTCACTGGAGCCAAGCTATCCTGGCTGATGAGGGCTGACAGCCTGAAACCGGTCCTAGGATGCTTGTTTCCAGTCCAGGGAGGACCTGGCCTGGCAGTTCGGGCTGGACTGTTACCATTGGGCGCAGGGTCAAGACTGATTTGCATATGGCTGGGTCCAAACTGGAATGGCATGGTGAGCAAAAAAACAATGGATTTAGGCCCAGATCTCTGTACTGGGGTGAATGTATGACATTGTTCTGCATTCTGTCCATCAATTGTTCTTTTTGCAGAGAAGAACAAGGTGTGAATCCTGTGATGTCATCAGCGGTCAAAGGTAGCGTGATGTCACTTCCACTGCCCTGACCAAACTGCGGTCCATACTTTCACTCTTTCCTGTTATCCCACTTGACTCTTTCCCTGGGGGTCTCCACCCGAACATTTGGCAACAAGTATCAGAGGGCAAAGACCATGAAGCAGCCAACGTTAGGTGAATATCAGCTGGACAAGCCAGCAGCTAGACCCAGTAAAGCAATTACATACAAGGGGGTCGGGAGTAAAGGTGGGGCAGTGGTAAGTTTGAGGCTGGGCGTTCTCAGTGAGTAAAGCACGATAAAGCACCAGCAGACTTGTGATGCTTGAAGGTAGGTGCATAGGTCATTAACGAACAGCGAAGTTATTCACACAGTTGCAAAAAACACTCCACATGTGCTCCACTCTCAAAGCTACAAGACAGCCGCCCCCACCCTCGGTCATCACGGGAGCTCAGATCTCTGCCAGCTCTCCACCACTGCCAGGCATAGACTTCCATGTGACCCCGGGACACGGAACACAGAGATCCAGATGATCAGGCAGGGAAGGTGACTGAGGAACAAAAAATAAACAAAGGGTTTTCATACAATGATACTGTACTTCATGTAAATCCATTCATTTAATAGAGGTTGTGACTGTTTTCTCAGCTCCAATCTGACCACATCCCAATGTTCTAGAAAACATATTGGCTGAAGATATGAATACAAGCCTGCCTTAGACTTTTCCAAGATGGGGTCTGGCCTGGTGCTGCACCGTTCACAAGATGGACGCCAGCCGCGCCCTGTCCCTTTCCCAAGATGGAGTCTGGCCTGAGCTGTAACAGCCCGTGCTAACACCCATTTTGTGGCCCTTCCCCACGAGGGTTTCCTTCTTTTTTTATTTTTTTAGATACTGGCAACAATTTAGCTGCTCTTAAAGACAGCCAGAAGGACTCCTTCAAACTGCATATATTACCATTACTGCTGTTGCACACAAAACAAAATGTGGGGGTGCAGCAAAGTATTGACGTTTGTTTCCAAGATCTGCCTCCCTTTCCCACATTTATACTGGGTCCCACGAGTTACAATTGGAAGAAGAGGGAAAAGGTAGGAGAAACACATTTTGGACTGGGTGAGGCACAGAAAAAAGGAGGTCTTTTTAGGAGGGAAGGGACAGGAAGTGGAGCAGAGAAGAGAGAATAGATAAGACAAGTGATGCGTGCTAGGAGGGGATAAAAGAAGGAAAGTGAACAACGTGCGATAGAATTGACAGAGGTGTTGGGAAAACTGGCAGGCTGTGTGGGATAATTGGCGGCGCGGGTAGGACAATGTTATCTCAGGCGATGTATCCTTTAGGCAGTGAACGGCACGCGTTCCTGCAGCGATCTCAGGGCATAGGGGCCGTAGACACAGATGGTAGAACCACGATGGATCAGAAGTCTCTTGGCAGAATGCAAACATTAGGATTTTTGGGGGGAAAGCAGGGCTCTTACCCCACAATAAACTCAGGTTCATTGGGAGGAGTTAAAGTTTGATTCAAGCTACCAGCAGAAGCCGCTGAAGGTGATCAGATTCTTGAAATGCAACCAAGGGTTGCACTCAACGACAGCCTGCGCTGTTTCAGTTTGAAAACGCTGGCGCTGGATCCTGGCATAAACCGGGAGCCCCAGACAGGGAAGCATTGTGCAATCCACTCCAGATAAGACGGGCACCACGATCAGAGATGACCAGGTATGGAGGTCCACGATAAGCCACATAGTCTAAGCAAAAAGGAATTGAAAACTTCACTTATTATGCAACTTAGAAATATACTGATTTATTGAAGTGCTGTGATCAAAGCAGACACCAGGGTCTGTACAGCGTAGGATATTTCGTGAAGCTACTCTAGCGAAGCAGGCCAGCGAAAAAGAAGCATGCTACTGGGAGCGGTCCCAAAGAGCACAAATTCAGAGTTTGCCAAACAACAGGGACAACATCCAACTATCTTAATCTAAAGAGAATGCAGACACTATCTTCCTGCCCGTCCTCCAGTTCACCATTAATAGGGTGTTGTTGGCAAAGAGATGGTAACTCAGTAACCCTGCCATACCAATGGATGTTTACAGATGTTAAAGAGCGATGGAGAAAATGCTGATTCATCCAGGTCCCTCCCTTGTGATGTGATGTGGTCACACCTCAGCAACACGTACTGAGCTGCACAAGTTGATGTCTGCCTGGCGAGATCCAGAACTACCTCGTCACAGAACCTGCCACACTCTTCCACCTCTGTGGCGAGTGATCAGCTGTGTCACAGGTAGTCGACAAATGCAGCCTTCTACAGATTGCTGGCCGACTAGGTCCCAACAACTAGACTAGTAGCTTCCAGGCGTAGACATCAAATTTGGCAAACGGCCACCTCCATCACTATGGCCTCCATGGGAAGGGCTGAGATGGACCTGAAACTACCAGGTTCTTCAGAGGAGGTCTTCTTCAGAATTGGCACGACTGGTGCTTATTTCAGAAGACCTGTTGTTCCCTGAAGATGGGGTTGCTGAAATGAGTTACAGCAGCCACACTTGTCGTGCTAAGGTCTTCATGTGCCTTCTGGGCAATGCCCTAGAGGGAAAGAGGTACATCCTAGTTTGACCAGCCACTGCTCAACTTTGACTGCAATAACAGTATCCCAGGATTCCTACTATGCTGAAATGGTGGAGATGGAATTGGGGAATATTTGGCACCCACGTCAGGGTTAACATGGGCTACTGAGGCCTTACACGTTACCAGAGGCAGAGTTCAGCTTTACGCCCATGAGGGTCGATGCAGGGGAGAGGGAGGCCATATATTAGGGGACTGTGAGAGCTTTGAAAATTCTGAAAAGTTGCTGTGAGGCGCCTACATTTTCTCAGTGTAGAACGCTCTTTTTGTTCAAAAAACAATTTTCCAGAAGTCTCGTTGCCTTGCTCCTGCAAGGCACTTTTATCAGACTTTTACACCTCCTCTTTGCCGCTGATTCCACCCTTTGGTAAACCCACAGCCTTCTGTCAACAGAGCCGTCTTAAATGATGTCAACCTGGGGCTTGGTTCTCAAAAACGCTCACCGAGGTTGAGTAAAAAGGGTCCAGCTGGCAGAGTGGAAGGGTCACACTGGGCAGGTAAAGGGCAGAGTGGGGCATAATCAGTAGAATGGCATTTTATTGGGCAGGATACAGGTTAAACGGGCTGAGTGTGGACATTTAACTACATTGCAACATGCTGCAATCTATCGTTACCTTGTCTTACAAGGGCAACACTTAATCGCATGGGAACTTGGGTATAATATATTCAGCGGTTCTCACTGGCGTCATTATTCATACAATTATGAATTGTCAGCAACAGTGGCTGTGGGCATTTAATGCAAATATTGAATGAAAAGTGGAAGCCATCACTCTGAATCAGAAATGTTGCAATGCTTTGTACAGTCAGTGTCACAAACAAGAAAACACCCACAAAGTGTATTGTGTCTCAGGTGAAACCAAACCACCCTAAGAGAATAAACCGAACCACCCTAAGAGAATAAACCGAGCCACCCTAAGAGAATAAACCGAGCCACCCTAAGAGAATAAACCGAGCCACCCTAAGAGAATAAACCGAGCCACCCTAAGAGAATAAACCACCCTAATAGAATAAGCCAAACCACCCTAAGAGAATAAACCGAACCACCCTAAGAGAAGGATGAAAACAGATCCAGATAATAACAGACACAATGTGTGTTCCTATCCTTAGCGAACATGTGGCCTATTTGTTAGGGAGAGTGCTGTAGCCTCCCTTTAGGAAAGTGTTGTGTCCTATCGATAGTGAACATTTGCGGCCTGTTGTTAGACATCGTGTTACGGCCTTATTGCGGCTTATTAACAGGGAGAGTCCTGAATCTCATTTATAGGAGCAGGCATCATCCTGCCTGTAGGGCCGCAGACAGGAGCTGCTCCCGGCAGCCAAGACCGGGAGGAATGAGGTGACGCCCACGAGGAAGGCGTTCTGCTTGCTTACAGTCTCTCCTGGATGACCCCAGCCACCCTGGACCACAGCATTGAGTCGGTGGCCACACTCTGTTTATTATTCATTTTTGCTGAGCAGTTTTCATCACAAAACTCCTGACCTGGCACAACTGCGCGCGAGACAGCGTGCAGTGAAGAATGATAGACTCAGGGCTCTGTGAAAGCCATGGCGGGAAGGAACACTTGAGCGATGCCGAAAGGACACGAGGTTCTAGGTACCTATATCCGAGAGGATGTCTGGGTCGCCAATGTAGACTCTCTTCGTGCGGTTAGCGGTAGATGGACAGGCTTCAGTGAGCATGCTCCGTGGAAGGGGCCCTGCACAGGGGCCCTGCACAGGTGACTCTGTACCCCGAGGTGTGTAGTGTGTGTGATTTCAGCACTCTTGGACATGCACAACACCAGTAATCACTTCAGAGAGCGCAGTTGGCTGCCAGGTCTAGCACAGACTGGGGCTACCGTTGCTTTGTGTACAAGGAACCCCAAACACAAGGGTCAGCGCTATATGCACAATTAAAAACAGAAATGGGGGTGGGGAGGACACAGGCGCGCAACACCCATTGGGCTGAAAGGGCTGCATCCCCCCCCCCCCCTCCGTGTGCGTCAGCCCGGCTGAGACAGCTTCCCGGGCACACACACAACCGCACCCGAGTACTTTAGGTCTTTAAAAAACCATTTACTTGCTAACGAGGCTTTGTTGTTTTTTCACCCCTTCTAGAGCCCCTGCATCTCAACTCTGACTATCGCTGGAAGAACTACCCCTCCCCGAAATTTTTAGTAGCCCCCCCCCCCCCTCCCTTCGAAATGTGACTCTAGTTTCGCCTCTGGGGGGACACAGGGGTGAAGGCTTAGCGCTGCGGCAGGGCACCAACGCTGCACGTTGGAGGTGGACTCAAACACAGGTACAGGTATGGATGCTTCAGGAAACCCCCCAGACCTGGGGTAAAACTGGTGAAAAACCACCTGAGAGAAATACCCCAAACCCGTGCAGTGGGGACTAGTGTGTGGGGTGGTATTTACAACGAAGAATATCCCACTGGTTTGGGGGCACAAATTCCTTCAGGTATTATCTGAAAATCAGACGCAAACACCACTGGCACCTGATGTCAGAGCTACTGGGGCGCCAGGAATGAGGCCGCCAGTATCCATTCTTCGCTCAGAAGGACTTCAGCAGCTAAACAGCCATAAATGTGTGACTGGAAGCCATGGTGGGACCCTGCCCTGGGAATACCTTCTTTCTGTTCATTTCTTCCCTAAAGCCTCCATCAAGGTGCACACATATTGTCAGGTCAGTGGACAGAGGCATAGGGAGAGAAGGGTTTGCCCAAGAACAATCATTTGGTAAAGTTGGAAACACGACTTTGCACTGCACTGCTGCTTGTTCCAAAGACTATTTATTACTTACCAGCATACTAGAGGTTGGTGAATCGACCATTATACTGGGCACAGCATACACACCCTCCTCGGATGACATCCAGTCCAGATTGCCTGTTTTTTTTTTTAACCAAAAACGTACAAACAGCTTTTCGATTAATTCTAATTTCCAATTCTTCGACACAAAATGGGGCATGTAAATGTGTGCTGGAATAAACATCCCAAGCGACCATTTCTGACCTTTTCTCAAGCATGTTCCTCAATTCTGAGGAGTAACCAATGGAATCGTCGCTTCTCCTGCTTAATGCAACAACACTACCCAATAGCAAATGGCTGCCGGAGATGCTTCCGGAAATGAATGAGTGGTGCGGGCATTACAGACCCACCTGCAACTGATTCCGGAAGAGTTTAACACGCTATGGAGGGCGTGAGGAAGTCCGGTTGAGCAGGTACCTTACAGTTTTCTCTTCCCCAAGAATTTCCTGTTCTTTCAGGATGAACAGCATTGTTTGCAGCAAGAAACACCTTTACATACTGCAGTGTAATTCAAACAGGAGAAGTGACCCCTTCTTTGTCCTGAAAATGTTTCCTTACAGTATTCATGCAAATTAATGTCTTCAAGTTCATCCTCGATTTCCACTTCAGTCTCTGTTGTCAAAACAACAGTTCTTTCACACGCTGTTCTCAAAGACAGTGATTTCAAGGTTACTCCGAGGTTAGAAGAAGCCAAAACAGTTGCATCTTTTTTTTAGGTTTCTGAGTCGCCTGATGATGACTCATGCACAGAGCTGGCAAGTAGCAACATGTCATGAGCTTCAGGCTTTTCGGGCTTGCATTTTGGCTTTTTACACTGTCAGCACATACTGAAAAATCCAAGTATAGGCGAAAAACCTAAGACAAGCTGAAACGGTCACTCATGACACAGATCCACTAGTCAAGTATGTACATAAAACGTATGTTACGTACAGTACTGCTCCCATTGTGAGTGCGGCTCGGGCCGCCATCATGTGCCACCCGGCCACCGGGCTTCAGGCTCGCTCGGCTGCTCAGCTAACTGCAGTCAGGGGTCCCCAGTGCTCTCCGCAGCTGAGCTGCAGCCAGGGCCGGATTAAACCATGTGGAGGCCCTTAGGCAGCTGCTGCCAGGGCCGGATTATGATTAAACCCTGTGGAGGCCCCTAGGCAGCTGCTGCCAGGGCCGGATTGTGGAGGCCCCTAGGCAGCTGCTGCCAGTGCCGGATTAAACCCTGTGGATGCCCCTAGGCAGCTGCAGCCACGGCCGGATTAAACCCTGTGGAGGCCCCTAGGCAGCTGCAGCCAGGGCCGGATTAAACCCCGTGGAGGCCCCTAGGCAGCTGCAGCCAGGGCCGTATTAAACCCTGTGGAGGCCCCATGGCAGCTGCTGCCAGGGCCGGATTGTGGAGGCCCCTAGGCAGCTGCAGCCAGGGCCGGATTAAACCCTGTGGAGGCCCCTAGGCAGCTGCTGCCAGGGCCGGATTGTGGAGGCCCCTAGGCAGCTGCAGCCAAAGCCGGATTGTGGAGGACCCTAGGCAGCTGCAGCCAAGGCCGGATTGTGGAGGACCCTAGGCAGCTGCTGCCAGGCCCGGATTGTGGAGGCCCCTAGGCAGCTGCTGCCAGGCCCGGATTAAACCCTGTGGAGGCCCCTAGGCAGCTGCTGCCAGGGCCGGATTGTGGAGGCCCCTAGGCAGCTGCTGCCAGGGCCGGATTGTGGAGGACCCTAGGCAGCTGCTGCCAGGGCCGGATTGTGGAGGCCCCTAGGCAGCTGCAGCCAAGGCCGGATTGTGGAGGACCCTAGGCAGCTGCTGCCAGGGCCGGATTGTGGAGGCCCCTAGGCAGCTGCTGCCAGGGCTGGATTAAACCCTGTGGAGGCCCCTAGGCATCTGCTGACAGGGTCGGATTGTGGAGGCCCTTAGGCAGCTGCAGACAGGGCCGGATTGTGGAGGCCCCTAGGCAGCTGCAGCCAAGGCCAGATGAAACCCTGTGGAGGCCCCTAGGCAGCTGCTGACAGGGCCGGATTGTGGAGGCCTCTAGGCAGCTGCTGCCAGTGCCGGATTAAACCCTGTGGAGGCCTCTAGACAGCTGCTGCCAGGGCCGTATTAAACCCTGTGGAGGCCCCTAGGCAGCTGCAGACAGGGCCGGATTGTGGAGGCCCCTAGGCAGCTGCAGCCAAGGCCAGATGAAACCCTGTGGAGGCCCCTAGGCAGCTGCTGACAGGGCCGGATTAAACCCTGTGGAGGCCCCTAGGCAGCTGCTGCACGGGGCCGGATTGTGGAGGCCTCTAGGCAGCTGCTGCCAGTGCCGGATTAAACCCTGTGGAGGCCTCTAGACAGCTGCTGCCAGGGCCGTATTGGCAGCTGCTGCCAGGGCTGTATTAAACCCTGTGGAGGCCCCTAGGCAGCAGCTGCCAGGTCCGGATTAAACCCTGTGGAGGCCCCTAGGCAACTGCTGCCAGGGCCGGATTAAACCCCGTGGAGGCCCCTAGGCAGCTGCAGCCAGGGCCGGATTAAACCCTGTGGAAGCCCCATTGCAGCTGCTGCCAGGGCCGGATTGTGGAGGCCCCTAGGCAGCTGCAGCCAGGGCCGGATTAAACCCTGTGGAGGCCCCTAGGCAGCTGCTGCCAGGGCCGGATTGTGGAGGCCCCTAGGCAGCTGCTGCCAGGGCCAGATTAAACCCTGTGGAGGCCCCTAGGCAGCTGCTGCCAGGGCCGGATTAAACCCTGTGGAGGCCCCTAGGCAGCTGCTGCCAGGGCCGGATTAAACCCTGTGGAGGCCCCTAGGCAACTGCTGCCAGGGCCGGATTAAACCCTGTGGAGGCCCCTAGGCAGCTGCAGCCAGGGCCGTATTAAACCCTGTGGAGGCCCCATGGCAGCTGCTGCCAGGGCCGGATTGTGGAGGCCCCTAGGCAGCTGCAGCCAGGGCCGGATTAAACCCTGTGGAGGCCCCTAGGCAGCTGCTGCCAGGGCCGGATTGTGGAGGCCCCATGGCAGCTGCAGCCAAGGCCGGATTGTGGAGGACCCTAGGCAGCTGCTGCCAGGGCCGGATTGTGGAGGCCCCTAGGCAGCTGCTGCCAGGCCCGGATTAAACCCTGTGGAGGCCTCGAGGTAGCTGCAGCCAGGGCTGGATTAAACCCTGTGGAGGCCCCTAGGAATCTGCTGCCAGGGTCGGATTGTGGAGGCCCCTAGGCAGCTGCTGCCAGGGCCGGATTGTGGGGCCCCTAGGCAGCTGCTGCCAGGGCCGGATTAAACCCTGTGGAGGCCCCTAGGCAGCTGCTGCCAGGGCCGGATTGTGGAGGCCTCTAGGCAGCTGCTGCCAGTGCCGGATTAAACCCTGTGGAGGCCTCTAGACAGCTGCTGCCAGGGCCGTATTAAACCCTGTGGAGGCCCCTAGGCAGCTGCTGCCAGGGCCGGATTGTGGAGGCCCCTAGGCAGCTGTTGCCAGGGCCGGATTAAACCCTGTGGAGGCCCCTAGGCAGCTGCTGCCAGGGCCGGATTAAACCCCGTGGAGGCCCCTCGGCAGCTGCTGCCAGGGCCGGATTGTGGAGGCCTCTAGGCAGCTGCTGCCAGTGCCGGATTAAACCCTGTGGAGGCCTCTAGGCAGCTGCTGCCAGGGCTGTATTAAACCCTGTGGAGGCCCCTAGGCAGCTGCTGCCAGGGCCGGATTGTGGAGGCCTCTAGGCAGCTGCTGCCAGGGCCGGATTGTGGAGGCCCCTAGGCAGCTGCTTCCAGGGCCGTATTAAACCCTGTGGAGGCCCCTAGGCAGCTGCTGCCAGGGCCGGATTGTGGAGGCCCCTAGGCAGCTGTTGCCAGGGCCGGATTAAACCCTGTGGAGGCCCCTAGGCAGCTGCTGCCAGGGCCGGATTAAACCCCGTGGAGGCCCCTCGGCAGCTACTGCCAGGGCCGGATTGTGGAGGCCTCTAGGCAGCTGCTGCCAGTGCCGGATTAAACCCTGTGGAGGCCTCTAGGCAGCTGCTGCCAGGGCTGTATTAAACCCTGTGGAGGCCCCTAGGCAGCTGCTGCCAGGGCCGGATTGTGGAGGCCCCTAGGCAGCTGCTTCCAGGGCTGTATTAAACCCTGTGGAGGCCCCTAGGCAGCTGCTGCCAGGGCCGGATTGTGGAGGCCCCTAGGCAGCTGCTGCCAGGGCCGGATTAAACCCTGTGGAGGCCCCTAGGCAGCTGCTGCCAGGGCCGGATTAAACCCTGTGGAGGCCCGTAGGCAGCTGCTGCCAGGGCCGGATTAAACCCTGTGGAGGCCCCTAGGCAACTGCTGCCAGGGCCGGATTAAACCCCGTGGAGGCCCCTAGGCAGCTGCAGCCAGGGCCGTATTAAACCCTGTGGAGGCCCCATGGCAGCTGCTGCCAGGGCCGGATTGTGGAGGCCCCTAGGCAGCTGCAGCCAGGGCCGGATTGTGGAGGCCCCTAGGCAGCTGCTGCCAGGGCCGGATTAAACCCTGTGGAGGCCCCTAGGCAGCTGCTGCCAGGGCCGGATTAAACCCTGTGGAGGCCCCTAGGCAGCTGCTGCCAGGGCCGGATTAAACCCTGTGGAGGCCCCTAGGCAGCTGCTGCCAGGGCCGGATTAAACCCTGTGGAGGCCCCTAGGCAACTGCTGCCAGGGTCGGATTAAACCCCGTGGAGGCCCCTAGGCAGCTGCTGCCAGGGCCGTATTAAACCCTGTGGAGGCCCCATGGCAGCTGCTGCCAGGGCCGGATTGTGGAGGCCCCTAGGCAGCTGCAGCCAGGGCCGGATTAAACCCTGTGGAGGCCCCTAGGCAGCTGCTGCCAGGGCCGGATTGTGGAGGCCCCTAGGCAGCTGCAGCCAAGGCCGGATTGTGGAGGACCCTAGGCAGCTGCTGCCAGCGCCGGATTGTGGAGGCCCCTAGGCAGCTGCTGCCAGGGCCGGATTGTGGAGGCCCCTAGGCAGCTGCTGCCAAGGCCGGATTGTGGAGGACCCTAGGCAGCTGCTGCCAGGGCCGGATTGTGGAGGCCCCTAGGCAGCTGCTGCCAGGCCCGGATTAAACCCTGTGGAGGCCTCTAGGCAGCTGCAGCCAGGGCTTGGTTAAACCCTGTGGAGGCCCCTAGGCATCTGCTGCCAGGGTCGGATTGTGGAGGCCCCTAGGCAGCTGCAGACAGGGCCGGATTGTGGAGGCCCTTAGGCAGCTGCAGCCAAGGCCAGGTGAAACCCTGTGGAGGCCCCTAGGCAGCTGCTGCCAGGGCCGGATTAAACCCTGTGGAGGCCCCTAGGCAGCTGCTGCCAGGGCCGGATTGTGGAGGCCTCTAGGCAGCTGCTGCCAGTGCCGGATTAAACCCTGTGGAGGCCCCTAGGCAGCTGCTGCCAGGGCCGGATTGTGGAGGCCCCTAGGCAGCTGCTGCCAGGGCCAGATTAAACCCTGTGGAGGCCCCTAGGCAGCTGCTGCCAGGGCCGGATTAAACCCTGTGGAGGCCCGTAGGCAGCTGCTGCCAGGGCCGGATTGTGGAGGCCTCTAGGCAGCTGCTGCCAGTGCCGGATTAAACCCTGTGGAGGCCTCTAGGCAGCTGCTGCCAGGGCTGTATTAAACCCTGTGGAGGCCCCTAGGCAGCTGCTGCCAGGGCCGGATTGTGGAGGCCTCTAGGCAGCTGCTGCCAGGGCCGGATTGTGGAGGCCCCTAGGCAGCTGCTGCCAGGGCCGGATTGTGGAGGCCTCTAGGCAGCTGCTGCCAGGGCCGGATTGTGGAGGCCCCTAGGCAGCTGCTTCCAGAGCCGTATTAAACCCTGTGGAGGCCCCAAAGGCAGCTGCTGCCAGGGCCTGATTGTGGAGGCTCCTAGGCAGCTGCTGCCAGGGCCGGATTAAACCCTGTGGAGGCCCCTAGGCAGCTGCTGCCAGGGCCGGATTAAACCCTGTGGAGGCCCCTAGGCAGCTGCTGCCAGGGCCGGATTAAACCCTGTGGAGGCCCCTAGGCAGCTGCTGCCAGGGCCGGATTAAACCCTGTGGAGGCCCCTAGGCAGCTGCTGCCAGGGCCGGATTAAACCCTGTGGAGGCCTCCAGGCAGCTGCTGCCAGGGCCGGATTAAACCCTGTGGAGGCCCCTAGGCAGCTGCTGCCAGGGCCGGATTAAACCCTGTGGAGGCCCCTAGGCAGCTGCTGCCAGGGCTGGATTAAACCCTGTGGATGCCCCTAGGCAGCTGCTGCCAGTGTCGGATTAAACCCTGTGGAGGCCCCTAGGCAGCTGCTGCCAGGGCCGGATTGTGGAGGCCCCTAGGCAGCTGCAGCCAAGGCCGGATTGTGGAGGACCCTAGGCAGCTGCTGCCAGCGCCGGATTGTGGAGGCCCCTAGGCAGCTGCTGCCAGGGCCGGATTGTGGAGGCCCCTAGGCAGCTGCTGCCAAGGCCGGATTGTGGAGGACCCTAGGCAGCTGCTGCCAGGGCCGGATTGTGGAGGCCCCTAGGCAGCTGCTGCCAGGCCCGGATTAAACCCTGTGGAGGCCTCTAGGCAGCTGCAGCCAGGGCTTGGTTAAACCCTGTGGAGGCCCCTAGGCATCTGCTGCCAGGGTCGGATTGTGGAGGCCCCTAGGCAGCTGCAGACAGGGCCGGATTGTGGAGGCCCCTAGGCAGCTGCAGACAGGGCCGGATTGTGGAGGCCCCTAGGCAGCTGCAGCCAAGGCCAGATGAAACCCTGTGGAGGCCCCTAGGCAGCTGCTGCCAGTGCCGGATTAAACCCTGTGGAGGCCCCTAGGCAGCTGCTGCCAGGGCCGGATTGTGGAGGCCCCTAGGCAGCTGCTGCCAGGGCCAGATTAAACCCTGTGGAGGCCCCTAGGCAGCTGCTGCCAGGGCCGGATTAAACCCTGTGGAGGCCCGTAGGCAGCTGCTGCCAGGGCCAGATTGTGGAGGCCTCTAGGCAGCTGCTGCCAGTGCCGGATTAAACCCTGTGGAGGCCTCTAGGCAGCTGCTGCCAGGGCTGTATTAAACCCTGTGGAGGCCCCTAGGCAGCTGCTGCCAGGGCCGGATTGTGGAGGCCTCTAGGCAGCTGCTCCCAGGGCCGGATTGTGGAGGCCCCTAGGCAGCTGCTGCCAGGGCCGGATTGTGGAGGCCTCTAGGCAGCTGCTGCCAGGGCCGGATTGTGGAGGTCCCTAGGCAGCTGCTTCCAGAGCCATATTAAACCCTGTGGAGGCCCCAAAGGCAGCTGCTTCCAGGGCCTGATTGTGGAGGCACCTAGGCAGCTGCTGCCAGGGCCGGATTAAACCCTGTGGAGGCCCCTAGGCAGCTGCTGCCAGGGCCGGATTAAACCCTGTGGAGGCCCCTAGGCAGCTGCTGCCAGGGCCGGATTAAACCCTGTGGAGGCCCCTAGGCAGCTGCTGCCAGGGCCGGATTAAACCCTGTGGAGGCTCCTAGGCAGCTGCTGCCAGGGCCGGATTGTGGAGGCCCCTAGGCAGCTGCAGCCAAGGCCGGATTAAACCCTGTGGAGGCCCCTAGGCAGCTGCTGCCAGGGCCGGATTAAACCCTGTGGAGGTCCCTAGGCAGCTGCTGCCAGGGCCGGATTAAACCCTGTGGAGGCCCCTAGGCAGCTGCTGCCATGGCCGGATTAAACCCTGTGGAGGCCCCGAAGAAGTCGAGATTTCAGGGGGCCCCCTTAGCAAATTATCTCCTAATAAGTTTCTAATTTTACTACCCAACAATTTTAATAACCCAATTATATTACACAAAACTAAACATTAACAATTATTGTTATTAAACAAAAATTTATTGGGAACAATTTAAGAAAGCTTGATTGTAATTTTCTTTCAAGATGAAATCAATAGTATTTTGAAACGTTGTCGCAGGGCCCATAGACTGGTGCCTACTTTGCCTATTTGGTAATCCGGAACTGGCTGCTGCGAACGAACGGAACCATGACCTCTCCAGCCCGGGACCGCCGCAGTCAGCCGTCGGGTTGGCCGCGAGATCATTACTGTAGCGACTTATTGCAGCTCACAGGCAGCAGCTGTGAATTCAACTGCCACAAGCTCCCGCCATGGGCGGCAGCCCTCTATGTAACACGACCCACTGGCCTGGCCTATAAGTGAGTCTGACAGACACTCACACTCCTGACCTCACAGATGTGTGTCGGAAGTAGCCATTGATTGGTAGGCACTGACGATGTCAGTAAAATGTATCCATCTATGTGCCGGCCCACGTGGTAATCTTGTCAATCCAGTCACAGTGTCAGTTACATAATAGCTAGCAGCAGCTCCAGCCAGCCCCGGCCCCCAGTCTGGCGAGGAGCCTGTGGCGCAGTGCGCGCTGCCTGCCACACTTGCAAATGGTTTATTATAATTAAGCAGCCAGCGCTCTCCGGGCCGCAGAGCTTGGCACAGCTGAGGAGGCACTAATATACGTGACTTCGCATTTCAGTGTGCTGATGCGGACCACTACACTGAAATGCGTTAGTCTAACACCAGATGTGTGGTACTTGGCAGGGCTGCATGGAGCTGTTTCTTTAGGGAAAGATTCACTTCCAGAGGACCAATAGTGTAAACCCAATGTGAACCAAATTTGAAGAGAATTTAAAAAACATAACTAACTGGGGATGGGGAGGGACGACGAATAAAAGTGGCACACCCTTTATTGCAAGACTTGCGTACATGTAGCGCTGCTTGCAGTAAAGCATACCATTTTATTTCTTCACACTAGCTTTCGGTGGGAGGTAAACAGGGCAGTAATGGTAAAGAATTATAGATGGGTGCCAGGGAATAACGGAGATGTGTTTTTCACCAAGGGAGTCTGAGTGATATCAAGCAACGAGCGCGAAGATCGAGTTGTCTCTCTCCCTTTGCGTTAACCCTCCGCCCACATTGAAAAAATTACCTGGTACCCTGCTATAACCCATACCACCTTCTCTTAAACCCTCATTTTGCCCAAATACATGCAAAAAGTACCTGGCCTCCTACCACCCACCTCCATCCTTGCCTTCCCTCCCTCCCCCCATCAAAGCCGCCCTCTTGGCTCTCAGAGCGGAGAGCTACGGCCACACTGACTATTCTCCGAGAGCTGCTGGTCAGTGCTGCATGTTTTCCCCTGCAGACGGGGATGGGTGGCGGAAGGGTGCAGCCCTCATTCTTAAGAAATCATCAGGTCTGTGAAGACCCCAGAGTGGTGGGAGAAAGGCAGGGGAGACAGCAAACTGCTATTTCCCCTTTCTGCTTGGGACTCTGGGACCCAAGCAGAGCAGGGAACACAGGGAAAGCAGGCGCTTTTCCTTGAGATGTAGCAATAGTGGGAAACAACTTTCCTTTCCCACTGTCGTCACGTCTCAGCAGCAAATAAACAGATTTTGATCTGGTTACTCACAACGGATTAAAAAATAGTGTTCATTTGCTTCCATGAAGTCACTGTTTACGAATGACATCTTGAATAGGATCCGCTTAATGTGTACAGTTCATTGGATGACTTTCCTGGTCACTCTTGTTTGGATGCTTCTTATTCGTGTTCCAGCCTGTCAGTCTTGTGTTTGTCCTTCCCATGGAGCATTGCCTCTGTACCATCGCCTTGAATGGCTGCATCGCTGCTTCTACTACGTGCTTTTCATGCACTACTTCTTTCTTTTGAATGTGGCACTCCATGAGAGTGCATGTGTTTTTCAACTTTTGCCATTGTGTACTTATCTCCACGAGTTGCTCTCTGTCACCCGAATGCTTTTCTACGCCCCCCCCTCCCTCCATGTAGTGCTCGCCGGAGTACTTGTCCCAGCTGCCTGGCCGTACCCTCCGTGTTTCTTCATTGTCCGTCCCCCCCTCTTCCATGTTGCTTTACACCCCCCCCCCCCCAACACCCCCTAATATTGCTTCTGCTTTCCCGAACCCATCCTGCCCTACCCAGTGTTGCTTTGTCTGACCCCCCTCAGTCACCTGTGTTGCTTTAGATGAACCCCCCCTTGCATTTTTTCCTTCTTTTTTAGTTACCTGTCCAACACATCCATGTCATTTTTTAGGCATGTGCATGCGCATGCAAAATGACACGGCGCTCGTGCCAAAGGTTTTTTTTTTTTTACTTTAGCCACACTGGGATGCCGGTTAGCCTGGCTAAAAACCATTGGCGAGACCAATAGGTCACAAAGGTGAGCTTTGCCAATGCTTGTTTATTCATGTTTTCAAAGTGCTACTGTAGTTTGTCATTATGCAATATAATTTGAATTCACTCCCTGTATGATTTAGTCAACACTGCGACATAGGTGCTCTATTGCTGGCTAACCCCAGCATGGATGAGAGTATGTTGTACACCTTTGTTACAACAAGTAATTCATATTGCCCCGTTGTGGGATTGCAGGTTTCTCCCAGACAAAGCTGTACAAAAAAGTAAGCCAATAACAGTACAGTGGGTTAATACGCTTGTTGCAGAGTTCGATGTGTAACCTACATATTATATGTTTTTATCCAGACAAAATAGTTCATGTGTCACAACTTCCATGGCCAGTAGGACAGCTCAGTGGGTCAGCTAAGAATCGCATGTAGTCCAGTGAGACAGCTCAGAGGCTTTGGTGCGCGCTGGGCACGATGGAGGTGTAATGCTACCAATGTAGGTGAGTGGACCAAACTAATGATGCCGCAATATTCGTGTAACTTGCAGGCGAAAAATTGGAATCTTGACTCCGCTGGCAACCTCCGATTGGAGATGGGAAAAATGATTAGCAATTAATTGGTTTATAGATTTGCATCTTAGATCAAAATGAAGCTGCAAGAATGCGTAAGCGAGCACTAAAAGACATTTTTATAAGATATGTTCATTTCTTATTTCACCCAGGACACAAACCGCTCCTTTAAAAAACACATTACCAGGAAAACCTAGACAATACAGTACCAGCTCTCCCTCCTGAAAAAAATGAATCCATTCCTACCGGTAACCAGTTTCAGAAGAGCACTGAAAGATCTGGCCTCCTCACACCTTGATGAAGGAATGGCTTTAATCAGTGGCCTCCTGACATCTTATTTGCATAAATGAACAGCATCCTACCTGCTGCAGCACATCTTAAGGCTTGAAGAAGTTCGACTGCAGTACTGAAGGAACTACACTGGCTCCCGATCCTTACCTGCTTTATCTTCAAGAACAACCACATCGCCTACAAGGTGATCAGAAACAAAAACCCCACTTACCTGGCCAGGAAACTAACCGCTTCAGGCAGACAGCACCAACAGAAGAGCCAACACATCACCAGAGTGGAGGTTAAAATGCACAAGAAACTAAAAACAGGCAACTGGCCTTCCATGTCTACACTGCCAAAATATAGAACAGCATCCAGACTGACATAAGGTCAGCTCCAATTCTCCTCCAATTCAGAAAGAATCTGAACGCCCGCCTCTTCAAGGAACACCAGCGACTCATACAGAAGGAGCACACCTACTACCTGCCTGACTGGGAACAACCGTGAATCGTACCTCGAAGCCTTCACCCATTGTGTTGCGTTCTATAGCTTCCCAGCCAGGATCGCTCTGTACAGCTACTTTCAGATACATACCCGAAATAATCTCCATCAGGGGAGACACTGTGTCTCCGTAAGCAAAAAACAAACAAACATAATTTGGGGATCATTTTGTGTGTAGATAATCAGAAGGCCTGGATTCTGCATGCTTTACTCAGCAACTTTCAAAAGTGCTAAAATAACATTCAGCAGAACTCCCTCTGAAGGCCTATCAGAAATGCTTGTCGTTATCTACGGCTCACTGCACTGCCTTGCAGCTTTCTTGCACTGCAATGACAAATGTCACTATTAACCAATTCAATGATAGCTCATTTTTTTTAGATGACGAAAGGTGGAGTCGACCAAGCAGGGATTGATATCCATTTTCTGCCAGTTGTAC
The DNA here is from genome assembly GCA_963921515.1 of Calotriton arnoldi. Lineage (NCBI taxonomy): Eukaryota > Metazoa > Chordata > Amphibia > Caudata > Salamandridae > Calotriton > Calotriton arnoldi. The sequence goes on along the minus strand of CAWUFW010001464.1, from coordinate 1,525,711 downwards.
CTCACCTGTGTGACTTCTTGACTTCACCAATTGTTTTGCCTATGCTGCATCAAAATGCTTTTTTCCAATGCTATATAACATCAGCAACAAAAATGAAAAAGAAAAAAAGATATGAAGATACGATACGCACATGAGCACGTATGTTATGTTAATTTAACTTATAGTGCGCATGAATCACCCCAGGAGGGGTACCTCAGCGTCGCAGTGACCCTGGGCGAAGAAGGCAGCATTAGTAGAGAAACAGCTCGGTCTTAAGAAGCTTTCTAAATTGAAGGTTGTCTGGGCACTTCCGTATGCGAGTGGGTAGTGGATTCCAATAATAGGGAGCCAAGTAGGAGAAAGCTGCACCCCAGCAGCGTGTTTTCTTAGTTCGGGGAGTAGTAAGAAATAATTTGACTGTGGCTCTTAAAGGTCTGCCCGGCTGGTAAGGGATAAGCTTCTCGGCCAGGTAGCTAGGTCCTCTGCCGTTCAGTGATTTATGCGCTATGCAGCAGATCTTGAAGATTATTCTTTTGCACACGGGAAGCCAATGAAGCGAGCGCAAAAGAGGAGTGGAGACCGCCCTGGCAGGTAGATTTTGGATGAGGAGGGCCGCTGTATTTTGGACCACTTGAAGTTTGGCGAGTAGATAGTCATTTATGGCTGCTAGGAGGGCATTGCAGTAGTTAAGGCGGCTAATCACCAGTGCTCGTACCAAAGTTTTGAGCACCGAGAGTGGAAATAGAGGAAAGAATCTGTGCAACAGACTCATCATATGAAAGCAGGAGCCAGTGGTAGCCACTACCTGATCTTTCATAGTTAGAGTCGGACCTAGGAGAACGCCCAGGTTTTTTACTGTAGATTTGGGGGTAGGTCCTGTGCCTAATTTTGCCGGCCACCAGTCCGGGGACCAGAGCAGTTGGGCTCTGCGGAAGAAAGTTATCTGTCATCCAAGCAGAGATAGATTTCATCCAAATTGCAAAATGTGCTTTCATATTGTGCAGGTCTTTATCAAAACAGATAAGAAGTTGGATATCATCTGCACATGAGAGGTGTGAACCCAAAAGCTCTGATGGTTTCCGCAAGGGAGGCTACATAGATGTTAAATAGTGTGGTGCTAAGACAAGAGACCTGAGGCACCCCCTTTTCGAGTTTTATGGTGCGAGATCTAAACGGGCCTAGATTGATGGTCTGAGTTCTATGTGATTGGAAGCTTGTGAACCATTGCAGAGCTGTGCCACAGATACCCATCATCTCTAGTCTCTGAAGCAATCTGTGATGAGACCATTTCAAATGCTGCTGACAAGTCTAGCAGCACTAACAGTGAAGGCTGATTTTCATCCAGCGAGCATCTGATGTGGTCCGTAACCGTAATGAGCGCAGTTTCGGTACTATGCATGGGTCTAAACCCGGACTCATGTATCATGATCATACTGCTACGCCATTCTGTAAGCGCATGCATGCACAAAGACATATACGCACGCATATATCACCACACATGCAAGGGCCTACTGAATGACGCGGGCACCATTCTATTTCTTTTATTTACCAATCAAAGATGGCAAATGCTACTTAGAGTGGTAAATCAAAAAAAAAAAAATTATTTGCATAAAAGAACATTTGTGAAAGCGAAGCGGCCAGTGCTAAAATGGAGATGTCATACTTTCAAAAAATGTAAAAATAAATATTTGAAGGACCTTGGGTGGTACAGTAATGAAAGAACATATGGGGATGCAACGGGAAATGGCCTGAGGAGGAGTGAACAAGGGTGGGATTAAATAAACATAAAAAAAAGGATTGGGAGGGACGAAAAGGGAGCAACATGGAGCATGTGTTGTCCAACAGGAAATGCAGCACATGCAGGAGAGAGCTAGAAAACACATGCATTCTCATAGCATGCTTAAAGAAAATGAAAAAGTAGTCTTTAAATGTGGGCAGTGGAAGCATACAAGTCAGCCAATCAAAAGGACAGTAGAGAAGCAAGGGGACCGGGAAAATTTCAAACAAAGCGCTAACATTAAGGAAAGAAATTAGGAAGGCGGTCAGAAAGAATAGGATAAATAATGATGTGAGCACCTGGAATGATATAATAAAATCTCAAAAGAATATATAAAAAACAAATCTGGAAGGATCAAAAATCGAACCAGGTACAATTTTGGTCAAAGCTTCTTTTCTGTGCTAAACAATCGAACAACCAAGCGTTTTGGAAAATAATAAATGGAATACCTGGACCGACGCAAATTATAAACAACGCATGTGTGATGGAATCGAACTGGGTAAATTACTTGAGTAGCACCTTTAAAAAAACTTTAGGTTGTGACAATAAAAACAGTCACATTGGCTTGGAATCTAGGCCTTCAGATACATCTAACGAACAGTATAAAATCATGGATTACCAAATAACGGTGGATTGCCAACTCCAGGTATCTGATAGGATAATGAAAATAATAAAATCAGGTCGAAGGGATGGGGCCCCGGGGCCAAATGGAATACCTCAAGCCATTTTCTCAAGTGGCCATGAATACTGGGCGATTCAGTTGTCAGGGCTCTTTATGGAGGCAAAATTATTGAATATTCTCCCCATGAGTTGGAAAGGTGCAATAATTAATCCAATATTCAAGGGTGGAGACAGATCGGATCCTGCAAATTACAGGCTTATAGCCCTAATGGATGTGGAAGCGAAATGTTACACATCATTAATCTTAGAGGACTTGGTGAAATGGTCTACTAAAAATAAGTTGATTCCTATGAACCAAACAGGATTTCGTAAGGGGTTCGGAACAACAACTAACATACTTGCTTTGACCATGATTGCAGAAAGGTACAAACGCTTGAATGTAAAATTACAGCTCTGTTTTATTGATTTTAAAGCAGCATTTGACAGCATAGAGCGAGGCCTACTGTGGTGTAAATTAAAGAAGATGGGTCTCCCAGAATCAATATTGCATGCCATAATTCAATTATATACTGGAACTTGGATAAGAGTAAAAATTGCAGATGGTACGAGAATTTCAAGGGCAATACACACGGAGATAGGGTTAAAGCAAGGCTGCGTACTAGCCCCCCATCTATTTAATCTCTTTATGGCGGACCTCTCAATAAGATTAAATGGGACAAATTCTCATCCACCACGTTTGGGCCCATTACTGATAACACATCTTTGTTACTCCGATGATATAGTTTTACTCAGCCTGACACGAGTTGGCTTACAAAGATCATTAAACCAGCTAGCAATATTTGCAAATGACAACGCCTTGGAAATTAACACAAAGAAAACAAAAACGATGACTATTGCAAAGCGGTCAGGACGCAAATTCCCTGTCAGACGGGGAGAAATAACATTAGGGGTAGTTGATAACTACAAATATCTAGGGCTGTACATTGATGATCGTTTAAACTTCCAAAAACAAACACTATCTGGAAACAAAAGGTAATGGCTTAATCTAGGCATTTTGTGCCCTCTCAAAAAAGCTAAAGGGTCCATCCCTAAAGCCATTGTTAGCCGTAATGACTGCCAAATTGATGCCGACAGTAGAGTACGCAAGCATCGTTCTACATGGAACAGATGCTAAACTGTTGGACAAGATACAACTGAAAGCACAGAAAAGGGTTTTTAACCTACCTCAGAACGCGTCTCCAGCGCAGGTGAGATTGGAATTTGGCCTTATTCATCAAGAGATTGGGGGAACCTATGTGTATGTCAAAGGCTGGTATAAAATCTGGTTAAATCGAGAGAATGACCTACACGATGCCTTATGGCGGGCTCAGGAAGAAGATCAGCACTCTAGTTATGGAAAGTTTTTTAAACTGGCCTTGGAAGAAACAAAGTCCAAAGATCTTTGGGCACAGTCCCCCTCCTTTCCTGTTTTTCGTAAAGTGATAAATAAAATGGTGAAACTACATTCATTATTAGAGGACAAAAATAAGTTTGCAAAGAGGTCTCATGCCTGGATGGTATTGCAGTCCTACACAAAATTACAACCGGCTGAATATCTGAACACAACATATTCATACTACCACGGAAACTCATGGCCACCAGGTTTGGGTACTTATCAAGTTTAGCGGATCAGCCGAAATGGAGATATAATGGGCCTACAATATGTACACTATGTGGCGCAGAGAAGCAAGATTTCATTCATCTTATCTGTATATGTCCATGTTTAAAGTCGACTCGGGCAAGGTTTTTGAAAAAGGCATTTACCGATAGAGGGATTAGGTCTTGTAGATCCGCAATAATCAAGGGCTTGGACTCAACGGATCCCCTTTTAAATTGTAAGGTGATGAAATTTTTGATACGGTACGAACAGATAAATAATGAAAATGGACATAAAACTCACAGTGCCATTGATTGAGTAGTGTTTGTACCCGCCGTTAGGAACATATAAGAAGTGGTAGCAGGAGTTGCGTTGTTGACTCCAATATTGGGACTGAAATAAGTGGTGATGGAGGTTCAGTTTTTCGACAAATATAAAATGGTCATGTATTTTGGTTTTAATATGTTAGGTAGGGTTCTTAGATAGGTTTTAAAAGGATTCTATGTCTAGTGTTTATTGAGTAAGTCAGTAACACTGTATATTTTCTTATGAAATCCCCTTTTAACAATCTTTTTATGAAATCGTTTGGTATAAAAAAAAATGCTTTTAAGAGATAGAGGGTATAAGAATTTTCGATATTGTATGGTATATATTAACTGAAACAATAAAGACTTTCATACAGTAGAGAAGCCAGGCTCCAGTGGATGGACAACCACAGGTAGAGGAAGGCAAACCATTGAATAAGGAGCAAGCACACTAGAGTGACAATTAAGCAAACCAATGGTAAGCAATGGGTGGGCTCTGAACCCACTGTACATTTTTGGTTTGGTCCGCAAGTGTTTTGTCTACAGATAGCTGAAAGTTGTCTAGTAGACGAGGCCTAAAAATGGCTCAGTGAGTTCAACAACCACTGACAAGATATAGATTTCTTGTGTGAACGCCATCTTAGGAGTTGATATCCCAGCAAGAAAAACAACTCGTTATCTTTCTAAAGGCAATGAATTACTTTTAAACTGGGGGCAGAGATCTTCCCACAAATAAAAAAAAATACAAACGAGGCACCAAAGGAAGGAGAAGTCTTCTTCCTTGACGAAATGGCTCTCTTATAGTGCCTACAAACTGCAACAAAAAAAAACATGAATAAAAAACAAGTGATGGTATTTAATCCTGAGATGCTGTCCAAAACTTGTTCCAACTCATTTTAGATGCACTCAGATCTCTGCTGAAGGTGCGTGACCCACAGAGCAGTGTTGCTGACTGGATCCTGTATTATTCAGTTTTATACACAGACCCCCCTCCCCCCCCACAACAAGCACACTAACCCCTGATCTATTTATGTGTGACAAGAGTCTGCATGTTACACACAGACCTCTGAAGAAGAAACATTTAACCCATTGGGATTGGAATCCACGACTTACAGGTCAAATACAGATCTCTGTAGGAGGTGCTGTACCCACCGAGCTATCTTACCTCGACAGGAACTCGTGACCTCTACAATATACACAGGTTCCTCGAGTTTCTGCAGAACACATTTCCATTAGTTTAACGGTACTTGCTTCAGCCATGTTTTTCTACTCAGTGTCTCTCTTTCACATCTTATCTTGGCTCCTGAGACAAGAAAGTATTGATTAACTTTCTGTGTCGAAAAGTTTACATTCTGTTTACAAACTAAAAGTCCTCTTCTTCCTGTCACGTGATCTCAGTCCTCGGACACGTGTGTGATCTCTTTGTTTACCTGTGACGTGTGCCCACCTCGCAGAACCACAGGTGCAATGTTGTAAACCTGCCTCGCCTGTATACCAGGAGCCTGCTCCTTCCCAGCTTCCTGGGAGCCCCAGGCCGGCAGGACCTCCGAATCAGGGGCTGGTCATTTTTCTTTTCACACTAAGATCCCTCCGTGTGCAGATTTTCTTTAACCCTTCGAACTGGCACCATGTCATGAGGGTGACTTTCATCCGTTTCACAATTTAACAAAAAGTGCTTTGCGTGCAGAAATATGCAGACGCATTATTGGTTTTTTTTGCTTTGCAATTTATGTTTAATTGAAAAGGTGAAGCTGCAAGTCGCAGGGAATGACGGGACCCCTTGACCCAACTATACAGCTATGACTTCTACAGCAGGCGCATTGACCTCCGGATCTATCTCATTGTCAGATTGGCTTTGTGGACGCTGGGTTAGGCTAATGACAGGCAAGGGTGGCCACAAGGACAGCAGAATGCTCAGGAACGCACAACTGATCAAGGACTACGGGCAGGGCCTTTGGAATCAGGATTCTGCAGATGTGCGTTTTCCAGATAATTACGGAGTGATCGCGCTTGCCACATAATACACTATCTGAAGCATAATTTGTAAACAAACAAAAAATATTTCTAGAGCAAGTGAGTCAAATGTTACTAAAAAGCACTAGGTGTGATGTGCTTACGAGACAGAAAAGTAAAGTAATGCTGCAAAGAATGAGCAACATAATTTACGTTTTCTTGCCACATAATTTAGCCAGCCGTGTCCTACAATGTGATCCTCCATTGTTGCAGACTCAGTGGCCCTGCTGTGGAGATCTAAGACTGGATCTACTAGATCCCTCTTCCCACTGTGCAGAGTCAACATTTCGGATGCATTGGAAGTCAGGAGTGGGCGTCAGAGCTCTCTGCCCCAGGCTCAGAGTAGCCTGTAGAAAGTTATTTCTGAGTTCTCAAGTTTCCTGAGCCACATAATCTTATAAAGTCGAAGCTTTTCCCTTTGCATGCTAGGAGCTGGAGTACTGCCATTACAAATGGGGGGAACAAAACTACAAGTTTGACTCCATGTCACCAAGAACACTGTGTTCAACTTGTGGTGGTTTAACAACAATTGGCATTATGGGAGTTGTAGTCCTGGCTCACGTTAGTAGACCCTATTGTATAAATGCACCGGACTGATTTGTAGAAGAAAAGCCAAGGACTGGGGCGTTAGGGCCTCGCGGCCAGCGTAATCTCCTAACCTTACTTCTTACCACAAGTCCATGAACGGAAACAAAACCCTGGACTGGTTGCTCTAACCAGGTCGTGGGAAACTGGAGAGCTCTAGAGATCTTGACAAGCAGGCATTGCAGGTTGTTTTATTAATTAACTTCTCTTGCTTTTTCGACTCTGAGCATCTGTTCTCTGGCTGACGCTGCATGTGAGGTCCAGAGAATTCACCTAATCTGCTTTTGCCACCTAGGCACTTGAAGAGGAACAGAAATACAATTTGCAAAGCTAATAGGTCTGGCTTGCAAATTCCATCTCGACTAAAATATTTTTGTAAAGGTTGCTAGTGTGAAAAAGTAACACAAAAAATGTTCTCTCTGTATTCAGTGCATCTCGAAGGTAAATAATGTAATGCCATGGCTCACTGTACTATTCCAGGCTTCTCCAACGAGTAGCTCACGAGCTGCACTCCCCAACTACTTGTCAGTAGCTCAACTGTGTGCATCCCCGGCCTTCTAAATTGCAATCTGTTGCTTGGTTGTATTAACATATGTATGACAAGATTGTGGATTCCAAGATGAAAATATGCGGATTTTCAGAACTCATAAGGTGATGTTTGGTGAAAATGGCTGACTTGGCAGTTCGGGCAGGACTGTCCCCATGAGGCACAGGGTCAAGACTGATTTGCATATAGCTGGGTCTGAACTGGGGTGGCGAAGTGAGCTAAAGAACGATGATGGATTCAACCCGGATCTGGGACTGGGGGTGAATGTTTGTATTGTTCAACATTCTGTCCATCATTTGTTCCTTTTGCCATGCTGCAGAGGGGATGTGGCCTAGCTAGTGGAGGGAAGGGGGGGCACAGTTTTTGTGGGCGGTGGAGGTGAGCAAGTAATGTCTGTTGACTAATACCCCCCCCTCCACCCACACAAGTCGTCCGTCGGCTGCCAGACACACACCCCCTGCCCCCCAACAACCGCCCCCACCCCTGCTCTTCCCTGCACCGGGCTGTAAACGTAGGGTCTCCCCGGGTGGCAGTAGGCCTAGCTACGAACAGGAATGTCAATCACACAACAAAAGACCAATGGATGAAGAGAGCAGGCCACAAGCCCCTATAAATTACGTATACGTTTGGTGAATTCAGGTGGTCTAGGTTAACGCCAGACCTAAAACGGATCACAAAAGTAAATGCAAGAGCCTGGGCGCCTTGAGAGGGTGAGTTTCGGAGAGGGTGTGGGAGTTATGAGAAGGGAGAGGGTGAAGAATGCCAACGTTTTTTTTAGAGGTTATTTAGAGCTCACCAGACGCAGTGGCCCCCTACCCCGTGTTTTGCTGAAAAGGCAGGCTATTGACGCTATCCTTCTCAAAACACACTGGAACGGCTGATGATATTAATAACAAAAGCAATTGTAAAACAGATTTTTATAGCGCCCAACACTAACTGAAAGACCCCTTGGCGCTTTTTTAGTTGCTAAGATTACACAATTTAAGGAACAAAAAATTACTGCCGAACTCCGGGAGTGCTTAGAAACGGTCTTAACTGCACAGCTAACTTCCCCCTCCAACCACCACCACAACCTCACTCGTGATGCGGAGATTTGTTTGTAACAACAGTAAACATGCTAGCCTGTAGTTTCACTTTCCATTAGTGCTGTCGTCTCAAACTGCCTCGACAGAGGACCAGCTGAGGACTGTGTAAGTACAACATCTGCACACATATGTTAACATTTCGGCAGGACTCTCTCTGGGTTTCATTCTTGTAAGGCTCATGTGAGCAATTCGGGAAAATACAGAGTCCCCTTTTCTTACCCTTCTGCAAAGCCGCGGCAGAGAGCACAGTGCAAAAGGGCACCTACATAGACTGCGAAACTTAGACAATGCTCGTTCAAACTATCACAACCATATGTATAAACCACCACAGTCCTTATATTACGTTTAAAAACCTGCGAAATCTCAGAGAAGCTAAAAAGCGACCAAGACCAACCATCACATCTAGCAACGCAAATCTACTAAATGTTTTATTGCACCTGAACGGGACATGGCATCATATTGGAAAAAATAGAAGAAATCGAAAGTCTTAATCCCGGCGTCCAGGCATGAACTGTCTGTGTGATCCTGGGCAGATCCCCTTATGTCTCGCGGTTCTGGAGCATTTAGAAACCAGTTGAGTGGCATTATCAAGCGCTCTTAAAAACTATCGCTCCCCAGTTCAAGGACTGCGTGACCCCCACCCTCTGAGGAGCCTGAGATCCGGCTAAAACCGCCTTGTCCGAGATGTGCTAATCCCTTTATCCATTTAGGCACTAGACGCCTGAGCTGTTGGGGGGAGGGTGCTGGGGGGGGGGCAGATAAATATTTGCAAGGCGGCGCCCTCAGCCAACCCCCAACGGGGCCAACGCCCCTCCACCAGCAGAGACATGTCATTAACCTGTTACTTTCTAGGACACAGCCGCATCTAGTCATCTCCAGGGTTGTAAGCGCTTTATAAATGATACAATGCAGAAATGACAAGGGGAACGAGATGCCTCAAACTAGGGACTATCCTTCGAAAGCAGAGGCAGGTGCCACCCAAGCAAGGGGCGGGAAGGGGCGTGAAACAGCATTCCGAGCCTGGGAAGTGCGGGTCCTACCTAATGACAAGCAGGACAGCGCCAAGAAGCCTAACAGTTGGCAGGCTTTGAGCTTCGCAGTGCCTCCTGAGAACAGCAGCGACACTGGGATATGTCCTGGTCTCGAAGCCTTGGCTGGCACCATGCCAGAGGCCCTTGGCTGGCACCATGCCACAGCCCCTTGGCTGGCACCATGCCACAGCCCTTTGGTAAAGAGTGAGGGCCGGAGCCTAAAAACCCGCAGTGAGGGCGGTGCTGCGGGAACCATGACTGCCCCTTTGTGCGGACCATCTGCCCGAGCATGGCGGGCGCTGGCACCGCATGGCACGGTGCCAGGGCAGCACAGTGCTCGCTAATGGTATAGCTGCATATTTACAGCGCCCAGTGGCAGACTGCGGCACGCCCAGCGCGGGTGCAGCGGGCACTGCACCTGTCGGGAAGATAGAGGGCCAGCTACAGGTCGGTGGGGGAGTGGGGGGGGGCGCTGCAGGGACTGCCCATCACTGTGACAATTCTTTGTATAGCGCCACCGCAAACTGAACCTTCTCTCGGCGCTTTAAATAATGGGAGAGGTTGCATGTGTACCGGCACAGGGACACTCGCCACAGACCCCGGGAATGCGACCCTCGCCCTGTGCCCCCAAAGCAACCCTTTAACTGGAGATACAACCTGACAACACTGAAGACAGACAGGCACACGAGAGATCAGACTGACACATAGACACAGGAGCTGCACCAGAAAGACATGCTGACACACAAGAGATGCTGACACACAGCGAGCGACTGACCAGCAAAAACACAAACTGGCCCCAGAGGCAGACATGCACAGTACGACACACAGGAACAGACAGACATAGGGGATGCTGAAGAGCAGTACACACCGACAACATTAGACAGATACAGAGTGGCACAAGAGGGTCAGGCTGACAAAGCCAGAGAGATAGAGGCTGATGTACCCCCAAACACAAACTGACAGGCCAAAAACACTGCACAGAGACAGAAAAAACACACAAGAGACAGGGGCGAACAACACAGCAGAGAAACGAACTAACAAACTGGTGATAAAGGAGAGGCAATGACTGACCAGATACAAAGGGTGACAACACACCAGTCACCGACAGGCAACACAGCAGAGAAATAGACTGACAAAACAGCAGACGCACCTGACACCCAAAGAAGGACAAAACAGACTGATAACATATCACAGACTGACAACTCAGAAAGGAAAGGCCTGTCACACACTAGGGACAAAGGCTGACAGAGGCACCTTCACAGACTGACAACACGGGCGAGACTCTGACAGCAAAACACAGACTGAACACAACACACACACAGACTGAAATTACAGACAGGAACAGACTGTCAGCACACACATGGACTGACAACACTGCTGCTTCCTACCTTAAAATGCAAGTACATCAGTGCTGTGATGGTGACTTATAAATCCAAAGCAACAACGCATAACAATGGCACTGACTGCCAACACGCCCTGGGCACTGACTGAGGCTCCAAGTGGGCCATGGTTCACCAGGCCCAGGGACATCAGTTTCCGCAGCAGCAATGACTTGAAGAGCCGCTGAGCCCGGGGGACATGGCACACACATGACACAAGACAGGCGGCACACAGCTGGACTCACCCACTCAGGAGGAAGGCGCAGCCAGCCTGCGGGGTTCCTGGCGCGAAGGCCCACCCTGCCCGTCAGCGGGGCTCCTGCGGGGTGTCGGTAGCCCGCCTGGCTCCTGCAGTGCTGCTGGGTATGCACCCGGCTCCTGCAGAGATGTGGCGGCCCACCCAAATCCTGCGGTGACGCTGGGCACCCACCCGGCTCCTGCGGCAGCAGCGTCGGAGAGCCACCCGGCCCGTGCAGTGCTGCTGGACGCCCCCGGCCCCCAGAGGCGACGAGGGGTCTCCCGAACTCCTGCAGCGACGGCAGACGCCCACCTGCCCCGGCACCGATGCTGAACCCCACAGGGTGTGTTAGGGGCGGCCCAGCAGATAACCTCGCTTCCCTCCTTCAAACCGGCTCTTCCAGCCTGGAAAAAGCCGAGGGCGGAGCTGGTGATGCAGGAGGGCAGGCGGAGTAGAGGGGAGGGCTGGGGAGGAGGGAGGGAGCAGTGGGACGCTGCTGCTAGGGAGAATTCTGCAGGCAGCAGAGGCCGAGTCCCCCTCCCTCCCCGTGTTTACATCTGGAGATGCCGGTGTCTGCCCCAGGGCATTGCTTTACATGTAGGCCGGTGTCAGGGTGATGGAATATTATATTCCAGCCCGTGCCTCCCCCTTTATAAGCCTTTTTAATCTGTATCTCAAGGCTAAATGAGGTCTCCCAGAACTACAAATCCCAGAATGCAAGGGGGCAGGGAACTAAGCGTTGTGCCCTTGTGTCACCGACAGAAGTGAGCATCCCAACTTCATATGAGAATCAAAGAATTTCCAGAACACATCAAGTACCCGTTTCTCAACATACATGTTGGAGTGCTGCCCTCACTGGTCTGACAGCTCAATGGGCCATTTTTAGGTCTCGCCTAGCGTTGCAGCGCATGCGCTGCTCGCTCTGCGAGATCTATTGTCGTCGGTTTTCTGTCGGGTTTCTTTGGAAGTGGGGTGGAAGCTCCACCCATGCTTTTGATTGGCGCGCGTCATAAACGCTCGCTTTTCATTGCAAGTGAGGCTTGTTTGTTCCCTCCCTGTCTCCCTTTTGCCTCGCCCACCCGGACTGGAGATTTTGCACGGCGTTACATGCTTTCATGTATATATTGCTTCCGTATTATTATCCACATATACTTTCAGTGACAATAGCAGCAAAGCTGCATTTCTGTTATGTAATGTTTTGACACTATATGGCGTCTATTGTATGTTGTTCGCTTTTACAATCAGCGGCGCAACGTTCGTCATAATAATGTTTTACATCTTTATTTTTCGCCTTCACTTTATAAACAGTGGCGCGACGTTTTAAAATGCGGCACTTATGGCGTTTTTACAATCAGCGGCGCTGCGTTCTCCTCTACACCATAGCTCTCCATAGCGCATGTCGTTTAACCAACCTCAGCGTTTCATTTTCTACGTGGCTTTAACATTTACATATCGCTTTCACTTTTACAAACCGCGGACTGTTTTATTTGTTTTGTTAGTGTGTGGCTTCTAAATACCGTCTATGCTGTGGTATCCCACTTATTAGCTCTCCATGTCGCATGTCGTTTAACCAACCTCGGCGTTTCATTTTTAGATACATATTGCTTTCACTTTCAGAAGTCGCGGACCTTTTTATTTCTTTTGCTAGTGTGTGACTTCTAACGTTCGTGGAAAATATGTTTTGCAGCTTTATTTCGATTCCACTTTCACAACCTGCTGCACTGCGTTATCCTCTAGATCATAGCGTCTATGCTGTGGTATACCAGTTGTTAGCTCTCCTTGGCGCATGTCGGTAACCCAACCTGAGCGTTTCATTTTTTTTTAGATCCGTGCAAAATTGTAATTACAATGCCAATAACTCTAACTCTAACTGATGCGAGACCTGTTGCATTGCAAATGCTTGTTTTAGCAGTTTTGGGCCGGTTATATGGCCAGGTGAGCTGTTTTCACTGTTTATTTCCCAGATATTACCACATTTTTTAAGTACGTGCTTCACTAATGTGGGCCACTTTTATTTTGGCCCCTAGGTTTGGTCTCGGTGCGACCCTGCGCTTAAGCAACAACAACTGTTTCACAAACTGCTCTAACATAAATCTGATATTATTATGAGTGTTATTAGGTCTTTTATGCCCATTCTGCTCTTTGGAGTTTCGTTTTTAATGGTTAAGTATTGGAATGCGAAGTAGCATTCTGATGGATTCATCTTCCCGCCTCCCGGGCTTCAGACTGGTCTGGAAGAGTATTCCTGCGGCAGTGGCTCCACAGCGCCACCAGGGGGCGCCACACTGCTCCAGCCATGACCCCACCGCTGCACGTGACATCACTGGGGTATTTTTGGCACCAACCAGCGCGCTGCCATCAGTTCCTTTTCTGTGCTTCATCAACATGGTCCAGAGCTCTTACTTTGTGTTTCACCTACAAATTCCTCATCTTTTGGCAGTGACCGGGTCAAACGTCTCCTCCACAGGACCTCAGGCCTGAAGTCTTGCAAACGTTGCTGCAAGAAGACGCCACATCCAGGGTCTAGATACAAAGCCGCGGCTTGCAATGCTTGCACTTCAACGCACATGAAGGTCACGAGGGAATGGCGGGACAAACTATATTTGGCTAAAGAATACATAGAGAATCACGGGGGACTTAGGATGTGGCCTAACAACCAGAGCTGCCGACTTTGGAACTGGGTTCCAGCCTCCCAGGGCCGGCTTTAGCATTGGTGGCGCCCTGTGCGACAAGGTTTGTTGGCGCCCCTCCAATGACCACCTCCGCCACAGATTCCCTAACTACCACCATTTGACAGTGCCCCTCAAGTCTCCATAACCACGGTCTCTTAGATTAATTTAGTTTTAAGGCGCCACTCATACCAGTTTAAGATGTCAGAACACTTTACATCACACACGCATTGCACAGAGACAATCAATCATCGCTGTGTAAATCAGTGTATAGGAAATGTTACATAAGACAGAGGCCTACAAGGGGTAGGAGTCACATTTCATCCATACTGGTAGGCAGTATAGGTTAAGGGTCCTTGGACTGGAAAAGCACAAATTCAGAATTTAAAATGTAAAACCATTGTTAGGGATTTCCTTTAATAATAAGAATTGTTTTTTTACCCAAATGAACCCGTTTTGCAATATTAGGACAACGAAAGACTGGGCAAAAAATATATAGCTCTAATATTTTCCTTGCAGTTTGCATGCAGCTCTTTGATGGCAGTCAATAGCTCACTGCTCTATAAATAGGATTTTAACTTATAAACTGCAACAAAAGGATCTCTGACAAAAGTGGTAACCCATTGACTTATTTATATTATATGCACTTTGTGATGTGAATGGGACACGTTCTTTGCAGCAGGCATATTAACCCTCTGTGCTACGATGAGTCAAAACTTTCACTAGACAAAAGTCCGGTCTCTCCCCAGGAAGAACATTAATCACCGGATTTGTCATTTTAATTGATGCCTGAAAATTGCTGGGACAATGTACGCGGTATCAGGTGCTTTTAAAATGATGAACATGGCGCCCCCACCCTAAGTCAGCGCCCAGTGCGGTGGCACCGATCGCACCGCCCCAGAGCCAGCCCTGCAGCCTCCGCCTCAGCTCAACATCCTGTGATTCTGGGCCAATCACTTCATCTCCCAGTGCCTACAAAAAAATGAATGTGTCCTTGTGTAAGGTGACTGGTGCTCATGTAAAGCGCCCCAATACCTCTGGGCCGGGTTCGCGCTATATAAAACTGCAAAAAAAAAAAAAAATGTAAGTCACCTTCCAGGAAAATTCTTGTAAGAGCACCCCCCCTCCAAAACACCATCCTCAAAACAGAACCCAAACCCCTTTCTTATGCCCTCTCAGATATGAAATCCAAGAAACTTGATGCCTTGGATCTCAGAGTTTTTGCCTCTAGCAGCGTGGCTCTCCGCACAGCTAATGCCACCTGGCTTTTAGGCCGATATTTTTATGGCTTATGGAAAAAGGCAAAACTCGCAGTAGTCAGCCTGCCAATTTGAAGGAGCCATTTTCTGACCGGTGAGTGATGACCTAGATAGGTCCAAAGTTATCCTGAAATGGTCCTTTGACTCTCCCGGTGCCTTTGCTCAATCTACGGGTATGGACGTCACACTGTGACAATTCTTGGACGCGTTCCACTGGATTTTCAGGAGATGTCGAGGCTTCCCCATGGACATACCCTTTGTTGGGGTGCAGCTACTGGGAGACAAAGCCAACTCCTTGGACCGTTTCAAGAACACCAGGGCTGTCGCTCACACCCTAGGCCTAGCCTCCCCTGCACAGCAGTTTCACAAACAATATGATATTCTAGAGCTGTGCAATCAAATGAAAGGCAACCATCTCAGTGGTGTCCATGGAATAGAGGGACCAGGAGTGTACTCCCTTTACTTCTTGGTCCCCAAGAAGGATACAGGCCTGAGACCTATTCTCAATCTTTGCCTTTCAGACTCTTTATTCAACAAGACAAGTTCAAGATTCTGTCATTAAGCCGGGTCCTGCTTTGCCTTGAACTCAGGCCATTCGTTGGTGTCCCTTGGTCTCCATGATGCAGTGGTGTAACAAAGGCCCCCGCAGCCTCCGAGTAGCAGGGGGGCGAGCTCAAGGGGTTCCCTCAGCACAGTACCCTGGCCAGGGAGCTCCTGAGTGATTCTGGAGGGGGACCCTTCCATGTATGTTGCAGGGGGGGGCCTCAAATTTCGTTGCACCACTGCCATGATGCCTACTTTCATCTTCCAACTCTCCCTGCCCACAAACACTACTTGTGTTCCACAGCATGGTCTCAGAGCTTTCAGTTTGTGGTCCCTCATGCAACCTACCAATAGCCTTGAACGTCCTTATGAAGGGGCTAGTGAGCATGGCAGTCTCGCTGTGGTGGTCGTAAGTCTATCTATTTCCATACATAGATGACTGGCTAGTGATGGCCACTGGTCCAGGAACACCTCCAGTAGAAGTCTGGCTTTTCTCCATGACTTGGGCTTTACCATCAACATTCAAAAGTCCCACCTTACTCCCATTCAAACACTAACTTTGATTGTGGCGACGTTCGACACACCCTTATGAATACTTTCCGTCATCTTCAGAGGATCACAGACATTCTAGCAATGATTCTGATGCATCTGACTCAAGCCCGGATCCCAGTCCTGTAGGTTTTGTGCCTGCAAGGCCCCATACCCCTGTGCATCCTGTGGGAGCCTCATGCCAGATTAGAAATGAGAGCCCCCTCAGTGGTGTCTAAGGAGGCAGTGGCCACAACACCAAGAGAGTCTCTCAGCTCATCTACAGATCTTCCATGTGGTACATCACGTTTGCACTGGTGGATAGACCCAGCCAACCTTCTAACGAGTGGCTCATTCACCTCCCCACGTGCAGACTCAGGCTACACTGGTCACAGATGACTACTCATTGGGTCGGGGGGCTCATCTGGGCAACATGATTGCACAGGGCCTTTGGTCCATGTCAGAGCAGTGCCTGCACATACATGCGCTTGAGCTGCAAGTGGTCTGTCTTGCCTGAAGGCTTTTTTACCTCCCATCTCAAGGAAACAACATCCAGATTCTTTTAGACAACATCACAGACCAACCACTACTGTCCATTTTAGTAACAAAAAGGGTGGTGTGAGGTTGTGGACCTTAAGTTGCGATGCAATTCACTAATGCACATGGGCACAGCAATAGGGGAGTCTTCCCAATAGTGGCCTCCAGAGCTTTAAGTGGGATGAAGAACATGTGTGCAGCGGTGTATGGCCTATGTAATTAAGGATGTGGCTTAAACTCAAACAAAATTCCTGTGATTTCCACAATGTGCCACCCGACCAGTATTTTGATCTTTCATGAGGCTTTCTGTTGTTGCATTCAAATACATAGCACAACAACTGACTTACACCTAAAACCAGCCAGGACTGTTGGCTTTGTCAATGGTTATAAGCCGTTTCAGATGAATAAGTAACAACAATGTTTCATTTTCAGAAATTGTAAGACTGTGAATGACACATTACTGAGGCCTGTGGAAGAGGTAGTCTTCTTCAGTGTCTCAATCACTCCTGTTATGGTCACTCTATGATAGACATGGACTCCCCTTTTCTCTCCACATCTCCTCCATATGCATATCTTACACCTCCTCTCTTGCCTCTTCAGCATCCTCTTTTCATTCTCTCCTGAATGCACGTCACCATAGTACAAATACAATGCACCCACTCATCTACAAGCACTGTATTTTCTTTTACTTTTGTCTTGTCAATATTTTCACAACTGTGTGCCTCCTTCACACACATTTTCACAGAATCACAGTTGCCACTAGAATACGTGACGCTCGGTCTGTGGGCTCTGCAGAGAGGCCAATGATGACCATGAATTCTGAACACCTTGTTGACCCACTGACAGCCACCTTGAGAAACTAGCACTGCCTTCAGGCTCGACGCCAGAGCGCTCAATCGTGGTCCATCAGCCCGTCATAAACACATGAAGGTGACTCCGTGGAACGTATACACTGTACAAAACTAATTTACTACACAAAAAACAAATACAAAACACAACACTTGGAAATAGCTAACACTCCTAGAGAATGCAAGATTAACTAAAGCAAGTGAAATATAAACAGAAATTAAATTCCTGAAATGGATTACCTTAACATTTTTTGCATTATTGTTCAGAAATTGATCCGAGTTTTTGCCATGACAGTTAAGGACATTTCAAGTTTATATTTTATTAGCGTAGTTACTTAAAACCATTGCTACAAAATGTATCGATAAAAGGTTTCATTGTAAGTTACGACTTTAAGAGAAATTTAAAAGAGGAATTTGGGTAAAACAATTAATCGGTCATTTCAAATGCAATTTATAGTAAACGATTCGTTTGCTTAGTAACTTTTAGCTGCCGTGCGTTTAGGCAGCGGTGTTCCTCTGCCAAGTGCAATGTTAGTGCTGGAATGTTCCTGTCACTTTTATGGCATTTTCTTCTCCACCTGCCTCAAGAACTTCCCCAGGCGACAGTTCAGCTGCGGGTCCTCTGGAGCAAAACAAGCTAGCACAGCTTGTCTTCGCATGCGAATGCCTCTATGATTAAAAAGTGGTTTTAAAAGTTGTTTTCGGTCTAATGTCAGTTCTTTGCAAATACAGAGTAGGTGCAGCATGTCCTCCTGCGCTGTGCCACACAAACGGCAGGTGGAGTCGAATTGGGCTTTCAGCCAGTGCAGTAAGTGCTTTGTGCATGCTACTAGGCCAAATCGGAATTTTAGAAATTGGAATTTGGTAGATCTGGCAAACCCCGAGGCTAGATATTTTTGAGCAGCAGGGGTGGAGTAGGTGCTCAGAGTCATCCAGCCATGTGTCCTTTTAGATAAGGCTGCTTTGTCCTCAATCCATGATAGGCGTTTTACTGTTTTCCGTACTATTTTTTTGAAGAGACAGTGGTTAGTGGGTGATTCCCAGAGCTCGGTTACCCCCAGGGTAGTCAGTCTTGCATGTAGATATTTTGCAGCAGGTGATGACATTTTGTATTGTAACTCTAACCACAAGCACCAATTAAGAGTTCCTGGTTTTGATTTCCGTACTTTGTCCCGGAAGATAACAATAGCTCCTTGTCTTGCAAGGGTCTGTTTTTGGACACCAAACTCAAGCCTGATCTGTGCAGGAGAGACATATTTTGGCAAACCAAAAATAATTCTGTATGCTGTTGCAACCGTACCATCTAGTAGCTTGGAATCTCTGCCCCTCTGTGCTTCACTTTCATGAGCTATTGTAGGTAAGAGTTTTGCCCGAATTACTTCGGCTAGTGGGGCGAGTGAAGGGCCATTCAATTTGGAGTTGAGGTTTCTTATTGAGACTGCCAGGGCTATTCCCTTCCTCCTAATTGAGTCCCTTTGAGCTGTAAAGTGCCCGCCTTTGTCGATGATCACTCCTAGATTTATATTCTGATACAGAATCTATGCGGGTATGCCCCCAGAACCAGGCCAATGTTTTCTTAGAGTTCTTTTTGATTGTCATGGTCTTGGTTTTCTCCAAGTTGATCTTCAGGCTGTTTGCTTCGGAGTATTCAAATGTGGTGGTAAGGAGATGCTGTAGACCCACCTTCGTCTGACTGATTAAGACTAAGTCATCTGCATAGAGTAGACATGGTAACGCTCGGTTCCCTAACCTTGGGGAATGTGAATCTCTAGCGTTTAGTAGCGGTACAAGGTCTGCAAGGAACAGATTGAATAGGGTCGGGGCCAGCACACAGCCTTGCTTAAGTCCTTTTGTTGTTGGTATCCGTCTCGAAAGGGTTGACCCGTCACCCAGTTTTATTTGGATCCAGGTTTCGGTATGCAAGTTGATTAGCAAATTAAGCAGTGCCTGAGGTATGCCCCAGCTGGCCAGTTTTGTCCATAATCTATTGCGGTTTACGTGGTCAAAGGCAGCCCTATAATCAATGAAGCATAAATGTAATGGCATTTTTGTATTCTCAGCCTTATAAATAAGCAAAGCCATGGTCGCAATATTTGTTACAGTTCCGACAGATTTGGAGAAGCCAGTCTGATTTAGAGGAATAATCGAGTTGTCTTCGGCCCATTGTTGTAATTCGTCCAGAAGAGTTCCTGCAAATTTTTTTGCCTCATTGTCCAAAAGAGCAACTAAACGGTAATTCTTTGGCAGGGCTTTGTCTCCTGACTTAACGATTGGCGAGATTATCGAGGCCCTCCAGGACGAAGGTATTAGGCCTGTCTGCCTTATTTCAGTGAAGAGAGGGCTGAGTGCTTTTGCCCAGTAATCTGCGTCTTGTTTGTAGTGCACCGGCGGGATTCCATTAGGGCCTGGTGCCCCTTCTCTTCTTCCCTTCCCTATTTGACGTTTGATTGCTTTATGATGGTCACTTGGGAGTGTATCTCCCGGAAATATATCTTCACCCCCTTCCGGTGCTGTTGCACTTTACTCGCCGGGTCGGTACACGAGTGTGGTAATTCTCGGAGTTACGGCCGACCTAGTTCCTATAGGCAATAAGATCTCATCTTGATGCAAGTGATTTCCAAGGTAGGTTGCCCAGTCCTCCTCAGATATGTTGGATGATAATCCCTCGTGTGCAGGGCGAATGAATCGATTTATTGTCCCCCAAAATCTTGCACTGTCGTTCTGTTTAATATCGGCGTGCAGTTTCCCCCAGAATGAATCCTCAAAGGCTCTCTTAGCCGCCCATAATGCTTGCTTTAACTGGGTTTTCTGCTGTCGTAGTTCGGCTAGGTTTATATCGGTTGGTTTCCGTCGCAGGTGCCGCAGCGTGTGATTAATTGTTTTTTTTATAGATCTTATCTTGATTTTTTGCAATTTTGTAAAGTTGGTTGTGCCGCTGTAGCTCTGCTGTGCTCTTGATTTAATTGGGACGGCAAAATACTTTGCCATTGAGGTCATGAAGTTCACCCATTTCTCTTTTTCATTACCCCCGTCTCGTGTTTCAAATAAGAGTGTTGCAGTTTGCAGGAAGCTCCCTTGCGATGCTTGCACACATTTTATTTTCCTGTAATTGATTGTAAAATTAGTTCCTAGTGGGCCGTTCGATTTCGAGAGCTTAGGCATATTTGTGCGAAGTGTGAGTTCCTGGGGCCGATGGTCGCTGTCCGCTTTGTCGCCCATGCTGAATGTGGTCATTTCATTGAACAGGGTTAGGGACACAAAGATGTAGTCTAGTGTTGAGTTTTTGGTTGATGAGTTATAAGTTGATGCCGGGGGGTTGTCACCTGTACTTCTGCGGTTCACTGCTCTAAAATTGAGGTGTTCGAGGTCCTCTATGAGACGCTGGCTGGTTTTTGTAGGCAGTTCTGATAAGCTTTTCCCCTGTGGTGGAATGTTCCATAATCGGCTTTGTATAGACACTTCCCCCGCAGTCGATGAGTCAATTAGATGTAAATTAAAGTCCCCTGTGAGTATCATGTCTGATGTATTGACCTCACTTATACATAGCTCTACGAAATTAGTCAGTTGTTTTGCAGCCTTGATTTTCCTGTTCGGGTGTATGTAAGTGTTTATTATTACATTGTCCTTACACCCGTTCCTGGTAGCCCCCTTGGAGTAGATATTTTTATTGCAATAGATTCTGGTGTTATCGAACCGACTGAGTGAGCTGAAGATGTACTTGTGTTGTTCACATAAATTGCGAGGCCGCCCTGCAGGTGACCGTATCTTGCCCCTTTGACCGCTGGTGCGAAAAAACGTAAATATCCTCAAAAGTGTGGTGGATCAATCAGCCAAGTCTCCTGCAGTGCGATGATGTGGAATGTCCTTTGATATTTAGTAAAATCCAAATCTGTCATCTTGCTGGACACCCCATTGATATTCCATGAGCATATCCGCAGCCGGTTGATTTCACCTGTTAATGATTGTCGACCGCTGGTTTGTCAATTATTTCTTGCTTGGTTGTTGATTGTCCTTGTGGGCCATCTTAGATCTTCGAGATGGGTTCCTTGCTGTGCAGGTTCTGGGAAAATTCTCCATGTTTCCTGTGGCTGCCTCTTTGTGAGAGGAGAAGGCCCTCTTGCCCCTTTCAATACAGAGCTTGGGGTGTTTTTCCGGGTTGTCGATGTTTTATCTGTATGCACCTGGGCCAGCAGAGCAGGATAGCCAGGTACGCTATTGGGGTTGATCTCTATCCCCCAGCTTTTGAAGGTCAAGCTTTCCATCAGTATTTTTTGTACAATAGTTGACTGTCTCCATGTGGTCAGTGTATCCTCACCCCCCTGGGGGTCGTTGCGGTTAACGAACTCTACTGAGTCCAAGTCTGTAGTGGTTACATCTGTTAATGTTGGTATATGCGACAATAGGCGGAGGATGTTCCCTCAATTTAATATGTCGTGTGGCCCTCTTGATCTATATTCTGGTGTGAACTTCAGGGTGTTCCCGTCCTCGTTGAAATTATCCGCTTGGTTGGCTGATTGCTGGCTGATAGTAGACCAATGATTATTGGTTCCTAGTTTGGCCGATATTAGCGGTCCTTCAGCCCAGCACCGGTCGCTCTGAGTTTTATTTGCAGCCGATCCACTGCAGTACAGGTGCTCCCTTTTTTCCGCAGAAACGGCCTTAATGCTTGACCAGCCTTGCTTTCAAGTTTTCTGGTCGCTCGTCCTTTGTAGGAGATAGGGCGGAATTGGACGAGCATTGAAGTTCCATTTCCGATTGGAGTTTGGGCTGGCTAGTAGAAGTGGCCAAGACAGTCTGGGGAATCTTAGCCCCTTGATGGACTGACAATGCTGTCATTGGAGTGGGAGAGTGACAATGTGATGTGATTACTTCAGACTTCGTTCCGCGTGATGTTTGGTGATGTGCGTCTGCCTCCTTTCCGAGATTATGGTTGAAGACGTGTTTTTCTTCGTCTCCAGCTTGCGTTGGTTGCCGCGGTGACCCTAGGATAGTGGGCTCTTCGTTGGATTTGGAGGCTGCCCCCTTTTCAACAGACGTGGGAATTGTATTCCGTACACCCGTTGCCGCTGGAGTTAGTTGATTTGAGAGTTCAGACATCTCTGGCGGTGTCAGTCTAAAAAGGCGGGCTAAGTCTTCCTGATTAGAGATAGGCTTTTGGTTCCGCCCCTTCCTCCTTTGGGCACGTCGTTGTTTTGCATTCAAGTTGTCGTTTGATTTTGTTCCTTGATCATCTAACTCTGACTCGGGCCCCCGAGCGGGCCCGGTTGCAGGTGCCTGTGCTTTATTACGTCCGTCAGTTTTGGCTTTGCCTCTTGTAGATGGTTTGAGAGGGAGGGGCTTTTGGTCCGAGCTCTCCGCGCCGTATGCACTTGTTCTGATTTGTGCCTCGATAAAGGGAGGCTCCTTTGAGTGGAGGTTAATGGAGCTCCGAGCTGAGTCTTTTATTTGTGCACACAGGTTGCTCAGCATTGAGGGAAGGAAGGCTAGTTTGTTGACTATTGGGCCGCACCCACCGCTTGATTCCCTGTCTTGAGAATTGCCCCGTGTATTCTGAGGGGAGAGTGTTTAGAGCTCCTAATTTCCCATCAATTGCTACTACAACAAGCATTGGCATAGCCAATAGGTCTCGCCTTTGGGACCTTATAAGTATTTAGTTATGCAGCACAATATCCTTACTGCAACAGCATTAACTGTTGCATGGCTAAACACTTATAAGGTCCCAAAGGCGAGACCTATTGGCTATGCCAATGCTTGTTTTTTGTGTGACTGCCATCTATTGTTTTATTTTACTTTTTCTTCTGTCTAGATTGTTTCTGTAACGTGTAAATATGTAAAATTCTCCTCATGTAACGTACTTGGTTCTATCGTGAAGCGCTCTGACACCTTTGGGTAAAGTCCGCGCTATATAAAAATGCATTAAATAAAATAAATAAATAGTGTGTGTTAATATCGTCTTGAATCTGTGGGGGTAAAAAACATTTTCTTTGCAGCGTTACTGGAAAGTTGAGACACTGCGGCAGATCGCGGTAGAGCGGGGTTCAGGGCTGCACAGTTGGTGGGCTGCGGTGGGTGCGGTTAATCGTCACAGCTCCTGCACACACTGGCTGCCTCCGATTTCGGGGTTTCATGTCTTTCAAACTGAACTGACTAAAAAACAGAAGAGGAAGAACCGGGTTTCAAACTTTTACAATGTTGCCGTTTTCAATTCAATATGGAGAAAAGAGCTCTAAAAAGTCCTATAACTCGTGACTCTTCAGTCTTGGTGACTCGTTCAAGCACTGACAATGACTGAGCCGCCCCCACGGCTGCGGTGCGGTCTTCACTCCGTTCAGCCCATAGCTCTGCAAAGGAAACAATATCAGAGAGAACCATCGGGGTCATTCTTATCACTCTGCAGCTGGGACTCAGCCTTGGCTCCGAGTTTGCAGCTCTCGGATCTCGGCTGTGCAGCTTCAGGGCGCTGGAATCATGAAGGGTCCATCAGCCCCACACCCCCAGCATGCACCTCCCACCCTGCTGACTCGGAGCCGAGTTGTCTCCGAAAGTGAGCGGTGAACTAGCCACAGGGAAAAAGTTAACTTGTTCATAAAAAGTCTAAATGAAATCTTTTTTTTTACGAGGGAATGGGCTTAGTAAGTGCTCTGTGGGCTTAGTAAGTGCTCTGCTGCAGCAGGACATGAGCAAAAAGCATTGGCATAGCCAACATTTCTCGCCTCTATAGTGGCAGTGACAAGCTGTTGACTTTGCCAATGTTTGACTGTTAAATGTTGTAAGTGCCTGGTGCGGTGCGTGGTGTGTGTTGTATGGAAGGTTTAGGTGTTTTTTGTTAGTGTGCACGGTGTACCGAGTCTTCACGCTGTACACTCATGTATAAATGGCAATGTGTGATTTATGAGTTTTGTGAGTGTGGTTGGGTTCTAAGAAATGCATGTTTCTGCATTATATATGTGCAGGAACATGTGTGTTGTAGAGTGCACGCCTGCCTCTGCTATACATGCTTTTGTTGCTGCGGTGTGTGCACTGGTGATCTTTGTTTTTGTTGTCATGGAAGTCTTAATGGATTCTGTATTTGTGTGTGTGGTGTTGCTTTTTTCTGAATGTGGTCTGTTTGTGTAATGTGCTTTGTGTCTTTTGCGCGAGGGAGCTGTATACAAGAGTGGGATGTGGAGTACTTATCTCCAAGCCATGAGTGCATTGACACAGTGGTTTTAAGTTTGTATGAGTTGAGGATGAAGCACAGAAAGAGGGGGTGGCACGGATGGGTGCAGGAGATGGAGTTACTGAAAAACGTCAGCATGACAACTGCTCGGCCAGACAGTTTCTCCTGCAATCAGTTGTTTTGGCAAGAGTGCCGCCGTTGGTCATACAAACGAGTTTTGGTGCAGACGGTAGGTTCTGGGCAGTACACAGAAGGATTGGGGCAAACCGCAGCTAGTAGGGGAGGCTTTAGAATCATGGTGTAGACTGAGGAGCGCTGCCCACCCCAGACACAGTGATACAACGCTTCCAGTGTGTGGAGTTTCAGCGCTGTTCACTCAGGGCTGCAATTAAACATTGATTCATCTGCATTTTTAACGGAACGAATATCGTTGCGGACAAAAGCAGCACAGTTTGCCGATATTTTCTTAAAAATTAAAATACCGGGACGTAATCAGTTTAATGTCTGTGTGACTTACAGCCACAAACAGTATGTCACACTTTCAGAAGACGTAGGATAAGAGTGAACGGGAGGAGGCTGTGCAGTGACCCCATTCTTTTTTTCGTATTCGTTATACTGGGGCTGTGCATTCCTTTCCCATTTGCAGGCAGTGCATGGCTGTCATGAAGGCGGATCTTGTAGGATGTTTCCGTGCTGTTTTCCCCCTTTCAGCAGAAACACAGAGCTTGTTGCTCTCACTGTTTACATTACATGTGAGTGGATTGGGACACCAAACGAGAGGAGCGGGGGCGAGGGCCAGCGAGCGCGGCAGCCTGCTCAGCTGACCAGACGCTCGTCCGTCATGGCCTTTTGCCGGCATGTTTTTCCAATTATCGCGCACGCGTCTGGGCACGATAATTGGAAACACATGTTTGCCGCGCGTAACCATCCCAAAAAGGCCAGCCACGACGCACGAGCGCTTGGACTGCTTTTGAAACCCCCTTACTTAAAGTCTTCGCCAGAAGTAGCGCTTGCGCGCTACTCTAGGCTCGACCTAAAAACGGCCAGGGTGTTTAGTAGCGTCAGCTGAGTGTCCATTTTATCTGATTGATACTGAGGGCTTCCACCAGGAGTTGCACTGTTTCAAGTAAACTTGCCCAGGCACTTTCGGAGTTCAATTTTTGCTGATACTTGGTTGGGCTTTTCAGATCAATCCTTAATGGCGGATCCTCCGTCCCCTGGTTCCCATCGGCCTCCAGGTGCTTCAAAGCAGAGGGGTTTTGAGAATCTGTCTTGAGCTCCTCTGGTGTTTGTTGTGTGTGGGTTGTCAGCAATTCCTCCCATTCCTTTGCATCAATGTTGGAGTACTGCTCAGAGTCTCCGTTCTCATGACCTGATACTGATTCTAGCCTAGATGGCATTGATGGTAGCGGCAAGCGAAGATCAGCATAGGAATCTTCTGGTGTTGAGGTCGGGTTGGGCTTTGCTTCATTGATGGAGTTGGGCGAGGTGCTTAGCTCTATTATGGACAGGTCCTTATCTGTGTTGCAGTTGTTCCTCGTTTTCCCATTGTGGCCCACCTCCTTCAGCGACTCTGTATATCCTCTTCCGGCTCCCCCAGGAGGCGTTGCCCTCTCCGTTTTTGATCCTTGTTCACTGGTTGCTCTTGCTTCTAACATAATTAGCTTAGTAGGACACTGGGGGTCTCGTGGCGGAGGTATGGCATGGTTTTGCGGGTCTGATGTTGAAGCGGCCACAATGGGTAGTAAGGGTATTGAGACGTCGGGCCCAAGTTGGATCTCTGGGCGGGATGTTGCGCATGGCCCAAGGGCCAGGCTGCTGCCGCTTCCGTGATCTAGCGGCTTGAGTGGCGTAAGCGGCGTGCGTAGGCCCTGGACTGCAATTGTGCTCGATAGGAGAGCGTCACCCGCATTTTTCAGAAACTGGAATTTGGTGTAGATCTTAGGCTGTAACAGTGGAGGGCAGCTCTGGGGGG
Organism: Calotriton arnoldi; assembly: GCA_963921515.1. Taxonomy (NCBI): domain Eukaryota; kingdom Metazoa; phylum Chordata; class Amphibia; order Caudata; family Salamandridae; genus Calotriton; species Calotriton arnoldi. Next base: position 1,498,997 of record CAWUFW010001464.1, on the reverse strand, counting down.
CTCTCACCTCATGTTGTTTGTCCCCCGTGGCGGGGCTCATCCCTGAAATGATGTCGCCTGGTCTGGTTTTAGGGTGGGGCTCAACCATACAACCCTTTGGCGACAGGGACCTTCTTTTGCGTTTATTTCTTTTTGTCTTGGGCAGAGGACACCCTCTCACCCTGCCTGATCTCATTTCCCCTTGGACAAAATTCCTTTGTCGGTTGTCCCTTGTCTCCTTGTTCCTCCTTATGTGCTGCTGACTCCGCTGACCCCTTCTCTCTCTATGGACCGCTCTGCCCTGTCCCTTGATTGCAGGTGGCGCGCTCCGATGATAGGTGCCCTTGACATCCCAGTGCCCGAAGGGTCCCAGGTGCCCCTTTGTCCCAGTGAGCCTCAGATGCCTCAAAAGCCTCAAATACAGTCAGGTTACTTGCAGCCGAGGCAAGATAAAGGGGGGTGGAGTTGAGAGGGGGTTCAGCTGCTCTGCTGGCAGGTTTCAGAGATATTGAAAGAGCTCACGTTGCAGGGAGCGTTTTGCTGAACCTGCAGCGAGTTTTAACGATGATTTTGATGGTATACCAGCTGGTGAGAGAGCTCGGTGGTTGGGGGGTTACACCTCTCGCAGGTCTTGGTGTGCAGATGGCAAGCTGGCTGAAAGGTTAAATGCTGCTGCAGGATGTCTCTTGTGTCTCTTATGTCTGTCCTTCTGGTGCTTTCTTGAGCTTCTAGGGCTACAGTTCGTTGTAGGTGCAGACTAAGAGCGGGATGAAAGATGTAGCAAGTTGGTGGTGAGTTGCGGGTGGCCTCGTTTGCTAGTGGAGGCGTGGTTGGAGGGATGGTGGAGGGGCAGGAAGATTGAGAGGCACGGGGGGTTTGGGTGGGGCAGGGAGGGTAGATAGACTGCCTCCTCTGCGCTGCCACTGCCCGCCTGTGAGCCTATGAGCCTTACCCCCTCCACCTCCTGATGCTGCCCCCTGAGCCCTGGTGCTGTGAGACTGGAGGCGAAACAAGCAGGAGAAACAAGCGGGGCAAGTAGGACAAGATCGAGCAGGGCACACTGGTGAGTCGCAAGCTGCCCCCAACCTAGTTGGGCCGCCTCCGTGGACTCACCGGGCTCGCACTCAGCGGCCGCACCTAATGGCGGCCGCACTCGCTACTCCCCGCTCGCCGTGCTCTTCACGCGCTGTTGCTGGCGTTGCTGCCTTGCTTTGCCTTAGCTGATCCGAGGCGGATTTCACGGGGACTGCCGTGCTATACCGCGGCTTCCCAATGCGCCGCTGCCCACCTTTTTTTTCCGGGTTGCCGGTCCCGCTGACACCACTCCACGTCGGCGCCTCCGGCACTCCGCTGCCTCTCCGCCGCCTCTCCGCCTTGCTGTTCCGCTCTACTACGTGCTGCGTGCTCTGTCTACTGAACTCCAAAAAAGCGACAGACTTTACAGAATATCTGACCTTCTTCCTGTTAAGTTAAGGACATGACTATAGGACCCAACAGGGACTTGTTTAATGTCCGTTCTAATTACCAACAGTCTGAGACCCGGAGGGACCCGGCCCACTTAAAGCCAAGGTGGCCCATCTTGCGGGCTTCCTCAGTGTGTTACTGTCAGTCATCTCTCGCTGGAGGATGACAAGTGGGAGCTACACCCCAAGGTGATGGAGACAATCTTCTCCACAATGAGGTTTCCTTTTGTAGATTTCTCCACAGCTTGGGACAGGAAGTGTCCTCACTTTCATGCCATACACTTCCTGCTGGTTGGTTCCCTGGACGGTGTCTTCAGACTTAACTGGTCTCAGGGTCCGCTGTACGGATTTCTGCTGATCCTACTCATTTCCAGAGTACTGTGGAGAGTGTGGGAGGATCAGTGTAGGAAGCTGGCTTTTTATATAGTGTACCAAAAAGAGGTACACTATGTATAAAGCCCAGAAGACCCTTATTGGCTTAAATGATTAATCCCAAATACTCTCTTTTGTGGTAGTGTGGTCGAGCAGTTTAGGCTTATCATAGGGTAGTGTTAAGCATTTGTTGAACACACACAGAGTCAATAAATGAGACACACACTAAAGAAGAAACTCGAGACCAATAAAAAAAATAATAAGTATTTTAATATTTATTTTAACACCCAAAACATTGTAATTTGGTAAGTACTTTTCATATTAGCAATTTTTCAGGTAAGTAAAATGTTCACTCAAATGCATTTTTACACGTTTATGCTTTCCTATAAAGAAAAAGGCATGTACTGCATATGGATGTTTGCAAACAATTCTCAGGGGTCCCCTTAAGGACTACGGGCGGGAATAGAAACGCCGATTGGCCTTGGCTTAAGGTACGGAGTATGCTGTGTCTTATATATATCGTTGCTGGCACTGTTCTAAATGATTATCATATCATTAAGCAGCATTCTTCTTTATAAATGATTGATATATATTTATGGCAGCAGAGAAACTAAGCACAATATGCCGATTTCTAATGAATAGCGACGGTGACACACGGATGAGACATACGAGTACCATCTCTTGAGATTATACTATTGAGAATTACTACTCTACGCACTTATAACCTATGATTCTGACGGACACACTTATCGCCCTGAAGAAGTTCTACGTATAGAACGAAACGCGTTGGCTGTGGCTTTTTAAAAGATTAATAAAGAAGCAAGATCACACTTGACAATTCGGATTGGACATTTTTTGACAAATGATATAATTGATTGTAACTGGACATCTGGTGCAGCTTTGATATGGTTTGAAGTTATCATAGGGTAGTGTTAAGCATTTGTTGAACACACACAGTCAATAAATGAGACACACACTAAAGAAGAAACTCGAGACCAATAAAAAAAATAATAAGTATTTTAATATTTATTTTAACACCCAAAACATTGTAATTTGGTAAGTACTTTTCATATTAGCAATTTTTCAGGTAAGTAAAATGTTCACTCAAATGCATTTTTACACGTTTATGCTTTCCTATAAAGAAAAAGGCATGTACTGCATATGGATATTTGCAAACAATTCTCAGGGGTCCCCTTAAGGACTTAAGGTGCTAGGGGGCAAAGGTCCAAGGTACCACCAGCAGTTTGTGTTTACCTACCCTGGAGTGGCGGGTTGGCAGCCTTGCGCGCTACACCATAGGTAAAGCAGAGGGACACATAGAAACAGGCTGCAGAGGGGGACTTGAGGACAAGTCCTGGAGCTCCCAATGGGTGGCTCGGTTCGTGGGGGTCCTACGAGCAGCAGAGCACCGTCTGCAGTCGTGGATCTGGACCAGGGAGCTTGGGTGCAGAGGGTTTTGGTTGGCTGGTGCCAGTGTTCTTGTTTAGACCTGCACAGGGGGACAAATCAGGGCAGCTGGGCCATTCTCAATGCTGGCCTCTGCAGTGCTGACGTCCCTCGTCAGCTACTCGGCCTCTGCAGCGTTGAAGTCCGGATTGGACTCAAACAGACGCTGGTTGCTGCAAGGGGTCGGTACCCCGGGTATTGGTGCAGGGCAGATCTGGTTGGTCCTGGCGTCTTCTCACTTGGGGAAACGGATCAGAACTCTTGGAGCACAATGGTCTCTTCTTGGGCCGCTGCTGCGTCAGTGGGCCCTGTGAACAGCAAAACGGTGAACCGGACATTGCAGTCGGTGCCTTCAGGCTACAGGGAAGTGGCTCGTCCAACTCAAGGGAGATGCTGATGGCTTGTCGAAGTCCTGGAGGCCCTCCGACGCTTTTGGAGGCTGCACAGCTGCAAAAGGAGTTGGGTTGTTGCAACAGTCGGGACAGGAGCAGGTAGGCAGGCAGGATTTGGCACCAAAATCCTCCAGCAGTTCTTGCTTCTTCAGATCTTCTTTGTCCTCTTCTTTCTTCAGTCCAATGAATCTGAGTGCCTGGCTCAGGGGGCTACCTAAATACTCAATTTAGGGGTGTTAACCCCTTCGATGCTCATGACGGAATGGTTCCGTCATGAGCATCGGTGCCCCTGTGCTCATGACGGAACCATTCCGTCATGAGGCCAGGGGCACGAAATCCCTCTGCTGCAGACAGCAGAGGGATTTCCTTCTCTCCCCCAAAGCCTCGGGAGCTGGGGAAGAGCTTCCCCAGCTCCCGAGGCCCCCTCCCTGGTTTCTGTGCAATGACGATCAGCGCGCACGTCGCGCTGTCGTCATTGCACAGAAACCGAAACTGAAATGAGCCTTTAGGCTCATTTCAGTTTCACTTTCTATGTGCTCAGGGGGCTATCTCAGCCCCCGGGCACGTAGAAAGAAGGGAGAGGTATCATTGGAAAGGGGAGAATCTCCCCTTTCCAATGGTACCCTCCCCAGTGGATCCCTGCTTGGGGATCGCCCCAGGAGGGCGATCCCCAAGCAGGGATCCACCCACTAGACACCAGGGAGGGGGGAGCGGCCCCTTGGGCAGGGGCTTTTGCTCCTCCCAAATACATTTGGTGCGCTTTAGTCTTTTTGCCCCCCCTGGGGGGCAAAAAGCCCACTAGACGCCAGGGACTTTTTTTTGGCGCATAAATTATTAGGGTGGGGGCTGCCCATAAAGGGCATGTCCATGCCCCCACCCCCGCAAAATTTACAGCCTTTCTGCCCCCCCCGGGGGGGCAAAAAGCCCACTATATGCCAGGGATTTTTTATTGCTAAATTGTATTAGGGTGGGGGCTGCCCAAAACGGGCATGCCGATGCCCCCACCCCCCGGCCACAAAAATTACAGTCTTTCTGCCCCCCCGGGGGAGGGGGCAGAAAGCCCACTAGATACCAGGGATTTAAAAAATATATATAATTAGTGGTGGGGGCTGCCCAATATGGGCATGCCCCCATCCCCGCAAAAATGACAGCCTTTCTGCCCCCCGGGGGGGCAAAAAGCCCAGTAGACGCCAGGGATTTTTTTGGGCAAATTTTAATTAGGGTGGGGGCATTGGCATGCCCGTTTTGGGCAGCCCCCACCCTAATTAAATTTTGCTCAAAATAATCCCTGGCGTGTAGTAGGCTTTCTGCCCCTCCTGGGGGGCAGATGGGGGCATTAGCCCCCAATCTGCACCACCCGGGGGGGCAAAAGGCCCACTAGTCGCCAGGGATTTTTTTGGGGCAAATTTGAATTAGGGTGGAGGCTGCCCAAAATGGGCATGCCCATGCCTCCACCCCCTCCCCCGCAAAAATTACAGTCTTCCTGCCCCCCCTGGGGGGCAGATGGGGCAGTAGCCCTCAATCTGCCCCCCCCCCGGGGGAGTAAAAAGCCCACTAGACGCCAGGGATTTTTTTGTGCAAATTTTAATTAGGGTGGGGGCATTGGCATGCCCGTTTTGGGCAGCCCCCACCCTAACTAAAATTTGCCCAAAAAAATCCCTAGTGTCTAGTAGGCTTTCTGCCCCCCCTGGGGGGCAGATGGGGGCATTAGCCCCCAATCTGCACCCCCGGGGGGGGCAAAAAGCCCACTAGTCGCCAGGGATTTTTTTGGGGCAAATTTGAATTAGGGTGGGGGCTGCCCAAAACGGGCATGCCCATGCCCCCACCCCCGCAAAAATTACAGCCTTCCTGCCCCCCCTGGGGGGCAGATGGGGCAGTAGCCCCCAATCTGCCCCCCCGGGGGGGCAAAAAGCCCACTAGACGCCAGGGATTTTTTTGGGCAAATTTTAATTAGGGTGGGGGCTGCCCAAAACGGGCATGCCAATGCCCCCACCCACAAAAATTATAGCCTTTCTGCCCCCCCTGGGGGGAAGATGTGGGCAGTAGCCCCCAATCTGCCCCCCCCGGGGGGCAAAAAGCCCACTAGACGCCAACGATTACGCTGGCTTTTTTTATGCGTGGGGGTGGGGACTGCCCAGAATGGGCATATCAATGCCCCCACCCCCCAAAAAAATAGCCAGTGTTTCTGCCCCCCTTGGGGGCATATTGGGGCAACCCCACCCCCCGATATCCCCCCCAGGGCGGCAGAAAGCCGACTAGGCACGGATTTGTTTTTAGCAATATGCCTACCTGTGGATTTTGGGCCCTAGCGCAGCTGGCACATAAGGAAACCTAGCAAACCTGTACATTTTTGAAATCTAGACACCCAGGGGAATCCAGGATGGGGTGATTTGACTGGCTCTCACCAGGTTCTGTTACCCAGAATCCCTTGCAAACCTAAAAATGTGTCCAAAAAAACACATTTTCCTCACATTTCTGTGGTGGAAAGTTCTGGAATCTGTGTGGATCCACAAAATTCCACCCACTCCGCGTTCCCCAAAGTCTTCCGAGAAAAATGGTACCTCACTTGTGTGGGTGGGTCAAGTACCCGTGACAGGCAAGGGCCCAAAACCTAGTGAGGCGACATCAAAATTACCTATCACAAATCAACCTGGTTTTGCACGGGGGTCACCTGGGTTTTTGGCCCCGGGCTCGGCGGCCATCTAGGAAAACCTACCAAACCCACACATTTCTGAAAAGTAGACACCCGGGGGATTCCAGGGAGGTATGGCTTGCATGGATCCCCCAACGTTTTCTTACCCAGAATCCCCTGCAAACCTCAAATTTAGCTGAAAACCCCCACTTTTTCCACACATTTTTGTGTGGGAAAGTTGTGGCATCACCTGGCTGACACAAATTTCCTCCCACCCAGCGTTCCCCCAGGTCTCCCGATAAAAATGGTGTCTCACTTGTGTGGGAGGCACAAGTACCCGCGACAGGCAAAGGCCCAAAACGTATTGAGGCGACATCAAAATTGACTATCACAAAACAACCTGGTTTTGCAAGGGGGGTCACTTTTGGCCCCGTGCTCGGCGGCCACCTAGGGAAACCTACCAAACCCACACATGTCTGAAAAGTAGACACCCGGGGGATTCCAGGGAGGTATGGCTTGCGTGGATCCCCCAACGTTTTCTTACCCAGAATCCCTGCAAACCTGAAATTTAGCTGGAAAAAATCACTTTTTCACACATTTTTGTGTGGGAAAGTTGTGGCATCACTGGGCTGACACAAATTTCCTACCACCCAGCGTTCCCCCAGGTCTCCCGATAAAAATGGTGCCTCACTCGTGTGGGAGGCCCAAGTACCGCGACAGGCAAGGGCCCAAAACGTATTGAGGCAACATCAAAATTGCCTATCACAAAACGACCTGGTTTTGCAAGGGGGTCCCATGACTTTTTGGCCCGGGGCTCGGCGGCCACCTAGGAAACCTACCAAACCCACACATTTCTGAAAACTAGACACCCGGGGGATTCCAGGGAGGTATGGCTTGCGTGGATCCCCAATGTTTTCTTACCCAGAATCCCCTGCAAACCTGAAATTTAGCTGAAAAAAATCACTTTTTTCACACATTTTTGTGTGGGAAAGTTGTGGCATCACTGGGCTGACACAAATTTCCTACCACCCAGCGTTCCCCCAGGTCTCCCGATAAAAATGGTGCCTCACTCGTGTGGGAGGCCCAAGTACCCGCGACAGGCAAGGGCCCAAAAACGTATCGAGGCAACATCAAAATTGCCTATCAAAAAATGTTTTGGGCCTTTGCCTGTCACAGTTACTTGGGCCTCCCACACAAGTGAGGCACCATTTTTATTGGGAGACCTGGGGGAACGCTGGGTGGTAGGAAATTTGTGTCAGCTCAGTGATGCCACAACTTTCCCACACAAAAATGTGTGAAAAAAGTGATTTTTTCAGCTAAATGTCAGGTTTGCAGGGGATTCTGGGTAAGAAAACGTTGGGGGATCCATGCAAGCCATACCTCCCTGGAATCCCCCGGGTGTCTAGTTTTCAGAAATATGTTGGTTTGGTAGTTTACCCTAGGTGGCCGCCGAACCCCGGGCCTAAAAGTCATGGGACCCCCTTGCAAAACCAGGTCGTTTTGTGATAGGCAATTTTGATGTCGCCTCAATACGTTTTGGGCCCTTGCCTGTCGCGGGTACTTGGGCCTCCCACACAAATGAGGCACCATTTATATTGGGAGACCTGGGGGAACACTGGGTGGTAGGAAATTTGTGTCAGCCCAGTGATGCCACAACTTTCCCACACAAAAATGTGTGAAAAAAGTGATTTTTTCAGCTAAATTTCAGGTTTGCAGGGGATTCTGGGTAAGAAAATGTTGGGGGATCCACACAAGCTATACCTCCCTGGAATCCCCGGGTGTCTAGTTTTCAGAAATGTGTGGGTTTGGTAGGTTTCTCTAGGTGGCCGCCGAGCCCCGGGCCAAAAGTCATGGGACCCCCTTGCAAAACCAGGTCGTTTTGTGATAGGCAATTTTGATGTCGCCTCAATACGTTTTGGGCCCTTGCCTGCCGCGGGTACTTGGGCCTCCCACACGAGTGAGGCACCATTTTTATCGGGAGACCTGGGGAACGCTGGGTGGTAGGAAATTTGTGTCAGCCTGGTGATGCCACAACTTTCCCACACAAAAATGTGTGAAAAAAGTGATTTTTTTCAGCTAAATTTCAGGTTTGCAGGGGATTCTGGGTAAGAAAACTTTGGGGGATCCACGCAAGCCATACCTCCCTGGAATCCCCGGGTGTCTAGTTTTCAGAAATGTGTGGGTTTGGTAGGTTTCCTAGGTGGCCGCCGAGCCCTTGCAAAACCAGGTTGGTTTGTGATAGGTAATTTTGATGTCGCCTCAATAGGTTTTGGGCCCTTGCGTGTCGCGGGTACTTGACCCACCCATGCAAGTAAGGTACCATTTTTCTCGAAAGACTTTGGGGAACTCGGGGTGGGTGGAAATTTGTGGATCCACGCAGATTCCAAAACTTTCCACCACAGAAATGTGAGGAAAATGTGTTTTTTTTAAAAATGGTTTAGGTTTGCAAGGGATTCTGGGTAACAGAACCTGGTGAGAGCCAGTCAAGTCACCCCATCCTGGATTCCCCTGGGTGTCTAGTTTTCAGAAATGTATAGGTTTGCTAGGTTTCCCTAGGTGCCGGCAGAGCTAGGGTTCAAAAACTACAGCTAGGCACTTTGCCAAAAAAGGGTCATTTTTCACTGTGAAATTGTGGTGTGTCCACGTTGCGTTTTGCGCCGTTTCCTGTCGCGGGCACTAGGCCTACCCACGCAAGTGAGGTACCATTTTTCTCGGAAGACTTTGGGGAACGCGGGGTGGGTGGAAATTTGTGGATCCACACAGATTCCAGAACTTTCCACCACAGAAATGTGAGGAAAATGTGTTTTTTTTGACAATTGTTTGGTTTGCAAGGGATTCTGGGTAACAGAACCTGGTGGGAGCCAGTCAAGTCACCCCATCCTGGATTCCCCTGGGTGTCTATTTTTTAAAAATGTATAGGTTTGCTAGGTTTCCATAGGTGCCAGCAGAGCTAGGGTTCAAAAACTACAGCTGGGCACTTTGCAAAAAAAGGGCAATTTTTCATTGTGAAATTGTGGTGTGTTCACGTTGCGTTTTGAGCCGTTTCCTGTCGTGGGCACTATGCCTACCCACACAAGTGAGGTACCATTTTTATCGGGAGACTTAGGGTAATTCAGATTTGTAAAGCAAATGTTATTACCTATTGACTCTCAATGCATTTCTGCCTTCCAAATGAAAGACAATGTGTAAAAAAGAAGTCATTTTGAAAAATGACCGAAAATTCTCATGCTAGTATGAGTATTCCCAATTTCGGAAATGTGCAAATATCTACTGTTTCTAAACTCTATATTTTGTTTCCATTTCAGAAATACATAGGTGTCTTTCATACCGATTTTTCCATGTATACATTTTCCCAGAATAATTGCTATATACCCGGTACATAATAAAAAACCATTGCAAGTCGCTGCTCAGTTTTTGGCTCTGGGTTCGTCGGGTTCTTGGTGAACCTACAAGTCCTATATATCCCCACAACCAGTAAGGTCCCGCAGATGTAACGGTATATTGCTTTCAAAGAGCTGTCATAATTAGAAGAAGTTACAGGTGAAAACGTTGACACAAAAGGATGTTTTTTTCAACTAATTTTCAATTTTTCCTATATTTAACTGTCAGTTTCTATAAAGAAACCTTGAAGGATCTACATAAATGACCCCTTGCTGAATTCAGAATTTTGTCTACGTTACTAAAATGTATAGCTTTCCAGGATCCATTATTGCTTTCATACCCATTTCTACCATTAACTGGAAGGAGGTTGAAAGCACAAAAAATAGCAAAAATAGGCTATGTCCCAGAAAAATGCCAAAACTGTGTAAAAAAATGTTGGTTTTCTGACAAAAGTCTGTCATTCCCTAAAAGCTGGGAAAATGGTAATTTCAGCCCCCCCCTTTTTTGATACCATTTGCAGGGAAAAACCCAGACGCTTTCATTTGCAGCACTTTTTTCCCATTTTTCCCAAAAAAAACAAAATGTAGCTGTATTTTGGCTAATTTCTGGGTCGCCTCCAGGGAAATCCACAAACCCTGGGTACCTTTAGAATCCCCATGATGTTGGAAGAAAAGGACGCAAATTTGGCGTGGATACCTTATGTGGTCAAAAAGTTACAGGGGCCTAAGCGCAAACTACCCCAAATAGCCAAAAAAAGGCTTAGCACAGGGGGGGAAAAGGCCTAGCAGCGAAGGGGTTAAGGTGAATGAAGGGTAGTAGCCAATGGGCTACTTACCCTTGGGGTCACTACTCCCCCTATATGACCACTTCCCAGAATCACTAATTCCACCAAAATCAAAATGGAGGAACCCTTCTTTCGTGGACCACATCAAGCAGCCCACCTTAGGGGGTTGACTGACCTGGTAGTTCACCACGACTACTTGCATATCTAATTTCCCACCTGTCCTGGTGCCAGATGGGCCTCAGGACAGGGGTTGGAATTGCCCAGGTCTGGGGAAAACTGGGGTTGCATTTCAAAGGCGGCAGAGGCTTTGAAACCTCTGGCCTTGGTATGCAGATTCACTAGCCATCCTGCTGGAGAAGGTGTAACACCTCCTGCAATAGCAGGCATTGTTTCTGACCTCTGAGAGCATGGCTCTAGCAACCGGGGGGGGGTCAGAAACATGTCTGTGTTGGCAAGCTGGACAATACCAATCAGGCAGCAGGCTAAGAGGCTGGTGGGTTTTCAGGCAGCACCTCTAAGGTGCCCTCTGGGTGAATATCCTAATAAAGCCACTACGGGCATCAGATTGGATTTATTAAGACAAGGTGTTTGATAGCAAACACCATAGGTTTCAGTGAAGTCATTATGTAGCTGGGGAACTGATAATGACCAGTGCCCATTATATATACTTAAGATGGCTTCCCTGTTCACTTGCACTATCTAGCAATCGAACTAGACAGCACAGGGGCATATCTGATCATGCAGATATGTCCTTACATGTAATATAATTCACCCTGTCTTAGTGCTGTAAGGCCTGCTGTAGGGGTAACTTACATTTATAGCATGCAGTGTTTGGGGGCATGGCACACAGGGTGTGTGCCATGCCGTGTTTTCACTTCTGTCTGTACCATTTCACACAGCCTGTAAATGACTGTCTGCATGAGTTTGGTGGTGGGTCCCTTAGGGTGGCACATTACATGCTGCAGGACCCAGGCACCCTCTTTAGTACCCATGCCGTAGGTACCAGGGTGTCATTTACCAGGGACTTACAGAGTTGCTAAAGGCCTTTCCAACTGGGGAACAATAGAGCAGTTACCTTGTTTTAGGGAAAGAACCCAGTGCACTCTAGACTAAATTGCATCAAATACCAGGCAAAAAGTGGGGGTGACCATGTCAAAAAGGGGCACCTTCCTACAATCAGGCACAGCAGATTCCAATTGCTACAGACTAGTTGAGGAGGATCTGATACACCTACTCTTGTGGCTGGAAGATGGCGACCCAGACACTGAAATGAGGGAGGATGGAGGGCCTTTTAACCAGGGGCTACTGATTAGATTTTCCTGAGTCCTGCCATTTGGAGGGGGTGGGTCGGAATCAGCAGATTCCATTGTTAATGATGAAGACGTTTCTAGTCCAGGCTAGAAAAGGAACATCTTACCGCGGGATTTGTACCTGTTTCAGCCTTGCCTAACCAATCACAGGAAAAGATATTGCGCAGTTACAACGTGATATCTGCGCGTTTATATGGAATGGGAAACGACCCAGAATTTCTAATACCCTCATGATGCAGCCCCGTGAACGCGGTGGACTGGTCTGCCATAACTTCTTAGACTATTATTGGGCGGCACATCGGTGCTTCGTCTCGGCCGGGGTGGCTCGAGAGAGTGAGGCCCACTGGCTCGATATGGACAGAGCGGTGGCCTCTAGACCACTATGGGATCTCGCCTGGATAAGCAGGTACACCCGGCACCGCAGTGCATATATTTCCACTCCCACTAAAACTGTGCTCGATATTTGGGACAGACTGGCTCTCACTAAGGACCTGGCCACCTTCCCCTCACCTAACACACCTATTGCATGCAACCCAGCAGTTGCCTCTGCTCTGGCCCCCAGCGCTTTTAAAGATTGGATTGATAATGACTGTCGGACGCTCCGAGACCTGTTTATAGGGACAGAGATTAAAACCTTTGAACATTGTAAAGCTGAATTCCGCCTACCCAACACAGCTAAGATGCAATATATCCAACTGAGGCACTAGGCGCTCCATCCCACTATATACCCAGAGGTCATCCAACCGTACTCTCCTTTTGAGCAACTAGTGCGCACATATGACAGATCACGGGGGCTCATCTCTAATACATACACCACGATGCAACACTCTATGCCTGTCCATACCCATCCTTATCAGTTCTGGTGGGACAAGAGTGACTCAGAAGAGAGAACACCTAAACAATGGGACACACGATGGCGAGACGTACCCGAAATTTGCCGCAGTCTCTCCATCAGGGAAACAGCATATAAACTCATGTTCCAGTGGTATTGCACACCATCTAGGTTGTCTGCTACATATGCTGGTTCCTCTGACATCTGTTGGCAGTGCCGCAATGCTAGTGGCGATTTTCATCACATTTGGTGGTCGTACACTTCAATTACCACCCTCTAGAAGGAGGTCCTTAGCCATATTAAAGTCAGTGTGGGATACCCCTCCCCTCCACCTACAGGACGGTGATCCTGGGGATACGTCCTATAACCATTAAAGCGATGATGCAAGCTGAGTAGACACTCATTAGTTGTATGCTGCATGCGGCCTGTCAGCTGATCACCCTGCACTGGAAACAATCTACTCCGCCCACACTAGCCCAATGGATTACCAGACTATGGCACATTTTAGCCATGGAGCAGCTTTCACATAACCTAACTAGGACTCGCACCAAATTTCAAGCTGTATGGCGCCCTCTCATCCAATATCTTACCCGCATAGAGTTCACTTGTTTAAACCCCCCTCGTCTGAGGGCACTGCAGCTGTTTCCTTAATGCCCAATAGGTAATTGAGCAAATGTTGAGACATTGGCTCCACACTGGAGCCCTGGAACATGCACGCACTGCGGCACGTGACCGCACTGCACAGTACCGACATGATACCTGAACTATCCTGTACTCCACCTGTGGGAAACGTTGTTGTCTTACTGATTGTTTATTGTGTTGTTTTTATTTTGCCTTCTCCTCTTCTTTCCTTGATTTGCTTGGCTATTGGTTAACGTCCAGGCATCTAGCACTAAATGGAACTATCTGGCGTGGCCTATGTCCTCAACCCTCAATGTAGTTGCTTGGGCTATCAGCAGTTCTGAGGTTGAACTGGATGACAAATGTAGTGCCAAAACGGTCGGTATTTACTACCACTGATCTTCAATGCCTGTGACATAGCAGATGTGATATATTTTCTGTTGTTAATAAAGGAATATTATACTTTGTCACAGAATGCTGATGAATAAACGTTCCACAGATGCCACTATCCAACAAGGAAGAAGTATTAGCAATACTTCATTCTTCTACTATCGGTAGGAAATGATTATCAGCATTATTCATAGAAGGTCCTACAAAAGGGAGCCATCATACGTCCATCTTCTTCTCAGGGAAAGATTGAAATCATCCAACATTTCTCTACAGGACGTTAGTATAGGCCTGAATTTTATGTCCAGCATCTCCAAAATACAGATGTAAATCAGTCTTACGCCGGTGCTATTTTTGACTCTCAGTCAAAGGACCTCTTACTGCCCCAGCCTGCACAGGCTCTTGAGTCAATGGGTCCGCATAATTCTCAGATGGACCAGAAGAAGGAAACCTAAAAAAATGTAATGACTTCCTCTGAACTTCTTTCTTTCCTTTCATCTCTCTTGTAATCAAAAGTACGACATCATTAAGTTCAGAAAAAGAAGTAGGAAGCTGTGATCAAATCAGTGGTCCTTAATATTCTCATTCAAACCATTCAAACCGTATAGACACAATATTATCTGAGTTCTTTCGACCGAGATGGTTTTAGATGCTGATTGACTAAAATGAGAGTCATAAGTCAATACATCCATTCCTCCTTGCCGAATATGACACAAAATCTCTTCAGTGGAGTACTCTAAAACATGACACTCACAAATCTTCTTAATAGCTAATTGGAAGGCAACATACAACTGTAAACAAGCATCCGAGTTGGTTGCTAATGGATTTTCCCAACCCAATACTGTTCCAGTAAGGCAACTAATGAAGTAGCCCACTTTGACGCAAACTCAAATAAAAATCCATCATAAGAGAACCCAAACACTTTAGAAATTTAAATGAATCCCCGGAAAAACATGGGACACTTGAACGGAATACTATCTTATCTGTAGACTGTGATGCAAAGGTCTGTTTAAGAGCCATTTTTTTTTAATTTCTTGTACCAGGTTGTGAGGAGGATTCTTAATACTACAAAACCCAAAGAGTCGTTAGCATCACAATCTGTCTTCTTTCTCCCTCATGCTCCCCACCCAGTGACCCCTACCACGTAGCCACTACTGTCAGGGCCTGTCCGGGACTATGTGGGGAACACAGTCAGGGACTTGGGCAAGGACTGGGAACAGGGTAGAAAACAAAGACAGAGAGGAGTACACCGCTGCCCAGGAGCACACAGGAAGTCAGAGGAGAAAAAGGATCCAAAGGGGAAGCCTGTAGAGGTGAACAAGAAGGGTGAGACTCAGAAAGGAAGGGCACTCATGAGGCGGCTCAGCATTCAGAATCACTAAACCCAGGACGGATGTGCAATACACTTAAACATGAAATAACGTTAACAATAAAGGGGATGTGGGGTAAAGCACTCAGGAGCTCCACACGGTAAGACTGAAGCTCAGTAAGTTCCTCACCCACAATTGCTGTTACAGATACTGACTGGAAATACCCACATATAGGATATGTATACAAAGGCAGGGTCTGTGGAGCTTATACCTATGGTGATGTTATAACAGTAACTCAAAGACAATACTCACAGTGAACAAGAAACACCACCTAGGTAGTCAGCTGTGCCCACCTGGCGATCAAACAGGAACACGCAAGGCAGTAACAGCAAAGGGGTAGAACTAAACACGAGCACAATAGACAAGGAGCTAGCAAGGAGGAGTGCTTAACAGGAAAGGAAGGAAATCACAGGGCACACTTGGCAGAAAGCAGGTAACAAACATACAAGGTAACAGAAGCAAGACAGCAGAATAGAAAGATAGCAAACTAGAACTGGAACCAAGGAAATGAGATGAAAGGCAGGGGCTGGAAAAGGATATACAGAAAGGGAGGCTACAAGGGTATACTAGAATAGTACAGGGTCAGGAAACAAGAAAACAAAGTAGCATAGGATGCAGTGCTGGGGCAAGAATTGAGCAAAGGCTCGAGTCAAAGTAGCACTACAGGTCAGGAACAAGGAAATGTTAAGGCTCAGGAATCAAGGAAGCACTGCAAGCAGTGCTGGTTCAGGAAACAGGAAAATGGCTACAGCTCAGGAAACAAGGAGTCAAGAGCGCACTGCAAGCAGTGCAAGTCAGGCACAAGAAATAGCTGAAGCCCAGGAAAAGGAACAGAGACTAACTATAGCTCAGGATACTAGGTAGCACTGCAGGCAGTGCTAAGGCAGGCACAAGGAAAATAGCTATAGCTCAGGAACACAGGAAACCAGGTAGCACTGCAGGCAGTGCTAATTCAGGCACAAGGAATAGCTATGGCTCAGGAATCAAAGAACAAGGATTATCTATAGCTAAGGAATCACTGGAAACAAGGATAGCAAAAGCTCAGGGAGCACAGGAAACAAGGATCGGTCTCACCAGTAAACAGCTACAATGACCAACACTGGGCTGAAGGGAGCTGGGGCTTAAAAGAGCTGACAGTAATCATAGCAGCAGGTGTGAGCAGGCTAGCAGCAGCCAGCCACATGTGAGCTGAATTCCTCCACCCATCCTTGGCCTGCAGGGGTGGAGACTAAGCAGTGAGCAGGGAATCCTGGGTAATGGAGTTTTCAGGCATGAGTAGGCTGGCTTCACAAAACCCGGCATGGATTGGGAATGGATGTCAGTTCCCAATAAGTGTCCAAATGGCTGGAAGTCAGGATTTGCATGCAGGGGAGGGTCTGGAAGTTTATTAGAAGACTGGAAAGTCCCCCAGCTCAGCCCCCTGGTGGTGGACACGGGAATGCAGGGAGCAAGTCGTGACAACTACCCGTGCTCCCACACTCTGAGAAACCCTCCCCCTACTCTTATTGACATTGTCTTAATGTCATAAGTAGGAGCCTTTATCCTTGGAGGCCATAGCAGCCATTGCGCCTCTACGTTACTTCATCACCTGACACTTTCTCGGTTTTAATTTTCTGAATGAAGTGATTTACCTTATCTGGATCTCTAAATGATGCATTTCATTCTCATACATTACTTTCAGAAGTGCTGGGAATCTCAGACTAGCTTTCGCTCCCAACCCTCTCAGTTCCTCCATTCACTTGCTCAGCTCCCATTGCCTGTCTTGTGTCTGTCTAGATACATCAGAGCGTACACTGAAACCTAGTCCCTCCAACTGCAGCACTTTTGACTTGAGCCCTGCTACCAGAATCCGCTCTTTTGCACTATAGGTCAGGAAATTCACTAGAATCTTTCTAGGTCTTCTTCACCCTTCACTTAGCTTGAAGAGCCCACGATGTACTCCCTGAATTCGCGTGGAAAACAAATGCTGATTTAACTAGGAACTACATAAGGGAAAACAAGCATCTGCAATGCAATAGGTCTCGCATTTGCACGAGATGGAGCTATTGGCATTGTAAATGACAATGCCTTTGATTTATGTTTTGGTCTTTAAAACATAAATAAAAGGCATTGTCATTTACAATACCAATAGCTTAAACTCTCTCAAATGCGAGACCTATTGCATTGCAAATGGTGCTTAATGGTTTTAGTCCTTACTGGTAAGATACGTCAGCTTACAAGTTTAATGGCACAGAGAAATTGCACCCTTCACAGGTTGATAATGAAATAAAATTGGGATAACAGTAACTCCGGTTATTTACAGTAGTGCAAGTAGTAAAAACTGCGGTAGGAAACAAGGCAACATTATTACACACCAAAAGGCCTGAATAAAGATTCTTAGAGCTGCAAGCATCAGTATGGGGGAACATTATTTACATCTTCGAGAGGTTGTTAAAAGTACGAAAAGAAAAGTTAATTCCAGCCCTTCAAAACCTGCTCAGGTAGAAATAAAACGCTCTTATCCATGAAACCGTAAAGCAACAGTTGCTGCCTCAAGCACTGGCACTCCCAACCCTCTCTCACCACAACCCCAACTTCTTTCAGGGAGCTCACAGAAATCCGCAGGCTATGCAGAGTACCAGCTAACAGACCTGTTCAGTCTGCAGAGGTGCGGCCATTCTCGCTCGGTGCACAGCAACGTCTCCATCACCTTTCACCTGCCTCCTGTTGCAACACCTCCTCCTACCATCACTTTACTGGTGCATTTTGTCTGTCCCATCACCTAAACCTCATCACTCCACTAAGGCACCATAAATGACCATCGCACTCATTCCCGGTGCATTCTAATTGCTCCATCACTCTCCTGTTGCAGATTCCCAATGGCTTCCTTGCACACCCCAGCCCCTCCCCCACTCCGCTGGGGCACCATACCCTCTCCAGTTACTCCCTTGACCTCCATCACTTCCCGAGAGGACCTCCGGCCCTCCAGTTACTCCTATGGTGCACAGTAATCCCCCATCACCTCCTTCGTAAATGCTAACCCCTCCATTACTCCTGTGGTACACCACAACCCCTCCACCACTCATCTGGATGACTTTAACTGTATTACTCAGTGGTGCACTACAACCCCCATGTCCACTCTTTCCTGACTTCCTGCAACCCCCCACTGCCTTGAATGTACACTTCTACGCGTACATGCACAATTTAAAAACACCCATAAAAAATGCAGCATTGCCACTTGCATAACTTCACAAACATCAACGTCCCGGTTTATAGGCCACAGAACACCATTATTTTTTGTGTTTTCACACTGAACTTCTGGGCACCAATCGCTCCCTCACCCAAGCAAGAAACAGGACGGGCAGAACAATTGTTTCCACTGTAGCAACTTCCTCCATCTTCTCACAGCACATCATGTCGGGCAGAGCGTTTCACTTCCTATCCGATGCACAGCAGGCCCCGGCTGCAGTTGGTACCTTCCCGGCCTCGGCTGTAGTAACATTTCATCAGGCCGCGCTCTGCTCGCATCACAAAGGCATCTCAATTCCAAATCCTGCATCCTCCGTGTGGAATTGGGAAATTCTTTCTGCTCACCATTTCGTGACTGGAAACCCAGTTAAAAAAATATTTGCAATGCTATAGGTCTCGCATTTAAATGCGAGATCTATGGCATTGCAAACAAACGGCCGCCATTGTCCCAGCGGCTTCGAAAGTGAAAGTGTGCGTGGCCCACTGAATGTAAGCAAAGCAAGTCGTGGTGCCTAACGTAGGGAAAACTCAATAAATAAAAAGAACACGTACCGTGTAACAACCAAGTAAAGGGTCCAGTAGCCATGGGAGGATACAAATGACGACATGGCCCTACTAAGGAGGGACTAACAAGCCTCCTAATGAATCAGAAGACAGCATTTACAAAGGACAAACACACAAGCCAATGAAAAATAAGGGTGGGGGGAGTGGGAAGCTTCTCTCCGTACTGAACTACCACAGCTCTTCGCAGAGCAGCTCTTGCTCGCTGACTCTAGGCTCGACCTAAAAAGGATTATACAACAGACATCTTATGAAGTACAACTAAGG
This sequence comes from Calotriton arnoldi, assembly GCA_963921515.1. Taxonomy (NCBI): domain Eukaryota; kingdom Metazoa; phylum Chordata; class Amphibia; order Caudata; family Salamandridae; genus Calotriton; species Calotriton arnoldi. The sequence continues at coordinate 1,479,972 of CAWUFW010001464.1, read as the reverse complement.
ATAATGGTAAAGCCCTGATTGACTTTTTTTTAAAAATCTGTATGAAGAAAGAAATACCCTGGAAAGTATAAATTGAAGCATCGGCTAAGGGGGCGACAAGTGAATGCATTGAGCCATTAACAGTAGATGATTCTAACGCAGCAAATAACTGCAGAGGTAATTTACACATTATTACAATCCATTAAGAAAAGGAATGTCCTGGTACCGGGTGGGATACCAGTAGAGCTGTACATTATTTTGAAAGATGTAATTTTTTCAATCTGGCGAGGATTATTTAATGAGATCATGGGAGGGAATGGCCAATTACCAGCAACATAGTACGAAGCAACCATTAGTTTGATTTTAAAACCCAATCAGCCCCCTGACAAGTGTGAATCTTACAGACCAATTTCTCTTCTAAATTGCGATTCTAAGGTTTTTGCTGTGATTATGGCAAAGAGATTGGCAAAGCAAATGAGAGGGCTGATTTACGTGGATCAGAAGGGGTTTATGCCGGAGAGATTATGTACATCAGTTAACATATAGCTACGAATATGACCTTTTCAATCCCGTTGGTGGTGGTAACATTGGGTGCCCCAAAGGCATGTGACGAGGTGAATTTGAGTTACCTGGCGGAAGTTTCAGCACAAAAGGGGTTGGTAACAATTTTCTGTAAGATGATTCCGTTGATTTACATGTCCCCTAAGGCAAGAATTTTGATAAATGGCGAGTCAACAGAGCAAGTGGATATACAGAGAACGACTGGGCAAAGTTGCCGCATATCACCGCTCCTGTTTACCTTATACATTGAGCCGTTGGTACAGAGTCTCCGGCTGAATAAAAGGATAGTGCCTTTCTTTTGGAACGGGTTTCCAAAAAAGTCAGCGTATATGCAGATGACCTCATTATCGATACATTGAAGGTTAATGATGTAATCCCAGAAATTCATGAGGAAGCTAAAGTTTTTGAAGTGCTCTCAGGGTACCGAGTTAACGTGGATCAAACAGAAGTAATGACATGGAATTGCACTTAGGAAGGGGGTGAAAGCAGCGAGGGTGTGAGATATCTCGGAACCCAAGTGATGAGGGATTTGAGTGAGATGACGAAGGTTAATTTGAAGCAGGTCATCAAAGAAAATAATGGCTTCATGAAAAAATGGTGTCATCTGCCACTGTCTAATGATAATTCTTCCGAAATTTCATTTTTTGTTTGATAACATACCTTTAAACTTCGTGAAGATTTTTTTTTAAAAATCCAGGGGAACATGAGCAGCATTGTCTGGGGCAATAAAGTGGCAAGGATTTCTTGGAAGAAGTTAAGAAAAAAGGTGATCAGAGGGGGCTTAGCGTTGCCAGATCCACAGATTTACTGTTGGGTGCTTCAGCTTAAAAACTTTAGGATTCTGATCAGGAGGCCGGATTCAAGTGTAATGGGGGTTATGCTGAACATTATGACCAGTAGTTTAGATGAAACTGTTTTTTTGTATAAGTTTGGCTCGCCAAGATTCTTCAAGAAAGTGAAGTTGAAGATCCATCAGTCGGCGGCTTGGCTATGGGATGAGTTTAGACTCATTTTGGGAAGACTGTACTAGCATGTTGGCCCCAATCTGAGACTCACCAGGACAGCCGGACAGTTTAAAAGACAGATTGTGTGTTAGAATTAAGGACACAATTGCACGTTGGGGAGATATAGTGATGGAGGGTAGACCCCGGTCGTGGGAGGCTGTAGGAGAGAAATTTGAAGGAACTCTCTCCAGATTCAAGGATCTGCAGCTGATATCCTGGATAAAGAACCAGAAGTGGACAGAGTGTGCACAGGCCCAATGGAACAGGAGCTCCAACACACCGAACCAAGGAAGTAAGAAATATCCAGATAGATTGTATGATACAACCACGCATACCTAAACAACCCGGTCTGAACCACATCCGTGTCTTTACCATGCATGCCTTTATCATGCATGCCTTTACAACGAATTTCGTTGTAAAGGCATGATTGGTAAAGGGATATGCGTGGTAAAGTACACACCCCAACCCCCGCCATGCACCCTAACACCCGATGCGCCAGCCCTGCAATCCAACCCGCCCCAGCCCTTAAAACTACTCCAACTCCACACCCTGAACCCTAAAACCTGGCCTTTGCCCAAAATACTACTCTGACCCCAGCCCCCCGCCCTGATCCCTAAAACTGACCCCAGCCCTGAAAACTGTCTCACCCCACGAGCCCTAAAACCCTGCCCCAGCCCTAAAACCGACCCCAAACCCAACCTGCCTGCCCTGTGCCCTAAAACCCTGCCCCCTGCCAAAAACGACCCCGACACCAGCCCTCCCGTCCTGAGCCCTAAAACGTACTCCCACTCCTGAAAACTGCCCCTCCCCCATGCCCTGAGCCCTAAAACCTGCCCCCAGCCCTAAAAACTACCTCCCCCCTCACCACCCCAAAACATGGCCCCAGCTCTACTTACCAGGTCACGTCCCGGAGCTTCCTCTCACGATCCTATCTGTTCCTCTCCCAGCCCATCCGCACATCTAGATCGTTCACTGCCTTAACCACACATATGTGTGGTTCAGGTAAGCATTCTTCTGCTTGCGTTGAAATGGCACGCATGGCTCAGCCCGCGTTGTAAAGGCCGTTTCCCATCCAGATGGTATTAGCAGTTAGTGGCAGCAGAGGAAGGTAGAATGAAACTCCTGTATGAAAGTTGGGAGAAGGACTTGCCTCACTTGGAGATGGGAGAATTATGGCAAGTATCCTTGAGTTTCAGCGCCTTGAGACCCTCACGGGTGTGTAGTGCGCTTTACAAATCCCTGATTGATTGAGTTTGCTTTATGGTATCGTGAAGCCTGCTACACTAAGACGGAATCAACTTCTCACGCTACAAATGTTACTGGATTCCGGCTAAGATGTCTAAGTTTAACAGGGACGTGGTGCCAAACTGTAGAAGATGTAGCCAGGTGGCGGCTGACTATATCCACATGTTTTTCATTGTCCAGCCCTGGATAGATTCTGGAGCAGCTGTCACTGATCCCTAAGTGTGAACTCAAGGTAAGCTTTAGCTCGGATTTCTTTGGTGTTGCAGTGGATGAACTGGGAACGGTTGTGATGGGTTCAGATAAGAGAAAGCGGATCCTTTACCTAATATTAATGGCACGAAGGGAAAAGTTTAGTAATCATTGATAAACCAAAATCACACTAGCCACTGGCCAACCCCAAAGACATCCTATGATATTGGGACCGGCCTTCAGGGGTGACAGAAGTAAAATACTTAAACTCTCCTCCAAAGCAGCCTGATGATCGGCACGAGCTGAGTCCAGAACTGAGAAAACAGCGGCGCTTGCTGGTGTGTTGTGGTAGCTCGGCCTTAGGAGCATCAGGCCTCCATCCTCATTGTTTTGTGCCATTATTTTTCACTATTAGTATAAAAAAGTGACCCTCGCAACGAACAAGGGCCAGAGAGCAGTCTGAGAAGGTGAACCTGTCTGATGACTCGCACAGGCACCTGTCCCTGCCCTCAGAGAGCGATTACAGGGCTGGAGAAGGACCAGTCCTGGCATATGAGGTTTGACACACCTGTGGGCATCTCCATGTGTGCAGCATCACCTGTAAAGGTGACCCTGGATGATTCAGCCAACAGCATGTAATTTAGAGCCCTACCCACCAATCAGGCTGCCACCTCGCCTGCTCTCATCTCTTCATAGGGTGGGATCCTCACTGACCCTGGATGATTCAGCCAACAGCCATGTAATTTAGAGGCCTACCCACCAATCAGGCTGCCACCTCGCCTGCTTTCATCTCTTCATAGGGTGGGACACTCACTGACCCTGGATGATTCAGCCAACAGCCATGTAATTCAGAGGCCTACCCACCAATCAGGCTGCCACCTCGCCTGCTTTCATCTCTTCATAGGGTGGGACACTCACTGACCCTGGATGATTCAGCCAACAGCCATGTAATTCAGAGGCCTACCCACCAATCAGGCTGCCACCTCGCCTGCTTTCATCTCTTCATAGGGTGGGACACTCACTGACCCTGGATGATTCAGCCAACCGCATGTAATTCAGAGGCCTACCCACCAATCAGGCTGCCACCTCGCCTGCTCTCATCTCTTCATAGGGTGGGATCCTCACTGACCCTGGATGATTCAGCCAACAGCATGTAATTCAGAGGCCTACCCACCAATCGGCTGTCACCTCACCTGCTGTCGTCTCTTCACTGGGTGGGAGGAGGTCAGGATCCTCACTGACCCAGCCCCACCCTGTGACAAGTTGGGAGAGAGTGAGGTGAAAAAGCAACTGGCTGAAAGCTGGAGCCCACACAGGTCCCAGCTTTCAATTTCCTGCTTCAGTGATGTAGGTGGAAGGGAGCTGTGTACCTGCCCGAGGGTCTATCCAGCTGAAGGTAAGTAAACACATCTCACAAATGGGTGTGTGGGAGAGAGCAAGAGTGTGTACGTTTATGTATGTGTGAATGAAAGTGAGTTACTGCTGACAGTGTGTGGAGGTGTGATTGAGATTAATTGAAAGTGAGTGTAAATATGAGTGAGTCAGAGCGAGTGAGTGAGAATAAGTTAAACATAACAAATGTTGACGAAGTTGAAGCCATCACTCCTCCTTACCCCATCCCCCTACAAGTCAGTTCCGCCCGTATATTGAGCTCAAAGCTTGTGAAGAGGATCCAAAGGCTAAAAGGGGGCAAGATAGAAAAAAAGAGTCCTGCCCAAGAGCTGAAGTAAAACGGAATGTCACTGCTGCAGCAGTCTGAAGGAAGTAGGGAGATACAAGCAGCAAACACGAACAAGGCCACAATAACTAGAAGAGAAGATTGAGGGAACCAAGAAGGGATCAAATAACAAAGGTGAAAGGATGGGTATGTCGGGTGCAAATTCAAGTGCAAACTAAGGAGTCGTAGCATCTGCTTTGCCAGACACATTTGCTGCTGTAGAAACTAGTACTGGGTGCTTACGTTTAATGCATAAGCAGCCCCACGATGATCCTCTCAGGCCAGCAGCTGGAAGCCCGGGTTATCATCCCTGGGACACCAGTAACAGTGTAAAAGTAATCATTCTAGGCTGACCTAAAGTCCCAAATTTGCTCATCTACGTGGTAGTTCTTTATGCTAACTCTACCTCTATCTACCCAAAGGGCTACTTGCTAAGTTCTGCCCTCGTGTGGCTGGTGTAGTACAAGCCCCCTGTTTAGCTATGTCTTCTCTTTGCGTTTCTGTATTCTCCAAGTCTGATGTCTTCCTGGTATTTCTTTGCTACCATGTCTCTAGACCTGACAGTGAGTGAGATGAAGGAGTGTGAACGAAAGGGAGAGGTGTGGTGCAGCGGCTGACTCCGGACGTGGGGGTCACGGTTCGATACCCGGTGGCAGCTCAGCTCAGCATCATGTGGCTCTGTGCAATAGCCCACTAAAGCTCCCTGACGGCCCCCAGCGCCTGGATACCCTTAGGGATGATATGGCGTGCTTTACAAATCTGGAATTAATATTATTTATTTATTATAGTGTGAGTGAATGATTGTGTGTGTGTGTGTGTTATGCTTGCAAGTCTGCTGCTGGCCCTGGCATACTTGGCATAATCCTAGACTTCTAGATGCACCCAGGGCAAGATGCTGGCATTAGCATTCCAGATAATTCTAGAAATATTTGACGCCCATGGAAAAATGCTACCACGGGCATACTAAAGGTAATAGTTGGTACTTGGACACCTGTGGCAAAACTATGACCCTGGCATATTGGAGATAATATTTTGCATGCATGCAAAATGCTAGTGTTGGCACACTAGAGGTGATTCTTTGAATATGGGACACCTGTGTAAAATGCAGGCACTGGCATATTGGAGGGGATTTTGGGCAGAAGGGCATACGGGGATATGGCATATGGCGAGAGGGGGTGAAGACACCTATGGCAAAATGTTGTTCCTGGTATTTTAGAGGTCATTGTTAACATGGGCACCCAAGGTGTATGGATGGCATCAATGGCAAACTTTTGGCACTAGTATATTGTATGTAATTTGTGGCATAAGAGGGCACCCATGGCATATCGGTGGGCATGACAAAAGGCAGGCCCTGCAACAATGTACCCTAAAAGTACTTAAATATTTACTAAGTATTCTTTAAGAGGCTTTTTTATCTAATTCATGTGAACATTGTGCTTTCAAATACACCATCTTGACTCATTTTGTTTAAAACCTTCCTGTTGCTAGAGGCTCCCAAACTCTCCTAGAAGAAGTTGGGCTCACTCACCTTGCTTGCTTGTTGGAATTTTGCTAAGTATTACTCTCACCACTTTCAACAATCATCAGCCACTACACTAAATTTGGTAGAGGATGACAGTTTACCCTAATAGCCACATTTACACTTTTCAGGTCTACACAATCGTAGATTTCATAACCGACGGTGATGGTTCAATTGACTATGATTTTGTTCTACATTGGTCACTCAGTAACTCTTTCAATTTTCCCTCTATAAGAGGAGCAGTGATTGAAACCTATTAATTTTGCTCGTTAGATTCTTACTAAATACTGTCTTCAATTTATTCTTTATTCTCTGACTGTATTATTCTACATTCTTCAAAACATTGGCACCCACTTTTAGGAATTTCTCTTTCTTTATCTACAGCAAAGACTGGTCGATTACCTCTGAGGTCAAACTTATTTCCCATTTCTTCCTTACGTGGCCGCTCTGGTGCTGATTCCTCTCTTCCAGCCATATAAACTTTCCCTTCCACAAAGGTTCATTTTAGCCCAAAAATAACGCAATCGTATGATTGTGTGCACCTGGGTGTACATTTGTAAGTTGTAATTTCCACCTTTCCACAATTTATCCACTAAAGCACTACCTAAGATTGTGTACGAGACACAGGAGTCTACTATTACCAAGATTGCCTTGCTATCCATCACAATTATGCCTGTGACAGACCCTATTGCTTACTGCCTCTTCACCTACACCGAGGACAACATTGGTATTTAATTCCTCAATGGCCTCATTTACTTCTTTAGTGACCAAGTTTACTTTCTTAGATCCAAAATGTCCGCAAACTCTACCAAAATGCCCTTTCTTCTTGCACTCGTTGCAACACCTACCAATTGTGGGACATCCATTTAAATTCTACCACATTTCGGACACTCCTGTGTTTCATTCCTTTCCATTGTCTTTATACTAGTAAGCCTTCTTCCCTGTCTCAGCAATATGTTTGTTATTAATTACATGAACGTCAGAACTGGAATCCCCATTATCTCATGAACAAAGCGCTCAGGTTGTTCTACCCCTTTAGCAATATTGATAGTTGCACTAAGAGGAAGAACAGAACCAACCCATGACCGTTCCTATATCTTCTTACTTTTCATGGGTATCTGATCCTTCAGCACTTGTTCCTAATTTATGTGTCTCATGTGACAGCCAACGAGGGTCATTCAGGCACCTCCATCGAGTGATAAGAGTGGAGTAAAATCATTCCTGGGACTGAGTGAATTTTACTCTCTGTTCATACCTGAATATGTAGCCATGTGCATTTTCCGAGGTGCAATTGAAAGTTGCAACTGAACAAGATAATGCCCTGAATTGGTATCTCAGTATTTAATTGAAGGCTGCCCCAAAGAAAATAATGTGGTTACTGTGATTAAATCTTACATAAAGGTTGCTGATGAGCTATTATTAGAGGATGGTTTAGTGATGAGATTAGACAACCTAATTCCTCCTGAAAATGTAAGAAGCATTCTGTTGAAAAAAGCACACGGGGGACATTTGGAGCTACTCTCACCAATTGCAGGGTACGTACAGGACTGTTGGTGGCCTCAGATGGACAAAGACATTGATCTCATGGTCCGTGAATGAGTAATTTGCTGAAGGAGTAAAAGGTTTTGAGATCGTCAAACCCACCGTTAACTGCTATTGAACTACCTTTAGGGCCTTGGGTAAAACTGGGTATGGACCACATGGGACTGTTTAACTCACTACCATATCATTCTCGTTTTGCATTGGTCTCAATTGACTATTATGCAAAATGGCCAGAGGTCAAGTTTATTGGAGAAGCAGATTCTAAAGTAGTGTTCGACTTTCTGAAAGATGTGTTTATGAGGGAAGGGTTTCCTGAAGTTTTAGTCTCTGATAATGGGGTCCAATTTGCACCATCTGAAATAGAGGATTTTTGAAAAGAAAGTGGCATTAGCCATCTTTAAAGCTCATTCTATGACCCACAAATAAATGGCCTGGTAGAATGCCTAGACAGAGTGGTGGGGGAGTGCATACGTTGAGCTTTATTACACAGGTGTGTTGTGCAAAAACAACGCCCCATTCCTTCGACTAAGGTTTCACCTTTTGAACTATTGAATGGTAGGAAACCCTGAACTGAGTTTAAACCAGCTTGGATGTCTAAATGGTTTAAGCAAAATGTCTCTATTTTCAATCTGGACTCGTTTGTAAGAAATAAAGTTGAGGATGCTCAAGTCAGGCAAAAGATTTTTTATGCTTAAAAAAAGTGTCTCTGTAAAACATTTTGCAGTGGGAGATGTTATCCCTATAAAGAAAATGTCTTTTGTAAAGAAGGGAGAGTCAACATTTTCAGATCCAGTAAGGATTGATAAAACTTTGCGGTAATACAGTGCGCGTGAATGGTCGGAATTGGTGAAATGTATCTAAAGTGGTAAAGGTTGATGCCAAGTTGGTTTCTGATGGTGTTCAGCTCCCTGTAAGAAAGGACGATGATATGATCAGAAAGGGAGTTTCTAAAAGTTCTATAATTGATACAGGTAATAAGATGTTCCATGTTCCACAGAGTGTTCGGAAGAGTTCTAGACAAATTAGGAGGGTGCCTGTAAGGTACAGGTAACTTGAGACATTTTATTAAACTTCTACTGCTATAAGGTCTAGTAGTACTTTTATATGACATGCAGTTTTTTTATTATTATTTTTCTCTCTGGTTTAGGATAAGAGATAGTTTAGTTAGTATTGATTCTTTTATTTCAACCACAATTTTTTTTGTATTTAGATCTGTAGGATGTTGACTGAATTTAAAACGGTATTGAGACTATAAGATTGGTAAATTTAGCAAATACTGTATAAGGAAAAGAGATTGATAAATGTTGTCAATATTTTATAAGGAAAAAAGATATGTAGTAGTCTGCCTCGTGGGATCTTCTGGTTGGCATGGTGATTGCCTCGAGGGTTCATGCGAGGAAGAGTCTGTTAGATTGTTGAGGTTTGAAGCCAGAATGTCAGTTAGGGTCCTGCCGCGGAGTGGAACTCTGAGCTCCTGTCGGTGGGGTAATTACCTGTATTTCTACATAAAATAAACTTAATTGAGAAACCACTTCGGCCCATTTCGTGGATCATTACAAAATTGCAATTTGTGATGTAAGAAAACTTAAATGTTTTCAATAGCAAATCCTAATGGATCACAAATTGACCTACCTCATGTATATTAATGAGATAGTTTGCAATGTGCGACCCATTAGGAATGATAGCCATTACAGGGATGGTGGCCTGCTGGGGTCAGCAGACCACCCCACCATGTCTGTGATTGCTTTTTAATAAAGCAATCTTTTTTTTTTAAATGCAGCCCGTTTTCCTTAAAGAAAAAGGGGATGTGTTTCCAAAAATAAAATGAAACGTTTATGGTTCATTTTTTAAGAGCAGGCAATGATGCCAGGGACCACTGCCTCCTCTTAAAACAATATTTGTTTCAGCATTAAAAAAGTGGAAGGGGTCCCTTGTGTACCCCTTCCCATTTGCAAATGGTTACCACCGCCCTTGAGGTGTCAGTAAAAAATGAATGTTATGCAACTGTAATTCGGTAATTCACACATACCACTGCGAGCCGGTATTAGGAAGGGACGCCCTAAACACGCCCCTTCCAAATACCAAATCGCTTAACACAAATTGCGATTCGGTGACATGTTACAGAATTGAAATTTGTGTTCTGTACTTATGTAAAAGCATTTTTGCAGTCGGAAACTGACAGATTCTGCGAATCAAGCCATTACCGACCTCAAAAATGCTTTTGTACATATGGGCCCTGGATCCCTCTTCTCAAGGAAATTGCACTTCAACCTCCTTGGGTCCACTCCTTCCTCACTTTCTGTCTTCTCTGAAGAATGCTATTCTTCATCCCTTTCATCTCACCCTGCAAGTTTGGATGTTGAAAGGCTGAAACTTGAGAAGCAAGGGTTACGTTCAGAAATTATTGATGTGGTTCAGGGACCTAGAATATCATCTACTGTTTTGTAGTTTCCACCTCACGGTAGTAACTGCACATTTGTGGACAGCATAAGCGTTGGGATGGTATCAGACTGATTCTATGCACCCCCTCAGTATATGTTGTCCTATAGACCAGCTAGCTTACAGTGCCACCATAAGCCCCCCATAAACCTAGTCGGGCAGCAAATGATTTCTGGTAACCACTGAACATGACAACCCTGGTCCCCAAGGAAGCGTGGTAACAAATCTAGAACCCTTGTGCTCAGACACTCATGCTCTAGCATTCTCAGAAAAATGTACAAGAAATACACAGAGGGACGTTTTCAATATTTTATTGAACCAGCGTGATTCTTGTATAAAATGTATGTGCTGCAATGATCATTAGACAGAAGCAAATGAAAGTTACTAAAAGCACCAGATCGGTGAACAGAATAAAAAGCTCCACCATGGTGGTAAAACAATGTATATATAAAGGCATAAAATACAATATAGAGAATTGGCCGTACTCCTACTATGCAGTCCCTAACCTAAGTGTCGGGGGGGGGGGTGTGTGTGTGTGTGTGTGTGTGTGTGTGTGTGTGTGTGTGTGTGTGTGTGTGTGTGTGTGTGTGTGTGTGTGTGTGTGTGTGTGTGTGTGTGTGTGTGTGTGTGTGTGTGTGTGTGTGTGTGTGTGTGTGTGTGTGTGTGTGTGTGTGTGTGTGTGTGTGTGTGTGTGTGTGTGTGTGTCTCTCCCCCCATGATGGTCCTACCTCAGACACATAACACTACTCTTAAATCTTACTCTAATCATTCAGCGCTTTTGATTTGTGGTGTTCTGCACACAATCTTTCCTCAGTGTCTTCTTCTGTGTCTGATATCCTTTAATTTCTACCAGATAGATTTAATAAGAATTTGTCACTTTCTGCACTGAAGGTATGGGTGTGCTGTCAAGGCTTTTTGAGAGAATGATAGTATCATTTAAGAAGCAGAAACTTTGGTGTTGAGAATGTTTAAAAGTTTCTCCATCTCTCGTCCTCCCTCTTACCCTTCAGTTCCTCCTTGGGTCTCCTTTTGGTGTTGAGGTGATTGCAGTTTGCACCATTTGAGCCCTTGAAGACTGTAGATCTCAAATTCTTCACTTTCAAAGTTCTGTTCCTGGTGGCAATTATTTCTGCACAAAGGTTGAGGGAAGTTTCTGGATTACTGTGTCAACCTCCTTTTTTGAGACTTTTGGAAGATGCTGTGGTGTTAAAGTTGGATCCTTCTTTTCTACCTAAAATAACTCGAAATTCCATGCTTCTCAGGAACTTATTTTTCAGACTTTGTATTGTACTCTGTCTGAGGATGAATGTTTATTGAGTTGGATGTGCAGCCGGCTCTGTTTATTTATCTTAAAAGATCCAGCGAGTTCAGAAAAATAGACTCTATTTGTTACTTACGGCCTTGCTGGAAGAGGTAGGAAGGCTTCTAAGGTAACCCTGAGCCAACGAATTAAAGAGACAATCCTGTTGGCTTACTCTTTGGCAGTTGAGTACCTTCAGGGTAATGTATTGGGATGTTCCACTCTGAGCATTGCTGCTGCGTGGGCAGAACTTCAAAGGGTGGCACTGGGTAAGATTTGCAGATCTGGAGCGTAGGCTACTCAAAACATCTTTATAAGACATTACAGACTCCAAGATGTCCAAAGCATACAACATAATTTTGATTCAGGAGTACTACAAGCTGTGGACTCAGATGGTGGCCACATGTCATGTTTATTAGGGTCAAAGGCCTTATTTCTTTTGGTATACCTCATGGCCTAATGACTGGGTCGAGGACGAGGAATGTGGAGGTAATGCCCTGACTACCTACACGTAATCTTCATCACAACTAATTTTACTTGTCCTCAACCCATCCACTACATCCTGCCACCCTCCTTGATATCCAGGCCTTTGAGAGAGCTTTGGATTATAGGAAGTTCTGGAGGAATGCTATACTATTAAAGCACACAGCTGAGGGTGGGTGGGTTAGTATCAGCATTCTTGTTTTGTTTCCTGTCCTGTGATTGGGTACAATCCTCATGGCTTAATGACTGGGTCGAGGAAGAGGAGGACTAGGAGTAATGAACATTACCGGTAAGTAAAATGGGCTTTTCTTAATACCTAGTGAATTCTTAACACAGTACAAAGAGCGACTGCTTAAGTGCCTGTAAAACACATTGTGAAAGATAACTTGTTTATTCAACCTGCCTTCTGAACAGAGTGTGAGCCCTTTTACTGCCGTTAATTCATAAAAACACTCCCCACTTTTGACTGCATGCTCCAGCCCTCTGCAGGGCTCAGTGGGTACACACGGTGTGGAAGGCCTTGCTATTTTCAGATACTACAGTGCCAGCCACTACGGCGCACCCTTCACGAGGACTTGGCTGCTCCCTCATTTACTGTAGGGCATAAAGTAGAGGCTTCTAGGTGTTCTCCAGTGAAACATTAACAGCATAATTACCAGGCTTCTATCCACCATAAAGTGATATAACCCAGTGGCAGAGGAAGCTCACTCTCCTCGCCCCAAGCGCGTGTGTGTGTGTGTGTGTGTGTGTGTGTGTGTGTGTGTGTGTGTGTGTGTGTGTGTGTGTGTGTGTGTGTGTGTGTGTGTGTGTGTGTGTGTGTGTGTGTGTGTGTGTGTGTGTGTGTGTGTGTGTGTGTGTGTGTGTGTGTGTGTGTGTGTGTGTGTGTGTGTGTGTGTGTGTGTGTGTGTGTGTGTGTGTGTGTGTGTGTGTGTGTGTGTGTGTGTGTGTGTGTGTGTGTGTGTGTGTATATATATATATATATATATATATTTTCTCTGTCCTCTCGTTCTCCATTTCTGGAAAGGTAGAGCGGCACCACGACTACAGAGTAACACGCACAATTTTTATTATTTTTTCAACATTTCACCAGTGCAACACTAGAAAAGACATACAATATATACATATATATATATATAGAGAGAGAGAGAGAGAGGGAGAGAGAGAGAGAGAGAGACACAGGGAGACAGAGAGTCTGTTGCAGGAAAATGAAAAACTCCCCCCCCCCATGCTGTCATGTGTCCCGAGGACAGGCTTGTGATCCTGGGCCTGGGTGATGGACTCTGCAAACGGTCATTCATCCCTCATTAAAGCCTGCTGTGCTGCTTGAATGATCTGGTACAAAAACAGTGGTCCCTAATAATGGATCACAACAACGCAGTGGGTGCCAGTGAATAAAATGTGCTCCGTGCTCACTTAAACTCGATACACACGTTTGATAACGTGATCATAGTGAATATCAAATATACAAAAATGGCACGACCCGTTAATATATGATACAAAATATTTTTAATGGTCTTCGTGCTCGTTTAAAGGAAGAATGACTTTAGCTTTCGACGGTCCCCTAGGAGTGCACAGAAAGCCTGCATATCAGGGCTGGACTGGGATTGAAAACCAGCCCTGGCAATTACGCCAGACCGGTGGGTTGGGGGACACTGGCGGGAACACTGCTGCTGCTGTTACAAGGGGCCAATTTTGCAGCACTGCTGCAAAACCGGCCCCCAGTAACAAAAAACGGCCCCAACCGGTCTAAATCTGACCCCCACCCTTCCGGCCCACTGGGGAAACGCCTGGTGCCCGCTACGGCCAGTCCGGCCCTGCTGCATATATGAGCCTCATTATCTGGCTGCAGAAAATATGCTTCCAATAACATGTTAGTGTACTCATTTGGGGTAGCCAAAAACACCCATCTCTTCCAAGTAGATCCATGCCCTATGTGATACGTCACCCAGTCTGAGCAGTTTATCCGAAAGCATGTTGTATTCTGGGGCTTGTAGTTTTACTTCAACCACGGTACGAATAAGCTTAAAAGTCTAAGCATGCGAAATGCTCTTGGCTTAAAAACCAAGACTGGCTGAAGGTGTCACACATGACACATATACACAATATACACAGTATTGCAAGCTATCCCAGTTTAGGAGTGAAATAATAACAGAAGGAACACCAGTGGAATGCGAAAGATTTAATAAAATGCACACATGTGCTCCAAAATCTTGGAAAAATTAAACTTTACTTCAGCCAGGGTCAATAGGAATCAATCTAACCTCCAAGAGACATCTCAGAATTAAACTTTTAGTTGCTATCTTAAGAACAATGCAAAAAACAACTGGAATATTTACGATTTTTAGGGATAAAATGACAAAAGTGCATCATGAATTATTGTGCATGATGCCAGATCCACAAAGCCTTTCAGCAGTATGTGAGCCCTGCAGATTGAAGGCAGGAGGCCCTTCCTTAACGTTTAAATGGTTCTTAAGAGCATGTGAAAGAAACCCTGTCCAGAGCCACGCTTCAGAAATACCTCTGTACCACAAATCTACCTTCAAACAGTTTTGGCTTTTTTACATCAGCGGTATGCGTGGTAGGCCTTTTAGGCCCTTGCCTATACTTAGAGAAGTGAAACGATTAGCCTCAGAATGCTACGTCATATGGGCTAAAGTGTCAGACAGTATGGTACACTTGACACAATATAACTTGGGAGCAGTAAAAATACATAGGGAAACAAAGTGTGAATGTGTCCTGGACAAATGAGACATTGTAGAGATGTGTATGTTGAGGATACTTGTGAGGTGGTGGGAAGATCAAAACCAATGGGAGGAATTGATGTATCTGACGTGTGCATTATGAGAAGTAACCATTAAGTCATTAAGCTATTCATTTACCCTTTCAGCAAACAAATGTGTACAGTATCCTTAATTGTGCAAACATTATTAGGTAGCAGAGTCTCCAAATGTGCAAAAATAAAAGTGTATCTACATCCTCCAAAAAATAATGAAGGCTTCTTTGCAATCTAACACAAGCATGAAACATAATTAACTGAAAATAACTATATATTATATCTTGTGGAACATCAAAACAGCTATAACGAAATCTTTCTGCATCTATAAACCACTACAAACTCTATGGTGGTATGTGATATGCTAAAAAAAGGTTTAAAGGTCACAAAAGCGCAGTCCTGATCTTCCAAAATCAACCCAGACATTATGTTCCGACAGCTGTTTCCTTTACCATGTTCTTGTGTTTTGACATGCTGACGTCTTGGCAATAATATCTTCAGTCACAGGACATGAGCTCAATGTAACTGCCAGAAAGCACTCTTAATAAGATCAGAGAACTGAGATATAAGTGCACAGTGTTACTTGTCCAGTATCACACAATGTAACTGGCATTCAGAACTGAGGCTTCCTTAAGAAAGGCTGTAGCCTGGGCAGCATATCTACAGCTACTAAGACTGTGAGTCATCTGCCCAGCTCCAGGCTTGCCAGTCAACCAGCTATGGGAACCATGGAATCAAGAAGTCATAACCCAATACACACAAAAAAGCAGAAAATCATTTTTAAACAAAACAATATTTGAGCATCCTCTCAAGTCATTATTTTCTTTCACAAATGGGGAAATGTATGCTTAGCTGTACATCCAAGGGCCAAATCTGGACACAGTGCCTTCATCCTGTACACCTTCAGTGTCCCCGGCTGGAGTCTTTCATTGTAATGACCGCGTTGTAATGGCATGCGATGTGTAAACAACGTTGTGAATGATGTTTACCGTCACAGACACCGGCTCAGGCGTCTGGCAGGATTCTTCAGAAAACACATCTTTGCTGTTGTCACAGGTTGTGCACCCCACCCCACCCCTGTTGCCTCCTCCAGGCTAGAGGCACAGAAGGAAATCACGCCCCGGCTGAATGCCCACACTTGGATTAAAAAACATGGCATGCACTTTTATCTCCTATGGGGTTGTGGGAGGGGCCTGTATAGATAGGAGAAGCCGAACTTTTAGTCTTCTCCAGCATCCAGGAATGAATATGTGAAGTGCAGTGCTTGCCTGTAACCTCCAGGGTGCAGTGACCCCATCACATTATTTCCAGGAGGGCTGAATTACTTGAGCTCCTGTGAAGGCGGCAAGATCAGGGTGTCTTTTCAAGGGAAACTTTGTTATCGACAATTTTATGGACTGCTTTGCTCTTCGTCCATGGAAACCATTTTGAAGCATTTTTGAGATGCAGCTTTTTGGTGTAACGCTGCTTCTGAGGACCTTTTCTAAATGCAGGAAGTTTAGGGTCCTCCTCCATTAGAAAGGCTCAGAGTCCGCCTTTACAAGCAAGGACTCTTAGACTTAAACTTGCACATTTTCTAATCAGACACACTGCATCCATATGGGGTGACTCAAGTTATGCGGCCCCAATTGACTACTGCAGGTGTTGTAAGGTGCACACTTTCTGTTTTGAAAACTGTAGCTCTGACTGCCTTTTTTCAACGAAGTTTTAATACAGTTGATGAATCCTTCTGTAACCTTGTATGGTATGAAGGTCTCTTATTTGCTTTAAGAAACTTTACTTAGCACGGTTCTCAAGGTTCCTATCACTGCTCCATACAATGTGAGCAATTTCGTTAGACAGACTAACATCTGGTCATGCTAAGGTGAGAGGTCTGCCAATCACCTACACCCACTGCGGACTGCTGAACCAATCCAAAGGTATACTTTCAAGGATATCACTACAAAGCGCGGTTAGTTGAAACTGTTACTTAACTGAGATGAGGAGGGCTAGGACATGCGTCCTCCTCCATGGGCTGGACTTTAAAGACACTCCCATCTTTCGGGGCTCACTGTCTTGGACTCCCAGGGCTGTGATTCTTTTTGGCTGGGATATCCGTCACGATTGTATCAGAGTAACCTGTACGTCAAACTCTAAATCAGGCCCTTAGATCCTTTTCCAATCCCAAAAGTCCTCTGACCTGGGGTTTAAGAAAGCATTATCTCCATATTTTAGAAGAAGTAACTCGCCCCACCAAAGTCTGTGTACTATTCTATTTTCCGTCATCCTACAGAGCTATGTGAGTATCCCCAAGTTAGATATTGTGATCCCAATGAGAAAGCTCAGTGGGTTAATGCACCTCGTGAAGATATTTGTATGCAACCTTTTTGTCACAGGTTCTAGGCTCCCTCCCAGCAGCACACAGACAGCGGGGAACAATCGATGACCTGTGATTAAAAACTACTTCCATCTTGTAGCTGTGCTTCAATGTCAACAATTCTTTAAAAAACAAAAAACAATGTATAAGTATCAGTTATGAGTATAGTTGGACCAAATATTTATATACAGTTACGTGTAGGAGAAAGGCCAACAAAATCGTTACTGATTTTTTTTGCTTTTTACATACCCTTATTGTCCTATCCCACCCTTCGCATCCCGCCACACTGTGCCTACCCATTGCACTGAAATTCAAGTTTAAGTTTAATTTATTATGATAAGGAACACCAATGGAGGTCCATATAACATATAACATAATAAACAATAATACATACTGAAATTCACATTCCCTATATTTTTTTTACACACTCCAACCACTTACAATGGGGCACATGTATGCAAACTTCATCTGCAGTATGTACATATTTACAGCTCCTGAAGTGGTGATGAGAAGCAAGCTTCTGCAGTGAGGACTTTTGAGCTTAAGTAAATGGAATTCGAAGTCTCATACAAACTTGGTGAGGGAGGGTTGGGTCTGGATTTAAGATGAACATATTTTTAAATCTGGGTCACCCTCACTCTCTGTGTCATTGAGCAAACGAGAACAATGGACAAGCCCAGCTGTGGGAGCAGTGTGTGGGGGACTTTAAAGAACGACCTGTGGTGCATTCTAAAGCACATTTGTCACCGAGTTTGCTGAGTGAAAGGGTAGTTATTCTAGAGGTCTAAAGGGGCTGTTGTGTTTAACAAGTTGTCCTTCCTCAGTGTTAAGGACAACATGTTATTGTTCCGTGCTCCGGCTCGGGATACTTCATGTTGTTGTTTAACTGTGTTAACCTGTGGCCTGCGTTCTGTTTCCTCTGTCCTGGGTGGTCTGCTCGAACTCCTGTCTGTTGGAGCAGTAGCACAGAGGACGATTGAGGAGCGGTTGTGGGCTCATTTCACTGCTACTTACTCTTATCAATAAAGTTAATCTTCTGGCACTCACCCATTGCTTACGCTGCCTCAATCCCCACCACAACATTTTGGTGACAAGGATGGGCCGCAGTTGAGCCCACCGACATTTTCGTCAACAAAGTCTCACTGTCCTCTTCCTCCCATGCTGCTCGCAGAAGCCTGCCTACCCCTGCTTTCCGGGCTGCTGAGCAACTCTGCAGGACTTCTTGGCGCAAAGGAGGGGTTTCCTGTTCATTTGGTAGAAAGTGTGCCATCACGCGCTGGTCTTCAGCTTCCCGTGCCTTGGTTGCTAGGCCCCCGCAAGCGCCAGCATGCGGAGCGTCGCTCCGGGCAGCCATCTTGGATTGGGGAGACACCGCATTTAAAAGAAGGTATTCAGTACAGTTTGCCTGCACGTTCGGTGACAGGCACACCTTGTTTAAGAGTATTTCTTTGCTTTGCCTGTACATTTGGTGACAGGCACACCTTGTTTATATTATTTCATTTGCATTGCCTGCACAGTCAGTGACAGGCACACCTTATTTGCAATATTTCAGTTGTATTGCCTGCACACTCGGTGACAGGCACATCTGTCACAGCTTAACTTCAAGACTTCAGCCTGCACAATCTACAACATTGTCAATTGCTTATTCATAAATTCTTGTTTCATTATTCGCATGTAAGTCTCACTCATTTACTTTTGCAATACCTGTCATTTCTAGTTGTTATTTTATTATTGAGAGTTATTTACAGTTTTAATACAGTTTAAATTGTTATGGCATCCAACACTCAACTTCTTCAGATCTCACATTTTCTTACTGTTCCAGGCAAACCTCTGCTGCAATCGAAACACTGGTTTAAATCGTTTGAAACTTACTTGGGTTCTAATGATGCCATAGAATTTGATGCTAAAGGGAAATTTGCACTACTATATGGTCATCTTGGTTATGAGAGGCAGCAAATTTGTAATTACTTGCCGCAGGTGGATGCACCAGTGGGTGCACAAGAGGCTTGGAATGTTTATGCGGAAGCTGTGGCAAGGCTCACGAAGAAGTTCTCTGAAGAGCCAAGTGTTTTGCTTGAACGTTTTAACTTCATGAGGACGAAACAGAATATTGACGAATCTGTAGAGGAATACATTTCTGCACTCAGAATGTTGACCTCTACTTGCAATTTTGGTTGTGCCCTAGATATATGTATACGTGACCAGATAGTATATAGTTGTTTCTGTAAGAAGATTGAAGAGAGACTATTGAGTAACCCTGGGCGTAGTTTGCGTAGTAGCACTTCACGTAGCTACGTGAAGTACATTTTGAACTACACGTAGCTATGCAAATTGCGTAGTGCGTAGCTGTGTGCTTGACTGCACTGTACAATAATTGCCAAAGGCATCTTGCACAGTGCAAGTTAAAATAAAATAAATATCTCTGTCTTTATATGCTAAAATGCATATAGCATTTCACAAAAGTGAAATCGATAAATTAACAAGCAGTGAGAGAGGTGATGATTTTGGTATCCTCCCTAACCTAGGGAGAGAACCAAGCAGATGCCTAGAAAACAAAAAGCACATCTTTTGAACGATTCAGTGGTGGTCCCATCCTCTTAGGACCACCCCAAGCACAGTTATTGGCAAAAATACAATCCCAACCAAAGGCCCTGCAAAGCATTATGGGACGAGATTAGCAGTGGGCAGTGAATATTATAGTATCCAATATCAAAATAATTCTACAAAGAGCTGCAGTTCCACTAGTCGTTACTAGATGTTCCTCACGAGTCAAATGCAAAAGCATCATGAAAGGGTTTCAATGCTTTTGCATTTGACTCGTGAGGGACATCTAGTAACGACTAGTGGAACTGCAGCTTGATGTATTAATAATTTCAATGCTTTTGCATTTGACTCGTGAGGGACATCTAGTAACGACTAGTTGAACTGCAGCTCTGGAAACTCAGTCATATCCGCATTCACTCTAACATCCCACTGTGTAATAGGGACAAACAGAAATTGTGTACATAAATAATGTCAAAGACAAAATGTCTATTGATTGCTCATTGATAATAATATACAATCGTATCGATCTCCATGACATGTGATGTCGTCATGAATGACAGAAAACTAAATATATTAGAGCAATTGAATCTGATGAGTGATCTGCAAATCGTTTCAGCAACAGTTAGTGGCTGCAACCCAGATGGTATCTACGCGCGTTTCGGCACAGCAGTGCCTTCATCAGGAAAGAGCCGCAAAGGACAGGAATGGGGTACCCGAAAGGGCGGAGTCACTTGAACAGAGTGGGGAGATGTACCAGGTCCTCTGAAACACGCAGAGGGAGGAATTTATCTAATCGAAAGAAGCGACCATTGAGACTTGGACATCCGGCATGTGTTGGCCATCCGTTAAATTGCGGTCCCTAAGAAGCTGACTGAGTTTGGATAATGTAGAAGATATGCACACGATGTTCCCAACAGGAGGAATCAGCAGCCGAATGCCGTCTGAGCCTGAGGAATCAAAGGCAGGAACATTGTAGGGTGGCAAGACTTGACCAGACTTGGGATCATGTTAATACCTGGTGCGGAGAATCCCATTGTATTGGGTGATCATCCCATCTTTTTCATTGAAGCTGATGGTGATGTGAATTTGGATAGTGTTATTAACAAATTTCAAGATGTTTTCAGTGATAAAATAGGAAATATTTCGAAGTTCGAGCATTTAATTAAGCTCAAGGAAGGCGCCATCCCTGCAGTGCACAAGGTTACGTCGGTACCTTTGAGCATTAGGACGGATCTCAAAGATCTTCTTGATAAACTATGCAGTGAAAGAATTATTCAGCCAACTGACTCATCTGAATGGGTCAGTCCAGTTGTTATCGTGAAGAAAAAGACAGGCGAGATTCGTCTCTGTGGTGACTTATGCACTCTCAACAAAATCATTGTCGTCGACTGCCACCCTCTACCCAAAGTGCAGGATCTTTTAGTGAATTTAGGGGGAACCAATGTTTTTTTGTTGCTCTATCTCAGATCAGCCTATCATCAAATATCACTTGTTTTAGAGAGCCAGGATCTTACTGCATTTATTACACCTTTTGGAGCGTTAAGTTCTTACACATGCCTTTTGGTCTTCCCTCTTCAGCAAGTGTATTTCAAAAGGTTATGGATACTGTTTTGGAAGGCATTCAGGGAGTGCAGGCATTCCAGGATGATGTTCTTATTTTTGCTGAGAGTGCTAGGGAACACAATTTAATTTTGGAAAGGGTTCTTAACGTTTTTGAGAATATAGATATCACCCACAGGAAGGAGAAGTGTAAATTTATGGTCAATCAGTTGGATTACCTTGGCCACTGCATCTCAGATCAGGGAATAAGACACAACATGTCCCTTGTGTGTGCTATTCAAGATTCAATCCCACCACGCAACAAAGATACACTTCACTAATTTTTAGGCGTATGTGAATACTACTCGCGTTTTATTCATGGGTACGCTTTGGTGGTACAACCCTTGCGAGACCTGTTAAGAAAAGGCCAAGTTTTTGAATGGTCTGATTCAGCGAATGAGGCTATCTCTAAGATTAAGGGCCATATGTAGGTAATTTCTATTTACCGATTCCTAAATAACGAATTTTACCGATTCGGTATTTAAGAATCGGTAAATAGAATGTAGGTAAACATTCGGTAAATTTTACCGATTCGGTAATATTCGGTATTACCGATTCGGTAAATACCGAATCGGTAATAGGGGGAGCATATTCAAGGGTGGCAGGGTGTCAAATTGACACCCTGTTGCACCCCTGAATCGTGCATGTGTGCACATGTGGCGCACATACATGCCCTAAGGGCATGTTTGTCTGCCACATGGCACTTTTAAAAAAGCACAAAATTGCTTTTTAAAAGGTATTCAGTATTTACCACCAACTTGTAGTTGGTGGTAAATAACGAATCCTGAAACCAAAAATGCACTCACTTGAGTGCTCCCTACATAGGATTTAAGGAATCGGTAATTTACCGATTCCTTAAAATAACGAATCGGTAAATTACCGATTCCTTAAATCCGGCCTCCTACATCTCGATTGCTTAACTACCGGTCGGTAACGGGAGATTTACCGAATTTCGGCCGTTACCGACCGGTATTTAGCTACCTACATATGGCCCTAAATATCTAATTACTTCAGCTCCTATTTTATCGGCATTTACAGCTGGGCAGCCATGTTTTATTGACTGTGGACGCCAGTCAAATAGGATTAGGTGCAATTTTATCTCAGTGGGTGGACAAAAAAGAGCACACAATTGCATTTGCTTCATGTTCTTTGAGTTCCGCTGAGTTTAACTACAGCATGACTGAGAAAGAAGCGTTAGCGTGTGCGTGGGCAATTGAAAGGTTTAAGACTTATTTGTGGGGTACACAATTTCCAATTTTCACAGACCACAAACCCCTTATTTATTTACTTAAGGGCAGTGGTACGGGTCAGGCGTCTGAGAGGTTGATTCGTATTTTATCCAAGTTGCAAGAATACAACTTTATGATTCACTATCTTCCTGGTGGGAAGAATGCCAGAGCATACTGCCTGTCTAGAATGCCTCTTGCTGATGATAAGTTGTGTGAATCTGAGGAGGAAGTTGAATGTGTTGTTGCTCTTATTGGAGATTTTGCAGATAAACAAGTTTCTACTTCCAGAGAGGTTTGGTTGAATGCTCTCAATTATGATCTTATTCTTCAACAGGTCAGTAAACATGTCACGTACGGCTGGCCTCAGGAAAGGAATCTGGAATCTGGGCTCAAAGTATTTGCACAGGTTTCAGATAAATTATCTGTGGTTGAGAATTTTTTACTTCGTCATGAGTCGTTAGTTCCACCCACCAATTTGAGAGAACTATTATTTCAGAGTGCTCATGAAGGTCACTTGGGGATTACAGCTACTATTCGTAATTTGAAGCAATATTATTGGTGGCCCGGACTTGATGCTCAGGTTAACAGTTGGGTGTCAGGATGTAGTACTTGTTTGGTTTCTGCTTAACATTGGAAGTCAACCGAATTTAATCTGATTATGGTTCCTTCACCAGGTGCACCATAGGATAAATTTGCACTCGACTTTGCCGGTCCTTTTGAACTTCTTCATAGCAATAAGAGGTATATGATAGTTCTGGTGGACTATCTTTCCAAATGGATTTATTTTAGTTTTGTCTCGACACCTGACACAACATCTGTCATTACTTTTCTGAACAAGGTTTTTGAAATTGAAGGACCACCTAATGAACTTGTAACTTGTAATGGTACCCAGTTCAAGTCCAATCAAATGCTACAATTTATTAACAGTCTAGGCATGAAACATTTGCAGGTGGCTTTGTACTCTCCAACTTCTAATGGTTTGGTAGAACGTGTCAACAATTTTTGAAGAAAGGGGTGCAAACTGCCTTATCGGCTAGCCTGCAAGTTGTAAGTTTTCTGAGAGAGAAGGTTTGGAACTATCACACTACACCACACAGTACTACCGGTGTATCTCTGTTCAAATTGTTGCGCACCAGACTGCCCAGATGCAAATTGTGTCCTGAATGGATCAGAGAATTTTCCCATAACACAAAGTAAAAGCTGTCTCTGGCAATATGAGAAACGAAGTGGCTAAGAAACATGAAGCAATTACTAGATATTTTTGTAATAAGAATAATACCAAGGTGATTGAGTATTCAGTTGAGGACTGGGTTCTCATTAGAAAACCTAACAGGGTTAGAAAAGGAGAGTCGAAGTTTACACTATATGTCAAGGTGGTTAGGGTCTCTAAAGGAGCTCTTCTTTTGGAAGGTAGAGGGTGGTGGAGCAGGATGAGCCTGGTGAAAATTACTCAGGAACAAGCTTCAAAGATTACAGCTGCCAAAAACGAAGGTATTGGTTTTACTGAGCATGGTGAGGGAAGTTCCTGGTGGGTTCCCTCTCAGGGGAAAACTGCACATCATTTCGCTCTTGGTACTTCCTCTGCTGAGTGTGTCAGTTGTTCTTCCAATGAGGTTTCCCATGGGTCTGATGATTCATATTTGTATTTGTCCTCTAACGAAGAAATTCTTCCTTCTAGTTCTAGTGTGCAGGATTTTAGCACAAGGTCTTCAACTGCAAGGTCTTCCTGCAGGGTGTCTCGCAATGCTTCATTTCCTCTGAAATGTAAAGATTATCATTTAATGTGATTTGTTTTTATTGTGCATTTTTTTCCTGGTAATTTATTCTTCTTACTAGTGTTTAACTTTCATTTGTTTATAAAAAAGGGGATGATGTTATGTTTAACAAGTTGTCCTTCCTCAGTGTTAAGGACAACATGTTATTGTCCCGTGCTCCCGCTTGGGATACTTAATGTTGTTATTTAACTGTGGCCTGTGTTTTGTTTCCTCTGTCCTGAGTGTTTTGCTCGAACTTTTGTCTGTTGGAGCAGTAGCACCGAGGACACTTGAGGAGCGGCTGTAGGCTCATTTCACTGCTACTTACTCTTATCAATAAAGTTAATCTTCTGGCACTCACCCATTGCTTACGCTGCTGTTAAAACGAAGAATGATGCGCAGGCAAGTCTTGTAGGAAGGGTAGTAGATTTATTCTTAAGATCACTTTTTGGTTACAGGTTACAGGATGTTAGTTTGATCCATTAAAGTGCCCCACCAGGAGCAGCCTCCTCGCTGCTCAGCCCTTCCACACCAACTGATTTTCCCTTCAACACAAACACACTGAACATTCTATATGACCTCATCATAGGCTGAGCAGCAAGGCAGAGAACCTCTGTAGGGAGAGTGCATTGGGTAATTAGTACATTACAACACATCTCCCCCTTATAATGATCGAAAACAATCAAAATGTATGTAGATGCTAAAACACACATGTCAGGAAAGGAGGATGCATTAACTACAAAATAATTATACATCACCCCCCTCATATAATGACCATAAACAATCAAATGCATGGAGATTGTAAAACATACAAATGACAGAAAAGGAGGATGCATAAAACAACAAAATCATTATACACATCTCCCCCCTTATAATGATCATAAACAACAAAGGATGCAAGGTAAAGAAACACATTCTCAAAACTTAAAAACAGTGGATGCTATCCACCATAACTCACACCACAAACTGTGGGTACAATATCACCACACCACACAGAGTACCTATTGTGCCACAAACTAATGCACAAGACTGCGGCAGAACAGGGAACGACAACCCTCAACTGCACATACTAATGACAAGACAGGTCTACCTCAAAGAAGAGGAATAAGACTCTACCCATACCAAAACAGGGTAATTATAACTCAAAACACTCTTGAAAGACTCTTGAAACTTAATATGGGTATCTTTAAACCCAACGTGCGCAGCCAAAACGCACAGTCCAAGCACCTCACACGAGGTAACAACCATTCAGAGGGTACCACCAAACCCGATAAGTCAGAGAAGCTTCATAAGAAGGAGTCTTCACACATGTGCATCCACAACGCACAGTCCAAGCACCTCACACGAGGTAACAACCATTCAGAGGGTATCACCAAACCCGATAAGTCAGAGAAGCTTCATAAGAAGGAGTCTTCTCACGTGCGCATCCACAACGCACAGTCCAAGCACCTCACACGAGGTAACAACCACTCACAGGGTATAATCAAAACCAGTAAGTCAGAGAAGCTTCATAGACACTACAGACTCCCCCTACTGCACACACTTACCCACACACAACAATCAGGGCTACAACTGCATCGCTCATAAAAATATTTTTTTTTTTTTAAATTAATGTAAAACTTTTTCTCTGGTGAGTGATATTTCACCAGAACTCAACTGGAAATACAAACCCTGGACTTTACTGAGTGAAATCTCATCCATAATAACCATGCCCAGAGACCCCCCCCCCTCTTTGCACAGTCCAGACGAAAAGGAAATGCTCACGTCAAAGAAAACCACTTATGATAAGCGCAGCTGTTTTTGAACTCGGTCCACAATCTTCAGAAAAGTTCATTGCCTGACTTAAATTCTTGCATGAGTGATGCAGGGCCCTAAATCCAGAGCTCCATACCTCAATAGGCAGAAGAATGTCCATAAAACATGCAGGCGACAGGAGATTCCTTAAAAAAAAACGTTCAACGTCCAACGTGGTTGGCAAGGATAGATCGATAGGCTGTGTCAAGTGCCAATCCAAAAATGGCGGCACGTTACAAACGCAGAGCCGGGTGGCTAACTGCACGTCCTTACAGCAGAGCGTCCTTGGTAGCACAGGAGATTGGAACCGAAGGTGCAACGGACGACAATCGCGTCAACATGGGTTGCACACGCACACAAGCTCACTCCAGGTAACTGCCACAGGCAATTCAAACGATGCGGTAGGGGGCACTTATTTTCGATAAAACACGTCACACCTTCACGGAGATTAATCCAAACAGCTGGGCAGTTCTCCGGGGCCAAATTTGACGGTCCGGTGATATTGGGGCCAAGTGCAAATCAACCAAACACCAACCCAGTTAACTCCGGGGCTCGACATATGCCCCCGATCACCACACCATGCAAGGGACAGGTCTAAGCAACTGAAGCCACAGACACAGAGGGTTCAGAGACATCACCATCCACCGCATTTTCAAAACAGCATAACAGTTCAGGAAGGATGTCAGTTTCTCCAGCATACTTCATAACGGTGTAAATTCTGTTTAAATTTAGGGGGGCAGCAGGAACTAACACAAGTCCAAATGTACAGTACACTCTAGTACAGGCAACACAATGCAGGTTACAGTAGGTTACAGCAGGCCAATGTAGGGAAAAATGTAGCAGAAGTCTTCCAAGGCAGCAGGCAGGCAAACAGAAACTGGCACACTTAAGTTGTGGGCGACCGATGACAGGGTCACTGGTGGGGCATTAGGGTGCAGGGGTGCCAGGTTTCTTCAAATCCACGGGTTGTAATTTCACTTACTTGAAGTACCTTTAGTTTCTTCAGTTTTAAAAGTCCATTTTCCATTGAAGTAGCACGCAGGTTCTTTAAAATCGTCGCCAGTGTTAAAACGAAGAATGATGCGCAGGCAAGTCTTGTAGGAAGGGTAGTAGATTTATTCTTAAGATCACTTTTTGGTTACAGGTTACAGGATGTTAGTTTGATCCATTAAAGTGCCCCACCAGGAGCAGCCTCCTCGCTGCTCAGCCCTTCCACACCAACTGATTCTCCCTTCAACACAAACACACTGAACATTCTATATGACCTCATCATAGGCTGAGCAGCAAGGCAGAGAACCTCTGTAGGGAGAGTGCATTGGGTAATTAGTACATTACAACAGCTGCCTCATTCTCCACCGCAACAGGGGCACAGCAAGATTTCCGTATAATATTTCTAATAGCGCAGAATCATTATGCGAGATGCAGTAACGAGGGCATTTGCATGCTTAGGAGAGAGATTTATGGGACCTACTCATATAGATTCATCTTTAAAAAAATTATTTTAGTAATAAAATATTTATAAACATAAACATTGGTATAGAAGGACAGTGTCACTCAGATTTTATCGGTAGCTGCAAGAGACATATTGGTATATCTCATGTTTTATTTTCTTCTTATTTCCCTATGTTTTATTTGTCATACTGAGTCATGATGCAATTGGCACATGTATAGAGTATTCCTCCCCCCCCGAACACCTGTTGGTACTTCCCTACTGTTGGTTGAGCACGGCATAGAATGTTGGAACATTGTGGTTCTGTTAAGGGAGCCTGCATTAGAATGTTGGAACCTTGCGGTTCTGTTAAGGGAGTCTGCATTAGAATGCTGGAACCTTGCGGTTCTGTTAAGGGAGCCTGCATTAGAATGTTGGAACCTTGCGGTTCTGTTAAGGGAGCCTGCAATAGAATGCTGGAACCTTGCGGTTCCGTTAAGGGAGCCTGCATTAGAATGTTGGAACCTTGCGGTTCTGTTAAGGGAGCCTGCATTAGAATGCTGGATCCTTGCAGCTCTGTTAGGGAGCTTGCATTAGAATGTTGGAACCTTGCGGTTCTGTTAAGGGAGCCTGCATTAGAATGTTGGAACCTTGCGGTTCTGTTAAGGGAGCCTGTATTAGATTGCTGGATCCTTGCAGCTCTGTTAGGGAGCTTGCATTAGAATGTTGGAACCTTGCGGATCTGTTAAGGGAGCCTGCATTAGAATGCTGGATCCTTGCAGCTCTGTTAGGGAGCTTGCATTAGAATGCTGGAACCTTGCGCTTCTGTTAAGGGAGCCTGTATTAGAATGCTGGATCCTTGCGGTTCTGTTTAGGGAGCCTGCATTAGAATGTTGGAACCTTGCGGTTCTGATAAGGGAGCCTGTATTAGAATGCTGGGTCCTTGCGGTTCTTCTTAAGGGAGCCTGCATTAGAATGCTGGATCCTTGCGGCTCTGTTAAGGGAACCTGCATTAGAATGCTGGATCCTTGTGGCTCTGTTAGGGAGCTTGCATTAGAATACTGGAACCTTGCGGTTCTGTTAAGGGAGCCTTCATTAGAATGCTGGATCCTTGCGGTTCTGTTTAGGGAGCCTGCATTAGAATGTTGGAACCTTGCGGTTCTGTTAAGGGAGCCTGCATTCGAATGTTGGAACCTTGCGGTTCTGTTAAGGGAGCCTGCATTCGAATGTTGGAACCTTGCGGTTCTGTTAAGGGAGCCTGTATTAGAATGCTGGATCCTTGCAGTTCTGTTTAGGGAGCCTGCATTAGAATGTTGGAACCTTGCGGTTCTGTTAAGGGAGCCTGCATTCGAATGTTGGAACCTTGCGGTTCTGTTAAGGGAGCCTGTATTCGAATGTTGGAACCTTGCGGTTCTGTTGAGTGAGCCTGCATTCGAATGTTGGAACCTTGCGGTTCTGTTGAGTGAGCCTGCATTAGAATGTTGAGGAGAGCGGGCTGTGACGAGGAAGGAACAGAGAGAGTGTTGTAGAGTGGATAGAGGAGATTAATAAATTACTGGAACTTACCTGCTTGGATCTTTATATTTTTAACACATATCATTCCCAATGAGCGCTATAAAGAACATTGAGAAAGAGTGAACATTTATTTAGCCATTAAAAATTAATTGGGTAACCCAGTATCTCATAGAACCTGGGGGACTAGAACAGTATGTACTAATGGTTGGTTCTGTCGAGCAAGACAGAATTGCTTTTATACTTATATTTTGTCCTGACCACTAGGAAAAACCAATCAATGATATATAGTTCACTTTGTATACCATACAGACACAAAAACACTGAGACTGAAACTGTAAGCTCAAAAAGGTGAACGATATATTATCACTCGTATATCGTGAGCACACTACATATACAAATATATAAAAACACAGGACAATTCAACACCATATATCATTACATTCATAGATATGTGCCATGTAATCAACATAAACCAACATTTAACATTTACAATACACATTGAAAAGGAAAGACATTTTTTTTTTCATTAGGCATCCGTAGTAACTTAGCATATACATTAACACATATAGCCTTGTTATTGAGCACCAATATGTAAAGTGCTAGTTCGGAATGTCTGATCTGTACGTCGACGTTTCGATCCCCATTCAAAGAGTGTAAGTGAAAAACATCTCTACGGGTCTTCTTCAGGACTAAGACTATATTTCAAGACAGCCTGTATGACGGCCTTATGTTTACTAAAGGTAATGGATGGCTCATAAACGATTCAGTAAATCCTCCATTGGTACCTGTGTGGCAATCCAGAATGGGTCAAAAGTTTTCTGTAGAGCCTCTATTGAGAGTAACTTCGGTAGTCAGTGATTCCTTGTCTCACTCGTAATGTTAGGAAACAATGCAAAAAATGCTGCCTTAATCCATTATACTGGATTCAGGCAGCGGGAGCAGACCGATGCGGACGCGCCATCTCTGGAAGAAATACCAGGTCGCATGGAACACTTTCTGGCCCATTTTTTCCTAACATTACGAGACCGTCCAAAAGAATCAGGGATGAATGCGAGCATTATTTGAGTCAGGGGAGATATTCGAGAGAAGAGGACCTAGCCGCTTTACCAATCTAAATCTCAGGGCATGATTTAGATCTCTGCCACAATGGTGACGGATATCCCGTCCGCCGAAATATACATCCCATAGGATATAATGGGATTTATATTTCAGCGGATGGGATATCCCTCACCGTTGTGACAGAGTAACCTGTCTGCCGAGATCTAAATCAGGTCCTCAGTCTTTAAGGGGGACATGCGGGGGTGCTTACAACAAGCAGACTAAGGTTGGTAGAACATAGGAAATGTGATGGGTTGTGGTGGGTGACCAGCGGTGAGAGATTTGGAAAGGCAATGAATGTATTGCTCTTGATACAAAGTTGAGTACCCTCTCATGTGCTTGGATTTTGGCCATCAACCAACTGGCTCGATATCAGCCCATGAGAATGTTGTTATAGTGTAAAGATTAAACAATGTACCATTGGCAAAGTTCCTGCTCTTGTAGTACGGGAAGAATGCATTCAGCGGAAGTACCACAAGTAAGCAGTTAGAACAGTCAAGCTTGATTAGGAACATAGCCATCTAGAAAGGGTGCAGGTACAGATATTTACTAGGTTTAGTGGCCGAATCCTATCAACAGTGACAGTAGATGGGATAAGAGTCAAATGCAACGCTAGAGTTAAATAGTACATGCCACAATGGAATTAAATAGCACATGCCACAGCAGAGTTAAATAGCACATGCAACAATAGAGTTAAATAGCACATGCCACAACAGAGTTAAATAGCACATGCAACAATAGAGTTAAATAGCACATGCAACCACAGAGTTAAATAGCACATTCCACAATAGAATTAAATAGCACATTCCACAACAGAGTTAAATAGCACATGCCACAACAGAGTTAAATAACACATGCCACAACAGAGTTAAATAGCACATACCACAACAGAGTTAAATAGCATTTGCCACAATAGAGTTAAATAGCACACCTAGGGCCAGATGTACGACCCAGATGGCGAGATCCTCCCGTTTGCGACCGCAAAAAAGGGTAATGGCATGTACAAATGCTATTTTGCGAGTCACTGACTCGCAAAACAGCATTTGCGACTCCCGCTATTAAGAAGGGGCGTCCCTTCCCAATTGCGAGTCACCATGCCATGTACAATTGTTTTGCGACCGCATTTGCGGCCGCAAAACACTCGCAGTTTACCACCTACTTCAAGTAGGTGGTAAACCACTTGCAAACGGGAAGGGGTCCCCAGGGGACCCCTTTGTGAGTATGTGAGAAAAGATTTTCAAGAGCAGGCAGTGGTCCCAGGGTCCACTGCCTGCCCTTAAAAAAATGAAACTGAAAAGTTCCATTTTTCTTTTTTAAATGCATCCCGTTTTCCTTTAAGGAAAACGGGCTGCATTTTTAAAAAAAAAGACTGCTTTATTTAAAAGCAGTCCCAGACATGGTCGTCTGCTGACCCCAGCAGGCCACTATCCCTGGGAGTGCTAGTCATTCCTAATGGGGTCGCAAATTGCGCCTGCCTCATTAATATTCATGAGGCATGCAATTTGCGACCCCATTAGGAATCGCAAACAGTGTCTGAGACACTGTTATACATTCCAATTTGCGAGTCGCAAATGCGATGCAATATGCGAGTCGCAAATTGGTGGGTCGTACATCTGGCCCTTAGTTTCTTAGCTTTGCAAGATGGTATTGAGGTGTCCAGAGTGAAGAAGATCTGGATGTAAGGGGGAAGCTGCAGAAACAGGGATACTTTGGATTTCCGACTCAGAGGAACTCAGTATTATAAAGTGGAGAGCCATCCAGTGTCTCACGGCTGCTAGACAATCTGAAATTTTGGTTTAGAGGCAGAGTCTGTTGGCCACACTAGTTCATGAGTTTGTAGTGCGCATCAGCTCTGCTTCTAGAAACATATATATTAACAAGATGAAAGAATATAAGTTGTCATGACTTTCGTTTTTTCACTCATTAGGCTTTTCACGAACAAGTTTAAGAATGCCTATGAATGATGTTATGATTTTGCCCTTAAGTACAGTTTTAAAACAGGTCTGTGGAGGGAATTACATGAAGTAACTGGACAAGTTGAGATAAAGGCCTCAACCTGTACTTAAATATATAGGTTTTTGTTTTTTGGGTTAACGTCAGCAATACTGTGAAATTTTGCCAAAACGTATAGATTGTCAATTAATAGTCGCGACTCATATTTAAGAGGCCATGAGCTAAGAATGCTTGCTTCTCAGAAATGGGAGGCATCCTGGAAGTTTTCCTCCTCACCACAGCATGTTTTTTTTCGTCATACCTCACATTAAATTAGCATTTTCATGCACCTTTTGCACAAACCTGCAAAGACAATATCCATATAAATTCCACTGCACTAAAGCCATTTTGATAGTTCTATATATAAAAAAATGTAGTTTAAAAAAATCACAAATAGCTGATTATTGGAACACTGTCTATGTAAAACATCACAGTTCATTATTTTCAGCTACAGCTATTTGCACTGTATGGCATTAACTATAATGGGCGGCGTAAAACTTAACATGCCAGAATGTAAAATGTTATGTTCCAAAATGTCAGGACTGGCTGAAAGTACTGTACTGACATGAAACCACTAGTTAAATATATATATATATATATATATATATATATATATATATATATATATATATATATATATATATATATTTTTTTTTCTTTCTTTATAGAGTGTTGTTTCCTTCCAAGGTAGGACTGAAGGATGCCACAACTCAAGTGTGAAGTGCATGGACATTTAGGAATCCATTCAGTTTTCCTCTAAAACGTACCTCTGCATATTTCCCAAGACTCCTAGTTCCAGAAAATGAAAATATCCCCCACTTGAAACATGTCTCTAATAGCAAAGTAAGCAAACACGACCCTCCTTACAAAAATTCCTTTCACCCTTTCATCCTTTTTCCATCATCCATCTATCCATCCATCCATTTACCCTTCATCAAATCATTTGTCTATCTGTCCATCTCTTCACCTCTCCATCCACCCATCCCCAAAATCTACCCATTCAGCCATCTATACTTCTATCCTTTCACCCACCCATCTATGAATATATTCATGTGCTCACCCATCCATCCTTTAACCGATGCATCCATTCACCTTTCTCCATCTGTCCATTCACCCTTTCATCTGCCAAACCTTTCACGTTTCAATGCAACCTTTCATCCATCCATCTATCCATCCGTTCAACCTTCCATCCATTCATTGTTCCCCCTCCATCCTACCTTTCATCCTTTTTACTTTCTATCCTTTGATATTTCCTTCCTGTCACCCTTCCTTCTCCCTTTCTTTGCCTTTTCTATCTACCCATCTGCTTTTATCTCAAGCATATTTTCTCTTTCTTACCCTTCTCTCTCATGCTTTGTCCATTTCTCTCTGTTTTCCCAACGTTTTACATATTTTTCTTTTTGTTTCCTTCTCTGCCAGCCTATGGCCTCAAACCCTCTTTCATATATTCCCTAACAGATATATTTGAGGAGAACATGGCGGCCGGCGAGTAGCGGGTCGCGGAGGCTTCCAAGGGTCAGGAACGAATGCAAGGAAAAATGCTTCTGTAAATATGCACCGTAAAAGAATAAATGCGTAATCAACCCGGGTATCTCTAACAAACAATCAGATTACAAGTTGGAGTTAAAATGATCTGATAAGTTTTGTTTTACCGCGTTTTTTTACTCCATCTCACCTGTGCCTCATGTTCGGGGAGGTGTCAGCGTCAGCGGTTCCACCTGTATGGAGCAGCGGAGGCTGTGAGCAGAGTCGGAGCACGGAAGGATTCGGTGTTGTCGAGGCTGTGGAGACTGCTGAGACGGGAGCGGAGGATTTGTGGACGGAGCAGAGAGGCTTGCGAAGAGCTGGGGTTTGTCTGCCTGTTTGGTCCCGGGCAGCAGAACAATTGCGACGCAGGCAATTTGCCTTGGTTGGGATTCCGGTTCGAACCCTTCGAGGAGGCGGAGGTCGAGACGAGAATAAAGTCTGTGGAGTTGAAGCGCTGGAACTAGAAGCGGACCTGGAGGGATTACATTCTTGGGCTCTGATCCGGAAAGTGGAAAATATCCAGCAGCCTCAGGTAGGAGATAGCTCTGAAATTCAAACAGGATATTCAGAGGCTCTACAACCTAGAGGGAGGGAGAGACACAGGAGCAATACAGGGATCTGGAAAACAGCTGATAGAAAGTGTGAAGAACCGAGACAATCGAGATATTTATTAAGAAGCTCTAAGTTAAGTTCATATATGCTGGATTCAGATGTTAATGATGATATTAAATCTAAACCAGTGGCACATCTGAAATCTTTTTAAAAAAAATCTTCAACTCAAGTTAAACAAACAAAAAAAGATTCAGGAGTTGTGAGGCACAGGGTGTCAGGAAAGAAAAGAGATACTCCTGCAACTCAGTTAAATCACCCAAGCCAGTTAGTTCAACAGGACCAGCAAATTCAACAGGCCCCTAAAATAATTTCCTCTTTAAAAAATTATTTTAAAGCTGTACCCTCCATGGTAATATTAAAACCGTTACCGGAATCAGATACGGCTGCACTTGAGAATAGGTGTCTACGAAATTCCTTAAATGATATTAACATCCCTACATCAAATAGATATCTTCTGCTTACGGATATGGAAGGATTACAGGATGGAGAATGTAGTGCCACAGGAGGACTGGTGGAAGAAGGAGATAGATTGGACAAAGAGATCAGTACAATATCAGTACCAATATCAGTGTTACCTTTGACACAGGAAGGGGGATTGCAGGATGCCTCAAGTCAGCTTAATCCCAGGTACTCAACTTCAATGAAACTAGGGGCTGATAACTGCCAAAATGACATAAATTACTCTGAGATGAGTTTAGGACAAGGGCAGATGGTGGTCACGAAGGAAAATCCCCAACATTCATTATGTGATTTATTGCAAGCATTGGCAGAAGAGATGAGAGGCAGATTTTTAGTCTCGGAGAACAATCAAGTGGAGATTAAAAATTCTTGTGGAAAGTTAGAGGTGAAGCTTGATTCACTCGCTATTAGAACTGCAGTACTTGAAACAACTGTATCCGAATTGGTAACACAAGCAGAGGCTAATGAGAAACAAATTGTTGCACTAAAAGAGAAAGGTTTGGAGGTCCAGGATAAGTTGGAAACGTTAGAAAACTCACAAAGAAGGAATAATATCCGTCTGTTAAAAGTGCCAGAGGTGGCAGAGGGAAGAAACCTAAAGGAATTTGTAGCTAAATTAATAAAACAAGCTACAAGTATTGAGTGCTCGAAAGAGGCTCTTATGGCTGATATTCAAAGAGTACATAGAGATCCCTTTAGGTTGAACCCCAACAAGTTAAGGCCCAGGAAAATCTTGGTACATTTTTTAACTTATAGCTTAAAGGAAGAAATCCTGAATAAAGCCCTTAAGTTAAATTCCCTCTGTGTGGAGGAGATAACATTTCAAATAAGATCGGACATCTCGGCAATTACAGCCTCAAGGCAATGGGAGTTGGGAAAACTTCTCGAGCCATTAAAGAAGATGGGAGCCACAGCACAATTAAAATTTCCAGCATCATTAAAAGTAATGCATAATAACAAAATGCAAATTTTTAAAAGAGTAGAAGATGCTGAAGATTTTTTGCAGTCTATTTTAGGGAGCCCGGGATGATTGGAAATGAGCATATG
The DNA here is from genome assembly GCA_963921515.1 of Calotriton arnoldi. NCBI lineage: Eukaryota > Metazoa > Chordata > Amphibia > Caudata > Salamandridae > Calotriton > Calotriton arnoldi. The sequence goes on along the minus strand of CAWUFW010001464.1, from coordinate 1,444,266 downwards.
GTGCGAGAAGGGGTGCACTAATTTTAAGTTCCTGACCTAAAAGGAAGGGGGAGCCCCATAGGCCTTAGTGGAGGCCAAGGAAAAGAAGAAGGGGGGTTCTCCAGGGAAGGGTTTACTAAGGGAGGTGAGGGAGGGGGGCACTCGGTGGGGAGCAGTGGGTAAAAAAAAAAAATGTAAGTCCGAATCGCCAGATCAAAAAGTATTTTTTATGGGAGGGAGAAGAAAGGGATGCCTGGTTTAAATGAAAAAGAAAATTTTAGATTGAAAGTGCTTTCTTGGAATTTAAATGGGTTAAGAACAAATTATAGGAGACAGAAAATCTTACAATATTTAAGGGATCGCTCAGAGCAGGTGTTAATTTTACAAGAAACGCATTTAGAACAGAATGAGCTGATAGCTATGTGTAAACCTATGGGGTGGATACAGGATTTGATTTGTACAACACAATCCTCACCTACTAAAGGAGTGGCAATAATCATAAAAAAGAACGCAGCTATCTCCTTATTGGATAGTACGGTAGATAAGTTAGGGAGGTGGGCCATAGCTAAGATAAGAGGGTATGGCGTCAATTTTACAGTAGCAGGCTATTATGGTCCGAATATAGATGACGCAACTCCTTTTGAAAACTTACTGTCAGAACTGTTGAATTATTCAGACCCATTGATATAAGCAGGCGATTTCAATCTAGTATTAGATCATGTATTAGATAAATCTAAAAGGTGTAGATCTGTTACAAATTGTAAGATGAGAGCAGTAGTTAAAACAGCTATGAAACAGTTAGCCTGGTATGATGTATGGAGAATGAGCGTGGGTAATAAGAGAGGTTATACATTCTATAACAAGAAGCATGGACATAGGTCTAGATTAGATTTCTATTTGTTAAGTAATGTCCTTAAAAACTGGTTTGAAGAGGTTAAGCATCTGGGTGAGCACCTTTCCGACCATTCGGCAGTGACATTGACACTTAAAGTTCCAACTAGGCCGATATGTCTGAGGTGGACATTAGAGCGAGCTATCCTTTTAGAAGAATTATTAGTTGAAGAGTTAGCAGAGGAAACAAAGGCCTTTTTTCAATTGAACTTAGGAACTGCCCCAATACAGATGGTGTGGGATGCTTATAAAGCCTTTATAAGGGGTTTTTTAACGGTTAAACAAATAGATAAGCATAGGAAATATAAAGAAGAAATTGATGTGATAGAGAAAGAAATTCTACTGAAAGAGCAAGAGATTTTAGCACATCAGAGTAACCATCTAAAAGTAGATATACAGGCAAAGCTAGACTCTCTTAAACTAGATTTGACTACCATCTTAGAAGCAAGGCTTAAAAAGAAATGGCAAGCCAGTAAGTTGTCGCATTTTGAGTATGGGGAGAACTGCAGCAAATTATTGGCGTGGAAGACCAAACAGGATGTGGCTAGGAACTTTATTGATGAGCTTAAGTCAGTGGAGGATGGGAAAGTACTTAATAATCCAATAGATATTGAAAAGGCCTTCCAGCGACATTTTGAGGAGGTATATCATGAAGATCTGGTTGTACGGGAGGAGGAGATTAAGGGATGGATAGCGTATACTTCCATTAAAAAGATTTCAGATAATAAATCCCAGAATATGGATCTTCCAATTTCTAAAGTTGAAGTGGGAAATGCCATTATGTCTGGTAAATCTGGGAAAGCTGCAGGCCCTGATGGGTTGCCTACAGAACTATATAAAGCCTTAGAAAAAGTGTTAACCCCAATAATGTGCTTGTTATTCTCCCATATTTTTGAGGAAGGAGGTGAGATACCACCCTCATGGAATGAAGCAGCAGTTGCACTAATTCTTAAACCTGCTAAACCATCGTGTTTATGCGATTCATATCGCCCTATATCGTTACTCAACGCTGATTATAAAGTTTTCTCAAAAATATTAGCGGAGAGGCTGAATGGTGTAGCAGAGCATCTGCTTCATAGGGATCAAAAGGGGTTTGTGAGAGGGAGGGGATTAAGAGATTTAACTTTTAACTTAATTGGGGCGATCGATATAGCCACTTTGCACAAGATTCCCTTAGCTGTAGTTACAATCGACGCAACAAAAGCGTTCGATGTGACCGCTCAGCCCTCCACAGGGCTTGGTCGCCCCACTCACTGCTGCCGCTCCTGCCTGCCTTGCCGCCTCCTGCCTGGAGATTCCTTCGCTCGCTGCCCGCTGCTCCTGGGACTTTCCCGCTGCCCGCTGCTCCTGGGACTTTCCCGCTGCTCCTGGGACTTTCCCGCTGCTCCTGGGACTTTCCCGCTGCTCCTGGGACTTTCCCGCTGCCCGCTGCTCCTGGGACTTTCCCGCTGCTCCTGGGACTTTCCCGCTGCCCGCTGCTCCTGGGACTTTCCCGCTGCTCCTGGGACTTTCCCGCTGCTCCTGGGACTTCCCGCCACTGCCTCCCTGCGGCCCCGCCCCCCCGTGATTCCATTCGCCGCCCCGCTCCCGCCACCCAGCTGCTCCTCCCTCCAGGCTCCTTACTTATGACGCCCCCTGAGCGACCGCGCAGCGGCCGCGCGCAGCGGGAGCACCGACGGAGCGCCGAAGGTGCGCCAAAGGTAAGCCCGTCTGCGCCCGTCCGCGCCTGGCCCGCGCCCAGCGCCAGGACCCCTGGATCCCACCGATGCAACACTACTCGACGGACTTACGACGCCGCCACCCTCACCGCACTCAATGCCGGCCGGAACCCTGCCTGCTACCGAGCCTCACCGAGACGCACCCACGGACCCTTCACCTGCCAAGCCTGCCGATTCACCTGCCCCCGGACGTGCACCACCTCTGCCAAGTCGAGCACCAGCAGCAACCACCTGAAATGCATCCTGTTGAACACCCGCTCCGTCCACAGGCACGCCGTGGAACTCTGGGATCTGCTCGACGCAACAGCACCGGACGTCGCCTTCCTCACCGGAAACCTGGATGAACGCCTCCTCAGCGCCCGACATCGCCATAGCCATCCCGGACGGATACAAGATCACCCAGAAGGACCGCGTCAACCAGACGGGAGGAGGCATCGCCATCGTACACAAGAACACCATCCGCATCTCGACTAACTCCGACGAGACCTTCACCGCCGCCCGAACACCTACACTTCCAGATACACACTGACCCCAAGACCACCCTCCGAGGCACCCTCATCTACAGACCCCCGGGACCACGCACACTATTCAGCGAAGACATCGCAGACTTCATCAGCCCGCACGCCATGCCCTCCGCCGACTACATCCTCCTAGGGGACCTCAACTTCCACCTGGAGAACAACAACGACAGAAACACCACCGCCCTGCTGGACAACCTCGCCAACCTCGGACTCAAGCAACTGGTGAACACGCCCACCCACTACACCGGCCACACGCTTGACCCCGTCTTCTCTTCCAGCAAGCACATCTCCTTCAGCCACGCCACCGGACTCCACTGGACCAACCACAGCTGCGTCCACTTCAGCTTCAGAAAGACTGCGACCCACCACCACCCGCAACAGGCTCCCCGCCGGAGCTGGAGCAAGATCACCGCCGAGCAGCTCACCGCCTCCCTCAGCCAGAACACACCCACCAACACAACGGACCCAAACGAAGCAGCCAGCAACCTCGCCAAGTGGCTGACCGCCTGCGCCGACGACCTCGCACCACTAAAAACCCTCCCAGCAGACCCGGAAGCAAGAAAACCCCTTGGTTCACCAACGAACTCAAGGAATCCAAGAAGAACTGCCGCACTCTCGAGAAAGCCTGGCGACTCGACCAGACCACAGACAACAGGACCGCCCTCAAGCACGCCACCCGCAAACACCACCAGCTGATCCGTGCCACCAAGAAGTCGGCACTCAAAGAACGACTGGACAACAACGCCCACGACAGCAAGGAACTTTTCAGCATCGTCAAAGAGTTCTCCAACCCCAGCGCCGGAAACAACGACATCACCCCCTCGCAAGACCTCTGCAACTCACTCGCCGCGTTCTTCCACCGCAAGATCACCGACATACATAACAGCTTCGACGCACAGACCACGCACCCTACCGCCGAACCAACGCCCGCCACCACCACCCTCTGCAACTGGACCCCGATCAGCACCGAAGACACCACCCGCACGATGAACTCCATCCACTCCGGATCACCAACCGACCCCTGCCCACACCACGTCTTCAACAAAGCCGACGCCACCATCGCACCCCATCTCCGGGACATCATCAACTCCTCCTTCCACACCGCCACCTTCCCGGAGAGCTGGAAGCACGCCGAGCTTACCGCCCTCCTGAAGAAACCAACGGCGGACCCCACCGACCTCAAGAACTACCGTCCCATCTCGCTCCTTCCGTTTCCGGCCAAAGTCATCGAGAAGACCGTCAACAGACAGCTTGCCGCCTTCCTCGAGACGAATGGATCCCTCGACCCCTCGCAGTCCGGGTTTCGGGCCAACCACAGCACCGAGACCGCCCTTATCGCAGCCACCGACGACATCAGAACCCTAACCGACAACGGGGAAACAGCAGCCCTCATCCTCTTGGACCTCTCCGCGGCGTTCGACACCGTCTGCCACCGCACCCTAGTGAAGCGCCTCAGCAACATCGGAATCCGAGAGAAAGCACTGGAATGGATCATCTCGTTCCTCGCCGGAAGAACCCAGAGAGTCCGCCTCCCCCGTTCAGATCCGAGGCCACCGAAGTCATCTGCGGCGTTCCACAAGGATCTTCACTCAGTCCAACCCTCTTCAACGTCTACATGAGCCCCCTCGCAGCCATCGCACGCCAACACAACCTCAACATCATCTCCTACGCCGACGACACCCAGCTGATCCTCTCCCTCACCAACGACCCCACCACCGCCAGAGCCAACCTACACGACGGGATGAGAGACGTCGCCGACTGGATGAGGAACAGCCACCTTAAACTGAACTCAGACAAGACGGAAGTCCTCATCCTGGGCTCATCACCCTCCGCCTGGGACGACTCTTGGTGGCCCCCGGCCCTGGGCACCGCGCCCAAGCCAACGGACCACGCACGCAACCTGGGCTTCATCCTGGACTCCTCCCTGTCGATGACCAGACAAGTCAACGCCGTCTCATCTTCGTGCTTCAACACCCTGCGCATGCTCCGCAAGATCTTCAGATGGATCCCCACTGAAACCAGGAAGACCGTCACCCAGGCACTCGTCACCAGCCGACTGGACTATGGGAACACCCTCTACGCCGGAACCACAGCCAAACTTCAAAAAAGACTCCAGCGCATCCAGAACGCCTCCGCACGACTCATCCTGGACATCCCCCGACACAGCCACATCACCGGACACCTGAAAGACCTGCACTGGCTCCCCGTCAGCAAGAGAATCACGTTCAGACTCCTCACCAACGCACACAAGGCCCTCCACGACCTGGGCCCCAAGTACCTCAACGACCGCATGACCTTCTACACGCCCACCCGCCAGCTACGATCAACCAGCCACGCCCTCGCCACCGTACCACGCATCCGCAGAGCCACCGCCGGAGGAAGATCCTTCTCCTACCTGGCAGCCAAGACCTGGAACTCCCTCCCCACTCACCTTCGGCGAACCCAGGACCATCTCTCCTTCAGGAAGCAGCTCAAGACCTGGCTGTTCGAGCAGTAACTTACCCCCTCCCCCAGCGCCTTGAGACCCTCCCGGGTGAGTAGCGCGCTCTATAAATGCCGTGATTGATTGATTGATTGATTGAGTTAATTGGGTTTATCTACAATATATATTAAAAGCAAATAATTTGGGGAAGAACTTTTGCAGGACAATTTCTTTAATTTATAAAACACCTATAGCTAGAATTTTAGTAAATGGCAATCTTTCTCCTCCAGTTATAATCCAGAGAGGCACACGGCAGGGATGCCCTTTATCCCCATTGTTATTTAATTTATATATAGAACCGTTGGCTGAAAAGCTAAGGACACACCCAAATATAGCTCCTTTTAAATTTAGAGAGTGGGAGAGAAAGGTTGCGTTATACGCAGATGATTTAATGATTTTCACATCGGATCCAAATATCACTATTCCATTAGTGTATGAAGAAGCAATACTTTTTGGGCGAATATCAGGTTATGAAATTAATGCATCAAAAACAGAATGTATGACATGGAACTTAGAAGCATGTAATTTCCCAACAAAAAAAACTATTAGGTATTTAGGAATAACAGTAACCCAAAATATAGAGAAAATCGTGGAAATAAATTTCCAAAGGGTTAGAGGAGAAATTCTTAATTCTCTAACAGGATGGGCATATCTACCCTTGACTCTTATAGGTAGACTGAATTTAATAAAGATGATGCTATTGCCCAAAATAATTTTTATATTGCAAAATATCCCGCTCCCGTTTAATGAAAGTACCCTGAAGTCTCTCCAGTCGAAATTAAATAGCTTCATTTGGGCCTCAAAAACCAGTCGAATATCATGGAAGAAGTTAAGAAGAGAGAAAAAGAAGGGTGGTTTGTGCCTCCCGGACTTGATATTATATGCCAGAGTTTTTTCATAAAAAATTGGGAGAATGTTTATAGAGCTACCAGATGGCTCAGATATTGGTGTAATGTTTGGGGTAATGCTCTCAGATGTTGAAGGAGACAGTCACGCTTTCTTATATAATTATGGAGACCCAAGATTTTTCAAGAAAGTACGGTTGAAAATATTAAAAGGTTTGGTTTGCACTTGGGCCAAGGTCAGGAAAGTTCTAAAAATCAGCTATTTTAGTGCCTTAGCACCAATCTGGAATGCCCCAGGTTCACCGGGATGGACTAAAGACTCTCTATCTCTGCCTTTAATTGAAGCTGGGATCCGGCAATGGGGACAGTTGATACCGGAAGGAACTCTCTTGACCTGGGAAGAGATGAATTTACTTACGGCGAATAGACTATCAAAATTTAAATACTGGCAAATTAAGAACTGGTACCAAACGTTTGGAATGGAGGTGGGCAAGACAAATGAATTGCAAAATATGTTGGCACAAAGACCAATAAAGAAGAAAGAAGTGGCACTGCTGTATTGGTTATTGCTTGAGTTGGAGGATGGAGAGTTTAAATTACCAACGGAGCTGTGGGGAGAGAGCTTGCCGGGAAGCAGTCCTGAAAATTTATGGCAAGTATCTCATGACATACTATATTGCACAGTTAAACCCGCAAACTTAAGAAGGAATTATCTTTTTTCTGTTCACAGGGTCTACTGGACACCTTTAAAACTCTCGAAATTTGCAACTGGTCCCATTCCAAAATGTCCCAAGTGTCAACAAATTAGGGCGGATGATGTACATATGTTCCTAACTTGCCCTAAGTTGAGTTACTTCTGGACAGAGGTAAAAAGAGGTTTGGAAGGCATTTTTGGTGTAAATATTCAGGTAAGCATAACTGTAACATTAGTTATGTTTGGATTATTACCTAATTACCAAAGCTGCAAAAAGGAGGAAAATCAGCTCTGTCTGTATCTAATGCTTTTGGCAAGAAGGGAAATCTGTAAAAAATGGGTTAATGAAATCCCGCCAACCTTTTTAGATTGGGTGATCTCCGTAAAGTATATAATGAAATTAGACAGGGTCGGAATAGATAAAGATACAAAAATGTTTTGGCGCTTATGTGAGAAATGGTTAATCAGTTTGGGCCAGTAAGACAACATCTGTCCAATGATTACGCCTTTGCACTAAATAACAACGTTTCTCTCTGGTTTCTGTGTGGTGGTCCGGTCGAAACAGAATTCTGCTATTGAGAGACTATGTGTAAAAGCATATCCATCGGAGATAGAATGCTCACTAATTGGTACTGAAAGAGTACCAGAGAGAGCAATTGAGTAAGCCCGGATTCTATCTGATGGCGAATGAGGACTTAAAAAAAAAAAAAAAAAAAAACAGATATATTTCTCCGGGGCTACTACCTTCACGCCCGAGCTGACTTCCCCTTACTTTCTGTGGCATACTTAACGACGACACGTCTTCACCGTAGCCATGAACCTGTACACGTTGATAACACGTTTCAGAGCGGCGTTTTTGTGTAACCCGCCATTTTGGGATATTGCTATCGGTGCCCGGGACCGGGGTCCTCCATCTTGGTAGCTTCGACCTGATCCTCTTTGCCGCTGGACTGCTCCCTGTCCGCCTGTCTGACCTCCCCCTTAAGTCTCCTACACTCTTCTCATCATGTACAGTCACCCAGTCACTGGATGTTTTGAGATTGACTTTGCCCAGCCGGTTTGGTCTGTTTTTCACTTTGTCTGCTTTGTTCCCCTGAAGTACTTTCCCCATTGCTGGTCTGCCAGTTCCGATCTGCTTTCCTTACCCTTTTTCTCTCCCCCCTCTCCTTTTCTATGCCCCATAAACTTGTGTCTTTGTAATGCTATGCTCCAGTAACTTATGAAGTGTCTTTGTTATACTATGCTCTAGTAACTCTTGTTTTACTGTGTATCACTGTTTGTTTCCAGTAACTGTCGTAATTTTGTAACTTGCAACACGCTGTTCCTCATGTAAAGTGCTCTGATACCTCCGGGTCTAGCCAGCGCTATATAAAACTCTGCAAATAAATAAATAAATAAATTTATAAGTGTTTTGTATGCAGATAAAAGAGATCCAGAAAGAACTAATTCATCACCTCATCATTTCGTTGAACGGCAGCCCCCGCTTAAGCTGCCAAAGTGGGCATTTGCCTACCTCACTGCTCTTGATAGTGGTTACCACCTGAATGGTATTTTACCAGCCTGGCCAGTATTTTCATGCTAAGACAGTTAAAAAAAATCAGGAGAATCTTTAAAGTCCAGGGTTTTATCCCCCTTGAAATGCAAAGTGAAAGAAGAAATTGATCGAAGCATATCAAAAGAATGTTAATGTTGCCTACAATTTCCTAAATGTTATTAAAGCAAATAGAGGCAGGAATTTTGTGGTAAAAAAAGTAATAGGCTGTTACACAAACTGTTATTTCAGTACCAATTCCTGTGAACATGCTAACCCACTCTTAGTTTGCCCTGCTGAGAGCGTTGGCACCGGGTTGGGAGAGGAGTAGTCCCTATCGAACTTTGGTGCCCCCCGCTAGACCCATCTCTCTTTATTTTAATACATGTAAATACAGTAGGCCATACTAAGCATTTCTGGTAAAGAACTACAGACAAGAATCTCGGGTTCAAGTTTTACTCAAAAAATTAAGGTACAGAAATGCATAAGCTGGGCCATCAATACAAAAATCAATAAATATACAAGTCATTAAAGAATACAGCAAAGAACGCAGTAAAGTTCTAGAGTAAATTCAGCATAGATTCGCCTCCTAAGATATGGGGAAAGAGTCTCTACCTAGCATGGAGAAACCACATTCTTTTATATTGTTTTAGACAAAGACTCATACATTTACTACATGGGCGCACGGTTCACATTTTCTCAGCCAATAGAATTCAAGCAAAGAAGCCGCAGTTGCAATGAAATACATTTGAGGATTCTCTCACTATTCTACTACATGGAGTTCTGGTGGACACAACTTCTGTTCTCAGCACATGAATTTTTACATAGTACGTTATTCAGTCTGGAAGAATCGCTCTGTTCTTGGGAAAGTACACTCTGCTTACAAAACTATGTAGCATATTCATGTTATGCGCTCTAGGACCCTCGTGGTTCTGATCGGACTTTGGAGAGAAAAAACATGATAAACATGGACGTGTTATTATGAGGTTAATATTGAGTAAGTATAAGATAATGCGCAGTGTGTGAGTGTATGCTGAGGAATAAAGGAGCATTTGACTGCAGCTCCCGTGTGGCGTATTTCATTTGCATGCTACAGGGCTGGGGAAGACGCTACATTGGCGACGAGTAGGGGAAACGTGCCCCGAAGAAGACAAGGTTGCTCTCCCTGAGAGTTTGCAATAGTATCGCAAACTGCTTGTGGGTGTCACGTGTGCCTCAAATCAATACAAAGCAGACCACGACTGGTACATGTGGAGTCAAAGCCCTGCTCCAACCCATACACGGCCAAAGAAGAAAGTGAAAGTCCTACAAAGGAGTACTTTAAAAATGCTTGCCAAAACTGGCAGTGAATCAGCCGACAAAAACGCTGCGCTAAGCCACGCATACGGCGCTATTATTAAAACGATCCAAGTACAAGTACAAGAGTTGTGCTTGCAGAAGTTGCAAAGGACAGCAGGTACAACAAAAGCTGTCTTACCAGCATTTGCTCTCAATTGCAGAAAAAGAGAGTGCGAAATACAATGCAGCCATGTTCCTGAAGACACCATCACCTTTTGACACTTCTAAGAAGCAGAAAATTGGTGCTAGGTGGGCTGCGTGGATCGAAACATTTGATGACTTCATAGATGTACTAGAAGAAGATGAAAAGAAGACCATCAAATACTTGAAAAACATTGCTGGCAATGGAGTGAAAGAAGTGGTAAAGAAAGTTTCACAGACTGATTCAAAATCATACCAAGGTAAGCGTTGGAGGCCAAGTTCAACCCAATGCCAAATGTCGACTATGAAAAGTATATCTTCAACCAAGCAAGACAACAGGTTGATGAAACTATGGAAGAATTTGTTGAAAGACTTGATACTCTCATTGAAACACTTCAAATTCAATGATTTTGCCGACGAAGAAGCCATGCACCTAAGAGTATTTGATGGCTGCCTTTCAGATTCGTTTAGAAGGCGCATGTTGATAAAAACACGCAGCTTAGTAAAAGTGCTAATGGCTGCGGGTGCAGAAGAATGAGCAGACCGACGAGCTGCTGATATGGAAGCAGGAACAGCCCAAAACAAATCGGCCTTGGCTGTAAAATCAAGCAAAAGCAAGATGCACGTAAGTCAACATCTTCGAAGAAATCAAAGCTATGCTTCCGGTGTGTATCTTTGTTTCCCCATGAAGGCGACTGTCCAGCCATTGGGCAGGTCTGCAAAGGTTGTGGAAGCAAGAATCATTTCATAAGTGTGTGCCAAGCTAAAGAAAAATCAAGTGCGTCGCAATGGAAAGAAAAGATGGATGCGAGAACATTCCAGAAGCACTCTTGTCACACCCACAAAACCAAAAAGCAACATCACCTATGACCAATAGAAACCAGACAAGATCAATCGCCGTCAAGCTCATCGTACAAAGGTTCTACGATGTCACTGTCGAGTATCAGCGAAGATTGTTGGGTGTGCGCTAATGATAGCTACCAAAGAACCGCATGAACATGTGGGGTTAGCTGTCTGTAAGGTAAATAACAGCTCAAAAACAGCTTATCAAATAAAGCGCAAACGTCATTTATTTACACTGTCCCAAAATCACATTGAAAGTGAACATTCACCCCATAATTTTTATCATAGTCAGTGATGCGCCGATAAATATATGCCAGTAGAAAAATTTAACAGCCTATCCTCTGTGCCTCACCTCACTCCATCAGGTACGAAGGTATATACTTGGGCACGCTACCGAGCCACTACAAAGCCAAGGATCATTCTTAGCAACAATGAAACACAAAAAGACATCAGTGTGAGCCACCATTCATGTTCTACAAAGGACTGCGTCGCGTGCTTGTTTGCTCAGTGTTGCCACTGCTGCTGACATGGGGTTGATATCCTTCAACTCCAACCTTTGAGCTCAGTGTGAGATCATAAGCCAGTTCCCATTGTTGTTTCATAGCCTGGGAAAACTCAAGAAAATGAAAGCACAGCTCCACATCAATGTAGCCCTGTGGCTCAGCGACACCGCAGAGTTGCTTTCCATTTACAAGACGTTGTAGAGAAAGGTTAGCTGGAAGCGCTTTAAAGCATGACATCATTGAACGTTCCACAGGTCCCATGCCATGGGTGTCACCCATAGTAGAAGAACCAAAATAAGACAGTAGCGGAGCAGTGCGCATTTGCTTTGATATGCTAGGCAAACCGAGCCATTGAGAGGGAGATACAGCCTGGTCCACACATCCCAGACATGATCATGCAGTTGAATGGAGCCAAAGTGTTTTCCCATCTGGACCTAAACAAAGTATACCATCAACTCGAGATAGAGGAAAACTGCAGGTACATTACTCCCTTTTTGACTCATGTTGGTTTGTTCAGATATAAGAGACTGAGAGGGAGATTTACAAAAAAGTCACGCAACGAAGCACAGCCCCCCGCGAGGCTGCGCTGTGTTGCGCGACAGGGAGGGAGCAGGGAGCGCCATATCTTCAGAGATATGGCTCTCTCCTCTCCTTTCCCTTGCGCCGGCGCTGATATCAGCGGCCGTGCGCTATGCACACACCTTAGCGCCATAGCGCTAGGGTGTGTGCATGAGTCTACCATAGGTTTTGTACCAGAAGGGTACCCTTCTTGTAAAAAATACCATGCCTAGACACGATGGAAAGCTTTTCTCACTTTGTATGTGTGCTGCACGGTGCAGAACGCTTGCAAAGTCGGAAAAGCATGGAGAAATGAAAACATTTCTCCTGTTAGCGCCTCCTTTGAAGGGGCGTTAACCTTTGGCGCAAAACCATGTCTACAAATCTTTGTAAATATGGTCTGGCGTCAAAAGGCATGGGTGGTTGCATGGGAACGCCCATGTTCCACCCATGTAACGCCCCCTTGGCACTAAGTAATGCAAAGCAGTGCTTCGCGCCGCTTTGCGTTACTTTGAGGGTGCTTTCCAGCAAAAAACAAGTTTTGCGCTGGAAAGTAAATAGCAAAAAAAACATTTTGCGCTGGTTAGCGTCATTTTTGTGATGCTAACCCACCACAAAATGTTTGTAAATCTCCCCCTGAGTTTTGGAGTATCTTCGGCTGCAAAGATATTTCAGGACGTTATTCGCAGAGTAATTCAAAATGTTACTCATGCTTTCAACTACAGAAATGACATACTGGTTTTTGGGAGAACACAAGAAGAACACAACAAAGCCCTTAACCAAGGGCGTTATTTACTTGCTGATGCAGGTCTCACTCTGAACGCTGAGAAGTGTGAGTTTCACAAAACCAAACTCAAATTTTTTGGGCACATATTCTCAGATGGGGGAATGACTCCAGACCCAGACAATGTGCAAGCACTGTCATTCACGTGCCTCCCACCCAGGATGTTACCATGCTGCTATCCTTCAGGGCATGGCCAGTTATTGCTCAAGATACATTCACACTTAGCTACAGTGAGTGCCCCATTGAGAGACTTGACAAAGCAAAATGTACCATTTCAGTGCTCTCCACAATGCGACCAGAACTTCAAAGACATCAAACATCCAATTGAGAATGCAACTGAAATAGTCTATTTTGACCCTAAGTTACATACCGAAATAACAGTTGATGCGAGCCCAGTAGGGCTAGGGGCAATCCTTGCTCAACACAATGGCCATCCGAATGCTCAGAGACACATTGTGGCCTATGCCAGTCAAAGCCTGTCTGCAGCAGAACATACCTACGCTCAGCTGGAGAAAGAGAATCTGGCTGTGGTGTGGGCCGGCAAACATTTTCATGTATTCCTCTACGGAAAATGATTCACTATCATCACAGATCACCAGGCATTGCTTACAATCTTTAGCAACCCGAAGGCTAAGATACCCCCTCGCATCGAGAGGTGGGTGTTGAGACTGCAAGAATATGACTATGAGATCGTGCATAAACCAGGGAATTATCAAAACCCAGCTGTTTACTTTTCATGAGAGCTGCTACATCATCACAGTTCGACATCGAAGGCAGCTGGAGCCTATCTTAACTTTACTGTGAGATCCAGCACACCAGCGGTTCTGTCTGTGGAACAAATCATTGCTGCCACCAATGCAGATAAATACCTGACCATAATCAGAGGACTTATTACCACGCAATCATGGAGGAGAAGTACCCGGCCCCTTGACGATAAGGTAAAATTCCAAAAGTTCAAAAATGTACAAGATGAGTTAGCATTCACCCAAGAAGGCGTAATATTGCGATGCTCAAGAATTGCCATGCCTAGAAGCCTAAGACAGCGGGTCATTGAGCTGGCCCATGAAGAACACTGTGGTTTCGTGGCCACCAAGAGAGCCTTAAGAGATACTGTGGTTTGTTCGCCTAGATGAGGGGGTGAGGAGGAACTGAAGGCGTGTCACATTTGCAATTGTTTGTCTCTCAAGATGATGCAGCAACCAGTGACAATGTCTGACCTTCCTGCCCATGTTTGGGAGAGGGTTGCAGTTTACCTTTTTAGGCCTTTAGGAAGTGGACATCATCTCATGGTAGTCATAGACGAGTATTCACATTTTCCTTTGGTGAAAGACCTATCCTCGACAACCCATGACAAAGTCATAAAACGACTTAATGACACCTTTGCAATGTGGGGCATCCCCGAAATCCTCAAATCTTATAGCGGCCCACCCTTTAACAGCAAAGAGTTCAAAGAATTTCTTGTCCGACTGTTAGACCTGGCATCTTTGGTGCCTTTTTCCCCTGTCTGTTTTGCCTCTGACCTCCTGTTTTTGACTGTGTGCTGCATTCAGTTTTTGCTGGCTTTAGAACTCTGGGCATTTTACCACTGCTGATCAGTGCTAAAGTGCAACTGGTCCCTGTTAAATTGGGATTGTGATTGGTTATTCACGATTGGCATATTTGATTTACTGGTAAGTCCCTAGTAAAGTGCACTGTGTGTGCCCAGGGCCTGTAAGTCAAATGCTTTTATTGGGCCTGCAGCACTGATTGTTTTTATTCCTTACTTGTTTTGGAGCAGACAGAAGCTCCTTTGAATGCTGGGGAACTGCTGACATTTTTTATGTATACTCCGCTGTTGCTAATGTGTTTTCAAGTAATTTTTTAATATTTTTAAATTCGTTATCTCGCGCTTCCTGCTGTGGCATTGCAACGCGTTGATTGTTGGATGTCCAATCAGACATGAACTCCCGAGGAGCCAGTTGTGCCTCCCGGCTACTTTTGCAAGCCGTAGCGCGGATGCGCCAGTTTTATCCCTTACTTGTTTCAGAGCAAAAAGAGGCTCCTTTGTATGCTGGTGAATTGCTGACCATTTTTATGTATACTCCGCTGTTGCTGTGTTTTCAAGTCGTTTGTTAATATTTTTAAATTTGTTATCTCGCTCTTCCTGCTACCGCATTGCAATGCGCTGATTGGGTGGCCCTTTACATTATGACGCGAGCTCGGGAGGAGCCAGTTGTGCCCCCCGGCTACTTTATGCAAGCCGTAGCGTGGAAGCGCGCGCAGTGGGCGTGCCGCTGGCGCACCTAAGGCGCACCAAAGGCAAGCCCGTCTGCTCCTGGACGTCACCAGGCGCCAGGCACTCTGCCCCTTTGGACACCCACAGGCAGGTCCATTCCCATGAGGAGCACCTATCATTTAGATGAAACCCTGCATGAAGCAGGCCTGGGTTCCAGCGGACCGCCCTTTTTGCTGTAAACAGTGTGTATTTAAGATAGGGGTGGGCAGCCCTATTATGGCACTTCCCTCCCATACTACCGAGTAATTCCTTAGCCTTAACTGCCGCTCGCTGGTAAAACACTGCGCTGAAGTGTTTGATTTGATTTAAGAGGAGGTGCCTGACGCCCTTTTTAGTCACCCCTGACTCTGAGGCCGAGCCGCTGCTGGCTCTTCCTCAGGGCTATACCATGAAGAAATTCAAGAGAACGGGTAGTACAGTAAGGGGGCATCGCAGTTATTTTTAAAAATAGTTACTCTTGCAGCCTCACTAGAGAGACTATTTCTGATTGTGAAAATGCCCTCTTTAAAGTCACACTCAACTGTAATTTTACCCTATCAGGGTTGCTCATCTATCGCCCCCCTGGTCCTTCGAAAACGTTTAGGGAAGCATTAATCAATCTTGTCGGCATACTGGCAACCAAGACTGCTAACTTCAATATTGTGGGGATCATAATCTCCACTTGGAGGCCTGCCAAGACAGTGAGATCGCCAACTTTTTGGTGGATCTCACAGCTTACCAGCTAGTGCATTGCGTGCCTAGTACCACACATTCAGCAGGGCATCTCTTAGACCCTGTGTTCTCGAACATACCATCGCTAAAGGTTCACCCCCCCTCTCCCTATGGCCTGGTTGGACCATTTTTTAATCTCTATGACGGTACAGGGTGAAGGCCCACCACCGTGTGTCCGCCCTAACCCTATTATGAAGCGCCCCTGGCATAAGCTGGATGCAAATCACTTTCGTGATCTCCTTCTAACTCAGATGTCTCAACTGCCTCCTGATATAGAAGTAGCAAACAGCCTTTTCCATGAATGGCTCATACACACTCATGACAAGTGCATCCCCGCCAAACATGCGTATAGTATAAGAACACAGGCCAGTACTTGGTTTAATGAGACTCTGACCCAGGTAAAAAAAAAACTGCAAGGTACTAGAAAGCACCTGGAGACGTTCTTATGATCCTGTTTTCAAGATACAATATCGTTCAGCCAATAAGGCCTATCATAAACTAATTCAAAAGTCCAGGGCCGACTACTTTGCATATAAAATTAAAAATAGTAGCAACCCGGCTAAAAGTATCTTCTCCCTTCTAAACAAAGTTAGAAAACCCTCTCCGGCAGGTGAACCCACCATCACCTCGAACACTCAGTGTGAGGATTTGGCTACCTTTTTTATTAGGAAGGTTGAGAGTATCTACAAAACTTTTCCCCCTACTACCGGCAATGTAAGTCCTGAGGCACTGATTTGTTTTCCAGATCCCTCATTACTTTCCTTCCTGGTATTATCCCATGTAGAATTGTGCACTCTTTGCAATAAAATAAAATCGGGCTCACCAGTTGACCAACTTAAACCTGACCAGTTCCAGAAATTTCAAGCACAGCTTTTACCTATTTGTTGTGAACTGATAAACTTGTCCTTGTCATCAGCGGTGGTACCCGCTCTGTGGAAACATGGCAAGGTTATTCCTCTGCCAAAAAAATCAACCCTTGATGTATCCAAGCCAGAAAACTTCCGCCCCATTTCCCTTCTTCCCTTTGTGGCAAAAATTACTGAATCCCATATCAACTCTATTTTAACCGAATTTGTGGAGTCTAATAAAATCCTGGACTCCTCGCAGAATGGTTTTAGACCTCACCACAGCACGGAATCTGACCTGCTGGTGGTACCGAATATTTGCAGGGCTCCCTGGATGCGGGCAACACCTCAACTTTGATCCTACTCGACTTAAGCAACGCATTTGACACAGTATCCCATGAGATCCTGTTGTGACGCCTACAGGAGGTAGGTATTGGAGGTGCCGCCCTAACTTGGTTGACATCGTTTCTGTCTGAAAGATCGTTTCAAGTGGTCCCCCCCCCCACTGCTCCTAGGCACACACAGTACAGTATGGAGTGCCGCAGGGATCGGCTCTGAGTCCTACGCTATTCAACATATATATGCAACCTCTTGCGGTGGTAGCTAAAGATAGGGGGGCTCTCTTTGGTTTCTTATTCTGATGACACTCAGCTCGTGATCTTCCTCTCCAATAACTCTAACCAGAACCTGGTCAAGTTCCAAGATGATATGGTGGCCATCGCGGATTGGATGAAGGCCAACTGCCTGCAGCTGAATGCTAATAAATCAGAGATCCTTCTTTAAGGAAGAGACACCCATAAATGGAGTGATCGTTTGTGGCCTGCCTCGTCGGGGGCACCTCCTTTGCCTAAGGAGGCCTTGAAAAATCTGGGGGTCTGGGTAGATAGTACACTGACTTTTCAGGCACAGACGAAATCTATAGTAAGTTAGTAAGAAATTTATAAAGCGCACGAATGCCGAGTTAGAAATGGGTGAGAGCTTCATTCCTGTAAGGGGAATGACCAGGTCTTAAGCATTTTCCTAAACAGGTGTCTGGTAGGTTGTAGCCTAATGATGTCTGGTAATTCATTCCAGAGCTTGCATGCTCGATAGGACAGTCTTCTGCCTCCTCATCTCGCCTTTTGTATTCTGGGTACCTGGACTAGACCTTTATTGGCAGATCTAAGATTACGCCGTGGGGAGTGCCAGTGAAAAAGTAGCTGTAGGTCTGCTAACCCACCACCATACAGAGCTTTATGCACAAGCTGCCAAGGGGTGAGCAGGGGTTATCTTGGGTGTGTAACTCCCTTACCCTGACTAGAATAAGGGTCCCTAATTGAACAGGGTGCAAGCCACTGCCAACTAGAGACCCCCATTTCTAACACCGACTGAACGTCAAACACCAAAAGAGGACACTCCTCTGGCCCAAGGCCAATGGTGTACTTGAACGATTCATGGGCACCCTCAAGAGTCGGTCAACGAGTGTCCATGGAAGGAATCGAACTAAGCCAAGCCCTGTGCTAGGCCCTCCGGGCCTATTGATCAACCCCTCCTCACAACTGGTGAGAGCCAGCTACCTTGCGGTTTGGGAGAGCCATCAGAACAAAACTACGCCAATTGACTTCGGATCGATCAGTGAACTATGATAAAGTTTGAAACACTGAGGCGATTCAGAATAAAAAAATGAAGATGTATGCAGATCTGCATCGCCATGCCAGAGAGAGAGCCTTTGACAAAGGAGACTGGGTACTGGTTGAAAATGAAAAACAGACCCTCCCTTTGCCATTGATCCTTTACAGGTTGTAGCATGCAAGGGACATATGGTGACAGCACATCGTCCTGGACAATCCATCACTCAGGACACATCACACTTTAAACACCTACCACAACACTTGTCGAGTCCTTAAACCATGCGTGAGGCGACCCCACCAGCAGGTCCGGCTCAACCGCCTGAGCCTATGTTGCTGTTGTCCGATCAGGGTGGTCCTCGATCATCTTGAATCACCCGAGCCGGCAGACAAGTGCGAGCGCCTCGTCAACTAATTGATGAAATGTGATTTTAGTGATTTTTGCCACCTTTTATTTAACGAAGGGGGAGATGTAGCATATTGATGTTATGCACTGGGTGGACTTTGGAGAGGAAACACATGATATGCGGGGAGGTGTTAGGGTGTGGATAATATTGAGTATGAGATAATGCGCAGTGTGTGAGTGTATGCTGAGGAATAAAGCATTTGTCTGCAGCTCCCGTGTGGCGTATTTCATTCACATGCTCCAGGGCTGGGGAATACGCTACAAACTACAGAAAATTACTCTCACTTCTAGTGAAACCTGTGAATTCTTTATAATAGCAAGGAATAAAACAGCAGCTTAGGTCAAGGATGTGTTATAATGCAGCATCACAGTGAAAATGGATGGCAAGGACTAAGTTATCCTTAGATTAGCTACACCCTAAGTTCTTACACTCCAAGCATTAGATTTTAAGCAATCTGCATCCTCACTCCTGTTTTTCCCAGAACTCCAAAACGTAGACAAATGACCAATGTGTCTGCATCCGCACTCCTGATCTTCCCAGAACTCCAAAACATAAACAAATGACCAATGTGTTTCCCTGAAAAGTATGGCAACCTGTGGTAAACAAATGAGGTACAGTCTTCTTGTCTTGTAAATACGTTCCTTTATTAGAGTCACAGCAGTTGGGACCACCTCCCATGCCGGCCAGAGAAACTATCCTTCATGGAACGGCGGTCTTAAACAAAGCATGGAATTCCACACACGTGAAATTCCACGCGCAACAGCTCAAATTAACCAATAACTTATAACACATCTCCTTTCCTTCTTAAAAACAAATGTAAAGAATAACATTAGGATAAAAACAAAGCAAAAACCACTAAACAAAACCAGGCAAAAGGAAGTAAAAACAAAGGTAGCACAACAATAAAAAAATAAAAAAAATGCATGTCTCAATGTACATAATCTCTAAGAAAAACAGGTGGCCTGCGTTCTCTTACACACCTACCCTCTTCAGTAGCACCCGGAATAATAGATCTAGCTTCTGTAACTGACTTGAAGCCACCCACCGAACTGCTTCCATGACCAACTGCGCTCAAAGAATGACCAGTACTGGAACTTGGTCTCACGCAATTCTCATCACACATTAATATAAAACTATTACACTTGTCATTGTTATCCAGAGGGCACTCAACCCCTTTTGATATAATGCCACTCTGCGATGATTCCATTGTTCGCCATTCTCTAGCAACACATGAAATGAATACACATGTTTGATCATGTAACAGCCACGGAATTTTGACAAACCTTTTGTAAACCTACTTGTCTTGATTTCGACCCTATCACCTGTTCTTATGCTATCATTCACACAATCAGCAGTGAATACACTCTTTTCTCTACTTCATCCCCCTTGCACCACCAACTCTTTCATCCAAGCAGGTACCAATTTAGTGCTTGGTGCCCTCGCTCTCATGACCTCAAATGGAGACTTAGAAGTAGATTCTTGAATCGATGTGCGATATGCCCAAAACGTCTCTTTCACTTGTCTCTCTACATTCTTTCCACTCTCAACAGCCATCTGAATAACACCCTTCACCAATCGATTCGCTCTTTCCACAATGCCATTCCCTTGTGGATTATAGAATGAAGTGCGGTGCTGACTAATACCACAAACTTTAAAAAAATTCTTCATCTCTTCTGAAACAAGTTGGGTGCTATTATCTGTAATTATAGCAGAAGGCACACCTTCCTCAAGGAATATACCATTCAGACAGTGAATGGCACTTTTGGTAGTAATTTCTTTCAAGAATTCACACAAATCCATTTTGAAAACACATCCAGCAGAACTAACGCAAACCTTTGCGCACTCCGTAACTCATTCATAGGACCAATAAAATCAATGCATACACTGTGCCAAGGTAGTCCAGGATTTTCAACTTGTCCTACATTGGATTGCAATCCTACTTTTAGATTTTTCTCTCCTTCCTTGCACACTGAGCATTTCTCAACCATGAAGTGATCTGGCTATCAAGTCCAGGCCACCAAAAACGTGCTTTGAGTCTTTTTTGCATCATAGTTTGACCCAAATGTCCCTCATGAGCCATTCTCACAAGTCTATATCTCAAACCAAAATGTGGTACAACTCTGTCACTCCTCATGAGTAAACTATCCCCACACAAAGTTAATTCATCCATCAACTTGATGAAGGGACGCACAGACACCGATACACAACTTTCCCTTCTCACACCTGATCTCTCCATGTGCATCACCTCTTTTAATACCTGGTCCATCTTCATCTCCTGACCCCATTCATCAACTGAGAAAGCACCTTCTCCAGACTCAACTGCATCAAGAATAGAAGCAACAGCAGCATCTTCCTGAACATCAACAACACTTTTCTCTAACGGCAACCTAAATCTGCCTCTAGCTGCTAATCTCGCCAGTCTCACTGACCCTTTAACCGCTCCAGCAGGGAGGAATACTTTGATAAGAGGCTTGTGATCCGACCTTAGTGTGAATTTCACACCCCATATGTACATACGAAAATACTCAACTTCCCAAGCAGCAGCCAAATTCTCTCTTTCAATATCTTCCTCTCCGCAATTGAAAGAGTTGTGGATGGGAATGCCACATTTTTTCTTTCTCGCCATACTTTTGAAATAGAATAGCCCCCAAACCTGTGGCAGTGGCATCAACAGTCACAATAGACCTGAGTGATAAGTCAAAGGGAGACAGTACGCCTGCCCCACATATTTCTTTTTGATCTTCATGAAACTCTCTTCTTGCGCATGCTCCCACTTAAAATTGCAACCTTTCCTCAACAAGATTTTTAAACTCAGTTTTGTCCGCAAACCCCGTCACAGACTTAGAATAATATTCAATGAGACCCATAAGAACAAGTTACTTACCTTCGGTAACGATATATCTGTAAGAAACATAAGTTAGTTATAGATTCCTTACCTTAGAATTACCCCCAGGCGTCAGACTGGATCCGGAAAGTTTTTCGTCAGCAGTACCCCTGCGCGTCGGAAGGTGGCGTCGGTCGACTCCGCGTTCGTCGTCGTGGTCGCCGGGATGACGTCGCAGTAGCTACATAGACGCCGCCCTAGCGCGCTGACGTCAGTTCTGTAAACGACTTTCCACGCCAGAAGCTCAGAGCCATGCAAGACACTGACCACTGGTGCACAAAACTAGGGCCCTGAAAGGATTTCCTTAACCCTAGAAGTCAGTTCGCAGAACGGGGAGGATGGGTGGAGCGGTAAGGAATCTATAACTAACTTATGTTTCTTACAGATATATTGTTACCGAAGGTAAGTAACTTGTTCATCTGAAAGAAACAGTTAGTTATAGATTCCTTACCTTAGAATAGATACCCCAGCAATACCAACCCCGGAGGTGGGTCTGCGAACTAAGTTCACACCAGAAAGTCCTGGAGAACAGAACGGCCAAAGAAGCTGTCTCTCCGGACTTGGCTGTCCAGGCAGTAGTGCTTGGTGAACGTGTGCAACGATGCCCATGTAGCTGCCTGACAAATGTCATTCAGGGGGACTCCCCGTCCCAAAGCAGTGGTGGCTGCCATCGCCCTGGTGGAATGGGCGTGCAGTCCCACTGGAGGCTCCTTCTTTGCCAAAGAATAGCAAGCTTTGATGCACAGAACGACCCACCTAGAGATGGTCCGTTTGTGCACGGCCCAACCTTTCTTAGCGCCCACATAACCAACAAAGAGCTGGTCGTCCACCTGGAATTGTTTTGTGCGATCCACGTAAAAGGAAAGCGCACGTTATGGATCCAGACGGTGGAGCCTCTCTTCCTCTTTTGAAGGATGCGGAGGCGGAAAGAAGGTGGGCAAAGTGATGGTTTGGCCAATGTGGAAAGAAGTAACCACCTTTGGAAGAAAGGAAGGTCTAGTTTGCAGGACGACCTTGTCTGGATGGACAGCCAGAAAGGGAGGCTTGGAAGAAAGAGCTTGTAGCTCACTCACCCTGCGTGCAGAGGTGATGGCCACCAGAAAAGCAGTTTTTAAAGTGAGTAGCCTGAGAGGACAGTTATGTAGTGGCTCAAAGGGAGTGCACATAAGATAGGTAAGAACCAAGTTCAAGTCCCACTGGGGCATTACGAAGGGAACAGGAGGAAAAAGATGAGTAATGCCCTTACGGAATCTATTTACAACAGGGGACTTGAAAAGAGAAGGCTGATCAGGAAGCCTAAGGAAGGCTGAAATGGCCGAGAGGTAGCCCTTTAGAGTGCCCAGAGCAGAGCCCTGCTGGGCCAAAGAAAGGAGGAACAAGAGAACCTCAGAAAGAGGGGCGGAACGGGGATATACAGCCTTTGCTGTGCACCATGCCACAAATTTGTTCCATCGGCAGGCGTATACCGTGTTAGTGGAGGGCCGCCTGGCTGCCAAGATAACATCGCAGACTTCAGGAGGCAGGTCAAACGAAGTCAACTGCCGCCGCTCAATCTCCACGCAAGGAGGTGGAGGCTGGACAGGTTTGGGTGGAGGCACGTCCCCTGCTGCTGCGACAGAAGATCCTCCCGAAGAGGCAGTCTGATCGGAGGATCGATGGCCATGTTGAGCAGCTCGGGATACCAGACTCTTCGTGCCCAATCCGGAGCCACAAGAATGACTTGGGCCCAGTCGGCTTGATCTTCTTCGGCACTCTGGGCAGAAGTGGTATAGGTGGAAAGGCGTATAGAAGAACGCAACTCCACTCCTGACGAAAAGCGTCGTCTAGCTAGTGCCGCCTTGGAAATTCCAACGCGCAGAACTGCTGACATTGCGTGTTCTCTTCGGTGGCGAATAGATCTAACCAAGGCTCTCCCCACTGCTGAAAGAGACCTTGCACCACCTCCGAGTGAAGGCGCCATTCGTGATCCTTCATGCACCTGCGGCTGAGTTTGTCCGCCATGGCGTTCAGAGAACCTGCCAGCTGTTGAACCACCAGGGAAATGCCCTGGTGTTCCAGCCATGTCCAGAGGCGGAGGGCCTCTTTGACATAGGGTCCACGACCCCACCCCACCTTGTTTATTGCAGTACCACATGGCAGTGGTGTTCTCTGTGAACACCTGCACTACTCTTCCCCGGACAGAGGGAAGGAATGCTTTGAGTGCAAGACGAATCGCCCGAAGCTCCAGAAGGTTGATGTGGAGCCCGGACTCCGCCGGAGACCAGAGGTCTCTGATCGCCGCCTCCCCCATGTGGCCGCCCCATCCCAGAAGTTATGCATTGCTGACCACTGTGAACTCTGGTTGAGGAAGGGAGAGGGATCTGCCTTCGACCCAATCCTGGTTAGTTAGCCACCACTGCAATTGGTGTGCAGTGCCCTCCGAGATCTGGACGCAATCGGATAGATTCCCCTGATGATGTGCCCACTGGAACTTCAGGTCACACTGCAGAGCCCGCATATGCCATCTGGCATTGTCCACCAGCAGGATGCAGGAGGCCATCAGACCCAGCAGCCTGAGGGTCATCCTGACCGAAACCCGGGATAGAGGCTGAAAGATTGGAATCATAGCCCGAATATCCCGGTCTCGCTGTTCGGGAGGATAAATCCGAAACTGCGTTGTGTCCAGTACCGCTCCGATGAAGAGGAGCTTCTGAGAGGGGGTCAGGTGTGACTTCGGCACGTTGATGGAGAACCCCAGCGAATGCAGGAGATCGGCCATAGTCTGGAGGTGGGAGACGACAGCCTGGGGCGAGCTCGCCTTCAACAGCCAGTCGTCGAGAAAAGGGAAGACTGGAACCCCTGATCTGCGCAGATGAGCTGCGACCACCTCCATCACTTTGGTGAACACCCGAGGGGCGCTTGTAAGGCCAGAGGGGAGCACAGTAAACTGAAAGTGCTCGTGGCCTACCGTGAGCTGCAGGTAACGCCTGTGGGCCGGCAGGACGGGGATGTGAAAGTATGCGTCCTGCAAGTCCAACGCTACCATCCACTCTCCAAGGTCGAGGGCAGACAAGACCTGAGCGAGCGTCAACATTTTGAACTTCTCCTTCCGGAGGAAGCGGTTGATGTTCCTGAGATCCAAGATGGGACGCAGGCCTTTGTCCTACTTGGGCACCAGAAAGTAGTGGGAATAGCAACCACGACCTACTTCTGGGACAGGAACGCGCTCGATGGCTCCCTTGGCCAAGAGTGCCGAAACTTCCTGTTGGAGAAGGGCCAGATGATCCTCCGACATGCAATGGTACTGAGGTGGCATGGATGGAGGGGTAGTCTCGAAGGGGAAGGAGTAGCCCCTTCGGACTGTCTGCAAAACACACCTGTCCGACGTGATGGTGCGCCAGTGGTGGAGGTGATGGCGAATCCTGCCACCCACTGGCATTTCGTGGCCCTGAAAGGTTGGACTAGGAGGGTTTGGAGGCTGCTGCAGAGGGGACTGTGGTGTACTGGCCCACCCGCTGGCCCCTAGAACCACGGTGCTGGTTCCCACATCCCCGGCCGCGCGGAGGCTGAACAGCTTGCGCCGGCCTATGGCTCTGGGCGGGACGTGGTGGAGCACCCCTTCCGTAGCCACAAAAGGGGCGAAAGGCAGACTGCGCAGGGCGGGTGGTGGAGATGCCCAAGGACCTGGCCGTAGCCCGAGAGTCTTAAAAGCGCTCCAGCGCGGTGTCTGCCTTGTCACCGAAAAGGCGACGGCCATCAAAGGGCATGTCCATAGAGTGGATTGGACATCCCCGGAAAAAACCACTCGACCTCAACCAGGCATAGCGTCGAAGGGCTACTGACGTGGAAATCGTCCTGCCCAGTGAGTCAGCGGTATCCAGCCCACAGCGGATGGTAAACTTCGCTGCGTCTCTCCCTTCGGCAACCGCCCGAGAGAGTACGGCCCGGGCCTCCTCCGGGCACTGAGGTAGCACTTGCGCAACCGTGTCCCACACGGAGTGGGTGTTACAGCCCAATAGACATGCGGTGTTTACTGACCGCAGTCCCAAGCTGGAGGAAGAAAACATCTTCTTCCCAAGATGATCCAGCTTTTTGGATTCCCTGTCCAGGGGAGCGGTAGGGAATACGCTCTTGGAAGTGGAAGCTTGGACTATCAAGCTCTCAGGGGTGGGGTGTTGGGAGAGGAAAGTGGGGTCGCCCGGGGCTGGGCAGTGGCGTCGGGACCAGGTGCCCAAAAGGAGGTCCGTGAGGGCTTCATTAAACAGCAGCAGGGGCTCCGAAGAGCTCGCTGCTGGCTGAAGCACCTCTGTCAGGAGGTTAGTCCTGACTGCCACCGTAGGTAGCTCGAGGTGGAGAGCCTCGGCCGCCCTAAGCAACACCACTGCGTATGACGCTCCCTCCTCCGTAGCCACGGTAGGAGGAGACAACATGCCAAGGTCTGGTGAGGTATCCAAACCACTGGCTTCCCCCAGTTCCTCTCTCCAGTCCTGTTCATACACCAACCGGTCGGTTAAAGGGTCCCCAAACCCTCCCAGTCCTCCTCACCCTCCTCTGGCTGCCAATCTGGTCTCAAAGAGCCAGGGTAGAACAGGGGCACAAAAGTACCCGCCGGCATCGGATCCGGCGTCAATTGACGCCGGTCCGACTCCGTGTCTACCTCGAGGTGGAGGCCGGGGTCGACATCGGCTGGGGACACAGCCGATGCCGGTGGCGGACGTGGCGCCGGTGGAATCGGCGCCGGGGAAGGCGTAACAAGGTCGACCGGCGCCGATCCAGGCCAGGATCCAAGGGGATCCTGCTGCGCTGAGGCCGAAGCTGCCGACGCCGAAGGCCCAGGGCCCCCAGCCGAGTCTGCGGGGCCCGAAGGCACGCCGGCGGAGTCGGGCTGCCCAAAGATGGCGTGCATTGCTTCGTAAAACTGACGAAGCTGGACAGGGATCGCTCCCGGTCCCGGGAAGGGGGGGAAACCCGGAGTCGACCTACGGGCTCCGCACACGGAGCCGCGTGAGGGGCACCACCCGCATCCCTCGTCGCGTCGTCCAACGGACGGGGAGAAGTCGAAGAGCGACGATGCTTCTTCGACTTCTTCTTGTGCTTCGATTCGACTTACCTGACCCCGAGTGCGAAGACTTAGATGAAGAATGGTGTTGGCTCCGCGATCGGTCTCTCGACCTCCTAAGCGACTTTTTTCTTGACAAAAGTCGAGAAAAAGTCAGTCAAAAAGTGACTGGAGGTACCGCTCTCTCCGGATCTGCGCTTGCTGGCGTGGAAAAAGAAAGAACTGACGTCAGTGCGCGAGGGCGGCGTCTATGTAGCTACTGTGACGTCATCCCGGCGACGACGAACGCGGAGTCGACCGACGCCACCTTCCGACGCGCAGGGGTACTGCTGACGAAAAACTTTCCGGATCCAGTCTGACGCCTGGGGGTAATTCTAAGGTAAGGAATCTATAACTAACTGTTTCTTTCAGATAAGATCTTCAATTCTAATCTCTATTGCAGGGTGCGGGAGCCAACTCAATCGCTTCCAACAAGTTCGCTTTGGGTTTACCACCATCAGCTGTCATCGTATATATCCCAAGTACTCAACTTGCTGCTCCAGGAAAGTACACTTCTCTCTTCTAGGTGTTAGGCCCATGTCTGCAATTCTCTGTAGAGCCTCCCTAAGGACCATATTGTGTTGTTCTATAGTTTCGCCAAAAATCAAAATATCATCTTGAAAAAATAATATGTTCTTGACTCCTTTAAATAACTCACTAATCATATGCTGGAACACACTCGCAGCTGATGATAAACCAAATGGCATGCGAGTGATCTAAAATGTACCCTCCCGCGTGATAAACGCAGTAAGTGGCCTGGAATCTTTATGGAGTTTAATCTGGTGGTAAGCTCTCTTCAAGTCCAGTTTAGAAAAGTACTTACCACCTTTCAACATCAGTACCATTTCATTTACATTGGGAAGAGGGTACGTATCAGCTATTACATTTTGATTTAGAGATCTACGGTCAACACAAAACCTAAGACATCTGTCAGCCTTCTTGGTGATAACAACAGGTTATATCCATTAAGACGCCTCTACTGGCTCTACGATAGCTTCATCTAGCATGTCTTGAATACATGTTTTTACTTCCTCCTGTACTACTACTGCTACCCTTCTAACTTTGTGTTGAACAGGTGCCGCTCCCTCCTTCAACTCTATCTTGTGTGCATAACCCTTAAGTTCTCCCAGACTATCTCTAAACATTTGCTTCACTCCCTCCAAAATGCCTGAAATAGACTCATCCTCAACTACAATAAACTGAGAAGGCGCTCTTGGGTAAATAATGATGTGCAGGTCGTACTGGTGCAACCACTCCAATATCGATGGACCTTGATCTGCTACGAACACCTTTCCTCGAATATTCCTTCCACTAAAATTAATGTCAGCATCCACATAACCCAAAATGTCTATAGATTCCCCTTGATAGCCACCAGGGGAAATATCTTTGGGCAGTAATATCCTATCATGCCACTCACAATCAAATATACTCCTAGGAATGATCGTATACATTGACCCTGTGTCAACCATGAGTTGTATATTATGACCATTGATTTCAAACATAGCTTTAGGCCAATTAATCATTTTACCTTCACTATCACTCTCACCTTCAACAAACAATGTCCTGGTGCACTCATGGTTACGCTCTTGAGTCTCCTCAGAAACTGTAGACACTTTACCCTGTCCAGTTGACTTACACATCCTAGCAAAATGGCCAACCCTGCCACATTTTCAACACTCTTTGTTGTTGGCCCAACAGTATTTTGCATCAGCTCTATGACCCATACTCCCACATTTGCTACAACACTTGGTAGTTTGCCTAACCTGTCCATTTCCTTTCATATAATTTCTCTGGGATCTTACAGCTAAAACAGCACTACCCCCTGGACTCCTAAGTGCTCCTACTTTTGGCATATCATGGTTTATTATTTTTCTTTTCCATCTCTTTCATACAATAGGCAGATTGTTCAATAACTTTTATGATGTATATGGCATCTTTTAAGGTGGGAGTTTTAGCTGCCCATAGTCTTTCCTGTACTTTTTTACTAAAACACTGTACTTTTAGCTGGTCTCCCATAAGTTAATCCGTCATGGTACCAAACATACATTTGGTAGACAATTCTCTTAGTCTGACCACAAATTCATCAATAGACTCTTCCTTCATCTGGTGTTGAGTGTAAAATTTGAACCTGGTCATGACTAAGTTCTCCTCCTTGGCAAACTTAATTTCAAGATGACGCTTAGCTTCTTCAAACTCGTTTCGCATAGGTTGACCATTAGTTCCTAAAGCCTGAGGTAAGTATCTGAAAATGCTCTGACCTTCCTTCCCCAAGGTGCTTAATAGTAGATCCTTTTTTCGCGCAGACGAGAATTCGAGACCATCTAGAGCTACAATGTAATTTTCAAACATAGGTAGCCAATCTTCCCATGGAACAGATGGTTCTCCAACTTGTGTTAAAAAACTTGGTGGTGTTATTACTGAGAGTTGTAAAGGTGCCATATTTATACATACGATATGTGGCACCTTTTGAATGTTTATAAGGCGCCTGAATTATTGCCCTCTACTATATATTCTAAAATACAACAGATAATGTTTGTAAATGTATGGTAAGTAATTTCAGTTACCGTCACTTGGTGTGCATGTCACCGTCAGGACACACACTTTCTCTTCTTTTTTTTTTTAAAGGTGTGCACGTCACCGCTCCTCGACGTGCACTAAATGCTGTTCAATCATCACACTTCAGGCACAGGTGTGCGCATCTCTGATCAGGATTCCTGCCACCACGGTTGTGATCGAGTTGGTTGACTCGTTGGCTAAACTATACGAAGTCTCAAGTCCAGGTCTTCTTCCAAGATGGTCGCTATGCGTAGTGCGTGTCGACGTCATACACACTGAACGACTAGAGCAGGTACTTGTAGTGACGACCACACACACAGTAGTAGTATTCTTCAAATTAAAGTTTATTCGTTTCGGAGTATAAGGCTGCATACGCCTCCTCCACCAACGATTCTCATCCTACTCACTTCTCAAGTTCCATTACATCATCTCTGAGCAACATGGAATCTCAAGCACAAGCGTAGAGTCTCTCGGTGTTGAGATTCCATGTTAAAGGTAAACTACACATATACTACACATCCCCCTTCTTTAACACAAGAAAATAATAGGATTGCATACTACACATCCCCCTCCTTTGACAACAAGAAATATAAACATTACAACTAAAAAAAACACATTATACTTCCCCTCGCTGATATAACAAAATAAATACACAAAAATAAAAACTGCAATTTTATCACTCACATACAAAATTTTCCAACACCTTAGGTTTCTTAATTATTCTTCCTGACCTGCTGGTTTTGATTTCTTCACCACTGATATTCACTGTAGAATCCACCACATCCTCACCATTTCCACCTTCTCTTTCAACTTCGTACACACTTTGTCTATCACACTCATTCATCCTGTGGTCCACCTTTTTTTTACCATCTTCCATGACTTCCAAACACCAATACCGTCGCATTTTATCAACAAAACTTTGTTCATCCTGGGACTGTTCACGACTCATATCATGTTTAACAATGGCTAATCGACTCATATGGTAAATGCCACCATCATCCAATTCCACTGTGTTTTTCATTACTTTAATTATCTTCCTAGGAACACTAAAACAGCTTTCCCCTTTGATAACCTTCCTGCCTGATTTGACTCTTACTCATTGACCTTCCTTCAAACAAACCTCCTTAACTTTGTTTCTGACATCAAAATAAACTCTTGTGAAGACCTTATGCAATGTTTGACATTCTCCACATCCCATTCCACCATCCTACTTCTCTTCATCCATCCAGGTTGCAACTTGTAGTGGGGAACTCTGCCTCTCATTCAGTGAAATGGACTTTGTCCAACCGTCTCAGGTGGTGTCATCCTATACGTCCACACCATCCTCTTCAATTCAACCTCCCAATCATGTTTCCCTTTAATAGCCAATTGTATGATCCCTTTTACCATCTTGCTCACTCCCTCAGCAACAGCATTACCCCTTGGATGATACAAGGCCGTAAAATTCTGTTCAATACCAGCTTGCACCATAAAAGTCTTCATCTTTTCTGACTTAAACTGTACACCATTATCTGTTAACATAACGGCCGGAAATCTTTCCCTAAGAAAAATTCCCTCAAGAAATTCAATAACATTTGCTGTGTTCACCTTGTCAACCACTTCCAACTCAATTCATCTGTTAAACAAATCCACTAACACTATAACATATCTGCTTTTACCATTCTTCCCTGTTACCGGTCCCATGATATCCAATGCAACCTCCTCCCAAGGTAAATTTGGACAGCCCATAGATGTTAGAGGAGGATTTAGAGTTTTCAAGATTTTATCTGCATTTTCACACTCCACACAATTTCTTACAAATCTCTCAACCTCAATGTCCATCTTTGGCCACCAATACAACATTTTAATATTACGTTTGGTTCTCGTAATCCCTGAATGTCCTTCATGTCCCATACTAACCAACCTACTCCTAACATCACTGGGAGGAATAACTCTTTCCCCTCTGCAGATGAAATCATTACACACACTTAATTCGTCTCTAACCTCCCAAAAGGCTTTCAAATCATCACCACACTCTTTACTTTTTATCCTTCCCCAACCATTCTTGATTCTGTTTTTTACTTCTAGTATAACCACATCCTTGAGATATGCCTCCATCCCTTCTTCCTTTTTTTATACAACACGAACTTTCATTATTCAATTTAGACTTGAGGCTCAATTACTTAAAGATAGAAAATTATGCTATTTTAGCTTTCTCTCGCCTAAAACACCCTCTACCCTGTGGTGACATATCTTGCACGAGCACGCGGGTAGAATGTGCATTAGAATGTGGGGGCTGTATTACGTAGAAGGCGGAAACAGTTACGGGCGAAGCTGGTTGGAGGCACAAGCACCTGCTGCTCGTACCGTGCCAGTGCTATACAATAAAGTACTGTAACTACACATCTTGTGTGAAGATCCTCTTTACAGAAATGGCAATGAGCTGAACTACGCTGGCACGACAACCCACGTGGATGAAGAAGACGGTCACTGAAACGGAGTCAAGGACCTTTCGTGGTGCTTGTGGAAGTAGGACCGGCATTTATACTACTGGAAGAAGGTCCTCGTATCTGGAGAGGTAAATGTACATTTGTTAACATTTACCTCGTAATTGCAGTAATGATTGGTCCAGTCTGCGCGACGCAAGGAGTGCGCGAGGCAAGGAGCGCTCGAGGCAAGGCAGGGAGCGCGCGAGGCAAGGCGCAAGCTGGATGACGCTGCGCGAAGAGTGCTTGAGGCTGGTATTAGTTCCTGAGGCATACGCGGCGGCGATTGTGCACGTACTCACGTTAACACACGCTGGGGCTACGCACAGCGGCCATATTTTGGGAAATGATACAGTGAAGTCAGCGACGGGCACGCTTTAACCACGCCTGTCGGTTATCATTTACACAGCGACAGGCACGCTTTTGGAAAGTTAAAGGGAGAGTTTAAAGCATGTTCTACGCATATGTCTTTGGCATTAACAAGTGTTACCAGCGATAGGCAAGCGTCATTTATGCTTTTCAATGTCACGATAAATACAGCGACAGGCACGCTTTGAAGATTTGCCAGTAAGTAAATTGAATATATTACTTTATTCATGCTCTTGACTTTCTACATTACATAAACATAAACAGAGGTCTGTACATTCAGCACATTGTGTGGTTCATTAATAGTTTTTTTAAAGAGCATCCTATACATTTCTTTATTTAATAGCATGGCTTCTGTCAATGTTTGGAACTTGTCTCCACCGCAAGCGTTCTTGGCTGGTAAAGGTGAGCCTATATTAAAATGGAATGAGTGGAAGGAGCATTTTGCGAATTATATTGCTACTTTTTCAGATGATGAGGAATTAACACCAGTTAAAATAAAGAAAATTTTACTACATTGCTTTGGGGCAGGAGGGTTGACAATTTACAACCGCATACAAAGAAAGTTAGACAAGAAGACCAAGGAAATGTGTATGAACATGCACTTGAGGATCTAGACAGGTATTTCAATCCCACAGTATGTGTATCGGTCGATCGATACAAATTTTTTTGAAGGAAGCAAGAGAAGGAACAGTCGGTGGAGGATTATGTGGCTGCTTTAAAAAAACATGGCCTTAACATGTAGATTTGACAGTCTACACGACGAGTTCATAAGGGACCAAATTGTCATGTGTTGCTCAAATTCCAACATTCAAGATAAACTTTGGACAATGGGGGAATCGTCCCTACAAGGTGTGATAAATGTGGTAAAGAAAGCAGAATTAACAGGCAGATGTGCCAGAGCAGCTGTTACACAGAAAAGAGAAAAAGTATGTGAGGAAATGGAGAAAGGAGTGGTAGCTAAAGTGCAGATGAAGGATAAGTTCAAAAGTAGTGTGAAATTTGAGAAGAAAAAAAAGGGTTTGAAACAAGGAAAAACCTTTGAACAGTTTGATCGTTTTACATTTAGTGGTAGGTGTTTTAGATGCGGCAACAAAGGGCATTCAGCTAACGATAAGAAGTGCCCTGCGAGGTACCAAAAATGTTCAGGTTGTGGCCTGGTGGGTCGTTTCCAAAAAGTGTGCAGACAAGAGAGAGGAAATGCAAAGGGAGTGAACCTTATTACACAAGATTCCCCAACGGAATCTGATGAGTCTACTGATGATGATGTAAATTTGTGTATTATGAATATAGACGATGGAGTTTCCAATATGGGGGAACAACGTAGGAAAAAACCCAAGTGCGACATTGTTATGGGGGGGTACTGATCACAGTCACAGCTGATTAAGGTTCACCCTATACAATTGTTATTGAGAGGGTTTGGAAAGAGAAGTCTGTTCCCGTTTTAGGGAATGTGCTGGATTCCACAGAGGTTTGTCCCAAGACTTTCACCGGAGAGGACATTAAAATGTTGGGGGTGAAAGTACTGAATTTTGCATTTAAAGACAGAGAGGCTAAGTGCAAACTATTTGTAGCTGCAACAGGGTCATCTGTTCTCGGTTGGGGAGATCAGGGAGAGTTAGGGGTTATTTTAGACCCGAACAATCCAGAACCCGTAATGGTGATGCAACAAGGTGAATTGGAACATGAAATTCTTAAAATGTACCATAAAGTGTTCACTGGAGCTATTGGTGAGTTGAAAGGCTTCCAACATAAAATTGTGCTCAAGAAAGATGTAGTACCACAGGTGCACAAAGTAAGGAGTATTCCTTTAGCTTTGAGGGAGGAAGTCAAGAGTGAGTTGGATAGATTATGTATGGAAGGTGTTATTGAGAAAGTAGAGGCAGCGGAGTGGGTTTCTCATTTAGTAATTGCCAGGAAGGCCAACAGGAAGCTCAGGTTATGTGTAGACTTGAGGGACCTAAACAGGAGTATCATTGTGAACCAGTTTCCATTACCAAAAATAAGGGTGATGCTTTCGGTTAAAAAAGGGGTGCGGTGGTTCACGACAATAGACCTCACTGCAGCATACCACCAGGACCCTCTACACAGAAAAAGTAGAAGCCTGACTACATTTGTAACACCTTCCGGGTGTTTTAGATTCAGAAGAGTACCATTTGGGTTGGCATCCGCTACCGCGATGTTTCAATGCATCATGTTTGAACTGTTTAAGGATGAGCGAAATGTCATGTTTTTTCAGGATAACATACTGGTGATGGGAAAAACTAAAAAAGACCATGATGCAACTGTCAAAAAGTGATGAATGTTTTGAAAGATAAGGGACTCACTGCAGAATATAAGAAATGTAAGTTTGCACAACAAAAGGTGACATATTTAGTTCATGAGGTGTCAGTGGAGGGTGTCAAACCCAAAAAGGAATTACTAGAAGCTTTAGAGAAGTCTCCGGTGCCGTGTAGCCAAGGATGATGTGAGAGCCTTTTTAGGCCTAGTTTAGTTTTACTCTAAATTCGTAGAAAAATTTCCTGCAAGCCCTATAACATAAGGCAACTTTTAAAGAACAAATGTAAATTTGTGTGGTCAAATGAATGCCAAGAAGAATTTATATCTATCCAGAATGAAATGTGTATGGCTATATCTATGCAGGGATTTGATCCTGCTTTGAAATCCGTTGTCACAACGGATGCGAGTGGAAAGGGTATTGGCACAGTTCTCACCCAGAGGAATGATGCTGGAGAAGAATGCATTGTAGCTTTTGGGTCACGCTCACTTACAGCTACCGAAGAGAAATATTTGGTAATAGAGCGAGAGGCACTGGCGTGCGTGTGGGGGTTAGAGCACTACAGACCATTTATTTGGGGAAGTCATGTATTGCTTAGGAGCGATCATAAGCCCCTTACCAGGGTAATGTCTATCAAGGGGTTGTATAAGGCTTCACCCAGGTTGGCAAGATTATCTGTCAAGCTTCTTGATTTTAAATACACTGTCCAGTACATGCCTGGTGTGCGGAATAAAGTGGCAGATTTTTTGAGTGCGAAGACACCACCCGCACGATGAACTCCATCCACTCCGGATCACCAACCGACCCCTGCCCACACCACGTCTTCAACAAAGCCGACGCCACCATCGCACCCCATCTCCGGGACATCATCAACTCCTCCTTCCACAACGCCACCTTCCCGGAGAGCTGGAAGCACGCCGAGCTTACCGCCCTCCTGAAGAAACCAACGGCGGACCCCACCGACCTCAAGAACTACCGTCCCATCTCGCTCCTTCCGTTTCCGGCCAAAGTCATCGAGAAGACCGTCAACAGACAGCTTGCCGCCTTCCTCGAGACGAATGGATCCCTCGACCCCTCGCAGTCCGGGTTTCGGGCCAACCACAGCACCGAGACCGCCCTTATCGCAGCCACCGACGACATCAGAACCCTAACCGACAACGGGGAAACAGCTGCCCTCATCCTCTTGAACCTCTCCGCGGCGTTCGACACCGTCTGCCACCGCACCCTAGTGAAGCGCCTCAGCAACATCGGAATCCGAGAGAAAGCACTGGAATGGATCATCTCGTTCCTCGCCGGAAGAACCCAGAGAGTCCGCCTCCCCCGTTCAGATCCGAAGCCACCGAAGTCATCTGCGGCGTTCCACAAGGATCTTCACTCAGCCCAACCCTCTTCAACGTCTACATGAGCCCCTCGCAGCCATCGCACGCCAACACAACCTCAACATCATCTCCTACGCCGACGACACCCAGCTGATCCTCTCCCTCACCAACGACCCCACCACCGCCAGAGCCAACCTACACGACGGGATGAGAGACGTCGCCGACTGGATGAGGAACAGCCGCCTTAAACTGAACTCAGACAAGACGGAAGTCCTCATCCTGGGCTCATCACCCTCCGCCTGGGACGACTCCTGGTGGCCCCCGGCCCTGGGCACCGCGCCCAAGCCAACGGACCACGCACGCAACCTGGGCTTCATCCTGGACTCCTCCCTGTCGATGACCAGACAAGTCAACGCCGTCTCATCTTCATGCTTCAACACCCTGCGCATGCTCCGCAAGATCTTCAGATGGATCCCCACTGAAACCAGGAAGACCGTCACCCAGGCACTCGTCACCAGCCGACTGGACTATGGGAACACCCTCTACGCCGGAACCACAGCCAAACTTCAAAAAGACTCCAGCGCATCCAGAACGCCTCCGCACGACTCATCCTGGACATCCCCCGACACAGCCACATCACCGGACACCTGAAAGACCTGCACTGGCTCCCCGTCAGCAAGAGAATCACGTTCAGACTCCTCACCTACGCACACAAGGCCCTCCACGACCTGGGCCCAAAGTACCTCAACGACCACATGACCTTCTACACGCCCACACGCCAGCTACGATCAACCAGCCACGCCCTCGCCACCGTACCACGCATCCGCAGAACCACCGCCGGAGGAAGATCCTTCTCCTACCTGGCAGCCAAGACCTGGAACTCCCTCCCCACTCACCTTCGGCGAACCCAGGACCATCTCTCCTTCAGGAAGCAGCTCAAGACCTGGCTGTTCGAGCAGTAACTTACCCCCTCCCCCAGCGCCTTGAGACCCTCCCGGGTGAGTAGCGCGCTCTATAAATGCTGTGATTGATTGATTGATTGAAAGTAAATTTTATTATGCTTGATTAATTAAAACCATTGCATACATTAAATACACGTTAAAATCTGAACTCCTTGCTTAAATACAATAAGGTAAAATGATGTTAAGAGTATCCACATTATATTACACATAAATCAAGTTAAAAGATTTTTGCATAATTGTTTTTTTTTTTTTTTTTTTTTCAATCGAGCCAGTTAATACTTAATCTATTAAGACTCACACCAATGAAAAATTAACAATTGAACTATCTACTATCCAGAAAATCCTTTGCAAACCTTGCTCGTGGGTATGTTAGTAGGCTGTAACCACGCGGTATTTTCCTAGACTTCAGTTAACAACTTCAATACATGCCCGGTTTTAACGTCTTAGTGCCATCGATTTTTTGAGTAGGTTGCCTCTTCCCGAGACAGAGATACAGGAGGAGGATATTGAACAATTCAGTGTGGCATGCTTGAATGAAGGTGCAAAGGTGATTCCACCACGAGAATGGAGTCAAGCGTATAAAGAATACCAAGAATTGACTGATGTTAAGACTTGGGTCACTGAAGGGTGGCACACTAAGAATAATGTTCCTTCAGGATTGAAGGTGTTTTGGGAACTCAGGCAGGAATTGTCGGTGGAGAATGATAAGATAGTGAGGAATGGCAGAATTGTACCACCGGAAAAGCTGAGAAGTAGAATTGTGGACTTGTGTATTGAGGGACATTTCGGTATTACCAAAACAAAAAATAGTTTGAAGGAGTTGTATTGGTGGCCTGGTATGGGGCTGTCCATCTTGCACAAGCACACGGGCAGAATGTGCA
The DNA here is from genome assembly GCA_963921515.1 of Calotriton arnoldi. Taxonomy (NCBI): domain Eukaryota; kingdom Metazoa; phylum Chordata; class Amphibia; order Caudata; family Salamandridae; genus Calotriton; species Calotriton arnoldi. Next base: position 1,406,805 of record CAWUFW010001464.1, on the reverse strand, counting down.
GTAGAATGTGGGGGGTGTATTACGTAGGAGGTGGAAACAGTTACAGGCGAAGCTGGTCGGAGGCACAAGCACCTGCTGCTCGTACCGTGCCAGTGCTATACAATTAAGTACTTTAACTACACATCTTGTGTGAAGATCGTCTTTACATACCCCAATTAAGTTAATCTGAAAATTAAAATACTCCAATAGTTTCCTCCAGATCTCCCACCAAAGGGGACTTGTATATTGGCACCTGCGCTTTTGTCTAAACAAAAAAAAAATCAAACTATCAAATCATACATTTGACACGTGTGGGTGATTTTGGAGTATAATTTAAAATACATTGTTCCGGGCATATATGTACATCGTACCAACGTTTTGTTTGTGTGTTTTCATCTTTTTGTTCTTATTAATTACAGGCTTGATAGAGCGAAATGTTCTTGTGAATTGTAGGGGTGCATCATAATCACTGATAGGCCGCACCCACATGTATTCAGACATATATTCGTTTATATTCATTGTATACTCATGCCTGTTTAGCAAAGAATGAATAGTTCACTGAAACGAAGTGAATTCAGCAGTATAATGGTGTTAGGATAATGATGTAATGTAATGCTTTTTGAATTGTGTGAACATAATGCATAGAGGAATTAGTTCGTGTATGTAATGTAATTGCAGTAGTTTAAACGTGCACCATATTAAAGTTGCACATGTAATTCATTGTTTGCATAATGAATCGTAATGAATATGCTTATAGGGAAAAGTAAGATGTGTGTTTAAAAGTTATATGTAAGGGCCTGACTACATATACGCTTAAGGAAGGCCTGGTATATTCTTATGTTAGCTTATAATGTAGGCTGAAAAGGGTTTCTCTTGGAAAGGCTCTCTGGGCACAAACGGTAGATTTAATTAGCACAGTAGAAGGTTTCTGTTGACCGTATCTTTTGTTGCAGGTGCAAGGACACATGTCTCGTTAGTAAAGACGAACTCTTTGTTTTCAAAAGTTAGAAAGATGGGAGGCATGGTACGGGGAGTGCAATGGAATTTAGGGATGATACTTTCAGCGGAGAAGGCGCCTGGGACTCAAGGTCAACGAAACCGTCCAGGATGAAGTCACCGTTTCAATGGAAAAGCACAAGAAAGAAGACCTGGCCAAGAGGGCGTAAACAAGGCGTGTACCTTTGTAGTATGGTTTTGTATTAGGGATAGTGCCCTGAGGGAGGAGGAGAGAGAAGCGGTAGGGGAGACCTGCGAGAAGGACAGAGCTGAGCTTAGGTATATGGTGATTGCACTTCTTAGGAAGTCTTCACAGCTGACACCTTTTATTCTTTCTTGCCTGGGAAAATCGTTATGCAGGGATGTCACTTAGCGTTAGTGTAAGGACAGCAATTGATTTTAAGCTTGTTTAGGCCCATGAAGAGCAACTTAGAAATAGGAGCAATCATAGTCTGGTTGGTCCTCCTAGAACTGTCTATTCTTCTTATCCTGAGTCGGATGAGACTCCTGCGTAGATTATTATTTGTATTAGTGCCCATCTATTTCTTTAACCTCGTGTTGAGGTGCCTGCACGTTCAGTTATTTTTGGCGATAATAAATTCTCAAACTTGAATTCGGAGTCAGTGGTCCTTTCAGACAAAATGAATGCTGATATCTAACCTGAAGAGATTCTCTCCTTTACACTATACAACAGGTAAAAAGATCTTGGCGGCCAGAAGGTTCTTATAGATAATTAGATAAGAATCGGCGTTATCGGTTGGTAGCAGAGTAGGATGGTTACCTTTGATGGTAAGGGGAGATCTAGAGCAAGATAGGAGACTAAGTTGCCCCATAGAGCCCGAGTGAAGCTGATCCAGAGGACCGCGGGAAAAGGATGTCGGAGGTCGTGGAAAACTGACGGAGAGTGACGGTGCGGCGGAAGTAGCAGTTCGTAGTAGAGTGAGTATGAAAAGAGTGATGTTTGGTAGATTGCGGTGTTTTATTGTTGTGTGATGTCTAGCGGAGTTGTGTGATTGAGAAACGGACCGTGAGCGCGCGCGGGACCGGGAGATTTATTGTGGTGTAGAATACACCCAGAGTTGAGAACGTTGACCAGAGTTGTGGGGGTCACGAGACGTCATTGACAGACCCACAGAAGATAGGGACACATGTGTGAGTGTGTGAATAACCAACGCAGGTCGTAGGTTATTGTGTGCAGAACATCGAGTGATTGAATCCTATCGAGTGTATTAGAGGCGATTGTCCGGTCGTTCGTGGACAGACGGTTGCCAGATTGAGGTCAACAAGCTTAAGAGACTGATCGGTCATTGGTAAGACTGACGGTCAGAGAGGTAATTGTTCGGTAGGACGGACATTATTTCAGAGTATAATTGGGACGGATGCGAGTGAGAACAAGTGAATTAGAAAGGAGGGGAACTGCTGCGAGCGGAGGAAACGTGACGTCAGACAAGTGCCGCGCTGCGATAGGCCGGTTGGTGTGAGCCGCGCTGGGATTGGAGGATTGAAATCAGGAAGTAAAAGCGGACATTTTGAGTACGAATAACAAAGTTGATTCATCATGAAATGTTTTAAAGCTTTACGAGAACTTTGTAGAGGTGATAGACATGTGGTTGTTCGGGAGGGAGAGGAAGCTCCTCCTGAGGACACACCAGCACATTATATGGCAAAGAATGTAGGATTGCATACTATAATTTGGCTCGAGAATTGGCATAAAATGACAGAAACAGAGGGAGATTTGTCGTTCCCTCGATATGGTACTTTCAGGTTAGAGGTGCTGTACCAGCTCAAGAGTGTAATGGCTTCATTACGACCACTACCTAGACCAACACAGTTTGAGGCACTACATGCGTGGATAAGGGCAGCGTATGATAGGAAGAAGGACAGATGCCAGGAAAGGGTGAAGAAATCGGTCAGGGCATTTCAAGATGCAAAATGGGATGCCTTGGAGAAAAGGTGGAGAGCAGACACGATCGAAGGAGATAAGTTATACCCACTGCTGATACAAAATGGAAAGATTACAAGAATCGATGAAGATGACAGTGATTTAGATGACAGTCTGTTGGATAGGATGTTGGCGGAGAGGCCACCACCATTTAACCCAGATTCAGAAGAGGGAAAGACAACCCCAGCAGTGGCAATAGTTGATGAGAGTCAGAACCAGACTAGCATGAGAGTAGTGGGAAGAATTTCCACAGGAACGGAGGGGGCTACGGCGTCTATGATAACACAGCCTCCTGGGGGAACACAAGATTACCGGACTCCTTGACAGTACCGGTTACCATTGGCCCTATAGTACCGGTATATGACCCAGACCGAGTGAGAGAAGGGAGCTCCGTGCCGATGAGAAGGGAAGAAGGAAACAGTGAGAGTGGGAATGGGTTTGGAGTAAGGGTGGTTCATTTCCCAAGACCAATAGACACAAGTACGCCGTTACCGGCTACTGCGGACTCTTCATGTGGGCGAGAAGAGGAGAGACCGGAAAGACCGAGGTCTTTACGGGAATCTAAGTCAGCTTTGAGGGAGTGGACACCAACAGTAACGAACCAAGAGGATAGGATGCATAGGGATAGGGCACAGAACGTTTCGGAAGACAGACCAAGTTCCAGGAATATGATGGAAGGGAATAGATCACAAGGACAGAATAGTGACTGTGATGAGCGAGATGGTTCGGGTTGTCGAGATGTACTGAGGAGTGCAGTACAGGCAAGGTTGCTAGACGTAGTGAGGCTGAAAGCAGAGGTAGACGAAATGATCAGTGGGGGACTGCCTTTGGAAAGGATAGAAATCTATGGATCAGATGAGCTGCTGTTTGTAGCAAAAGATGTGACTCGAAAAGCTAGAATGGCACATGATAGATTGAGGGATTTGGCCAAAAGATATGAGGTGGACCTGAATAAAACTAAAGCGTTACAGGGACCACACAGATTGCATTACAGTGATCAGGAGTTGGAGGAGAAAAGAATCACAGGATTAAAGACGCACACCAGAGACCTGATCATAGGAATGAGAATATGGATTTTGTTGGACAAATGGGAAGAAAGGTGGTCCAAAAAGAAACCAGTAAAGAGAGCAGAAGGAGAAACGCCGCCGCCAGGAGGGGGGGCGACGGGTGTAGGAAATTTTCCTTTACGAGAAGTACAGAATGGAGGGTACGTGCATGTGCCGTGGAATAGAGGTGATTTGGCTGCATTTACAAATGATTTTCCTCGGCTGAGGGAAAAACCGGTGGAGTGGTACAAGCAAGTTGAGCGGTTTGTGAAGATTTCAAAAGTATTGTGGATTGATTTGAACACTTTGTTTGACATAGTGGTACCAGGAGATTTGTGGACAGCATGTAAAGTCGCTATTGAGTGGCCGACTTCGGAACCGAAAAGAGAGGCGGTTACAAATGGTCCATCACCTGATGTCATGAAAAAGTATGAGCAGGTGATTACATGGTTGAAGTCGAAGATTTCACCTCAGGATATAGATTGGGTTAAGATAGATCGGACTGTACAAGAACCCAAGGAAACGGTGCATGAATACTATGAAAGACTTCTGCAAGTTTTTAAACAGTATAGTGGGTTAGATGTTTTGGACCCTAAGGATATGGGACAGTTTGTCTCAAAGTTTGTAACGGGTCTGAGAGGGGAAATCAGCCTCATGATACAGCACCATTTGATCTGCTGGCAGAACAAGCCACTAGATGAAATTCTTGCGGTACGCGAGATACTGTAGTGATGAGGTGGATTCAAAACATCGAAAGCTAAAAGACAAATTGATGCTTGTCCAGATGCAGACAGCACAGAATCAGCCTAGTGGAGGGACCTTGGGGAGAAAGCAAGGAAATTTCCAGGGAAACCAGAATGGGCAGGTACAGGGAAAGGGAAAACCAGTAGACCCCAAGACAGGAGTGGACGTGGCCACACTAAAGAAGACCACTGCGTGTCATCTTTGTCGCCAGGTCGGACATTGGAAACGCGAGTGTCCTTTGAACCCAGCTAATCAGGTACAGGAAGAGGAAGAGGGGCTCAGGCACCCGCGCAAGAGGTGGTTAACACAATAACGAGACCTAGAACGATGAAAGGGGGGTTTACAATTCTCATGCTCAGATTCCCCAAGCTCCAAGGTTTTCACAAGGAACACGAACGTACCAACAGATGCCCCTGTTCGAACGCTATGCTGAGGATAGCTTAGACCCTTTATCCTGACGGTGCCTGAGAGGGGAGGAAGACTGCACACTTGGAGCGGTCTTGGAGGTAGACCAGAGAGGACCTTTTGTAGAGGCAGAGATTGAGGGCAATCCTGCAACACTTTTGGTTGATACTGGAGCTACCCGGTCTACTGTAAGATCTGCAGTAGTCCCTAACCTACCCCTCTCGGGACAATCAATCCAGGTTGTCGGAGTAGCGAACAAGAAGATGAGCAGCCCATTGACAGAACCGATCTTAGTAAAGATAGGTACTTTCCAAACTAGACATCAGTTTGTAGTATGTGACACGAGTCCAGTTTGTCTTTTGGGAAGAGATCTGTTGTGCAAATTGAACTGCACGATTTATTGTACACCACGAGGAGTGGAGGTCCAGACGAGAGATGATGATGCTGACTTTAAGATGGCCAATCAGCATCTGTGTATAGATCTGTACCCAATGGTGACTGTGGAAGAACTTCCACATGATCTGAGAGACGCAGTGTCGCCTGTGGTGTGGGATTTCGCAGGAGACGAAATAGGTTTAATCAGAGGGGTTGAACCAGTGCGGATTGAGGTGAAACAGAATGTTGATTTCCCCAGAACACCTCAATACAATTTATCGATAGAAACGATTGCAGGAATAAAACCTGTGATCGAGACTTTCATTGAGAAGGGTATTTTGAAGGAGATCAGAGGTAGTCCCTGTAATTCACCCATAATGGGACTACAGAAACCGAGCGGGAAATACAGGATCGTGCAAGACCTGCGAAAGGTCAACATGATAGTTGTCCCTTGTTGTCCAGTGGTACCGAATCCTTCAGTAATACTGTTCCAGATCCCATGTGAAGCCGAGTGGTTTACGGTTATCGATTTGTGTCAAGCCTTCTTTTCGATACCGCTCCACGAGGAAAGCCAATTTCTTTTTGCATTTAGGCTAGAGAATCGCGTGTTAACATGGTGTCGTATCCCTCAAGGGTATACGGAAAGTCCATCGATCTTTAACCAGATCCTGAAGAAGAACCTTGAGAGTCTTGTGTTGCCGCAGAACTCAGTTCTCGTGCAGTACATAGATGACTTGCTCATTGCCTCAGAAACAGAAGATGCTTGCAGAATTGACACAGTAGCCTTGTTGAACCACTTAGCAGAGAATGGACATAAGGTGTCCCCGAACAAGCTGCAGTACTGTTTGAATGAGGTACAGTACTTGGGACACAGATTAGAAAAAGGCAAGAGGAAGGTGTCACCAGATCGAATTGAGGCAATAATGAGCATGGCGGTACCCACTACACAGAGGGAAGTTAGGATGTTTCTGGGAATGGTTGGCTATTGTCGACAGTGGATTCCTAGTTTCTCCTTGAGAGCAAAGCCTCTGCAGAGGCTTACACACAAGGATGTGAGTGATCCGGTACCATGGGACGAGGAGTGCTTGATGTCATTCCTGCAGTTGAGAGATGATTTGTGCAGGGCTCCCGCACTGGGAATGCCTGATTACAACAAGGCCTTTTCATTGTTTTGTTACGAGAGAGGAGGATGTGCATTAGCAGTGTTAGCTCAGAACCATGGAGGTGTCCGTAGACCAGTTGCTTATTTTTCAGCTACTTTAGATCCAGTAGCTTCTGCGTTGCCCGGATGTCTAAGATCCGTTGCTGCAACAGGTGTCAGCATTGAAAGATGTGAAAGCATTGTAATGGGACATCCATTGACTGTACATGTACCACATTCGGTTGAGTTATTAATGACCAGGACCAAGACCCAGCACCTAACGAACAATAGGTTAACAAGGTACGAGCAAGTCATACTTGCCGCAGAGAATGTGACTCTGAAAAGGTGCTCCATCTTGAACCCTGCGACATTGATGCCTATACCAAACACAGATGATGAAGATTGTGAGGACCATGACTGTCTCGATGTGACCGAACTTTGCACCAAACCGAGACCTGACATTGTCGATGAGCCATTGGATGACCCAGATGAAATTTTCTTTGTCGATGGTTCATGCTTAAGAGACAGTGTGGGGCAATTGAGAGCAGCGTTTGCTGTATGTACTATTTCAGGAGTGGTCGACGCCGCTTGCCTAGAAGGAGTACGCTCCGCGCAGGTAGCCGAGATCATTGCCTTGACCCGTGCCTGTTTGGCCGCTGATCGAATTCGAATCACGATTTACACAGACAGCCAATACGGCTTTGGCGTGGTGCATGACTTCGGGCAGTTATGGTCTCAGAGGGGATTTTTGACATCATCTGGCTCACCCATTCGTAATGGAGAATATGTAAGACAATTGTTAGAAGCATTACAGCATCCGAAAGAAATCGCTGTTGTAAAGTGTTCAGCCCATGGGAAGGGGGAGGACTTTGTATCCTTGGGTAATAACTACGCAGATGAGGTAGCCCGCTTCTGCGCAGAACAAGGATGCATATACACAGGCAGGGAGATAGAAGAGAGCCAAGAGGGAACCGATCTCAGCATAATGTTGGCCATGGCAGACACTTGGGAAGAGCTTAAGAGATTGCAAGATGAAGTCTCAACCAAGGAAAGAGAGGGCTGGATCAAAGCTGGTTGCGAGAGAGGAGAGGTGGATGTGTGGGTATCAAACGATGGGAGAGCTGTGTTGCCGGAAGAATTGCTGAGTCCGATGGCAAGATTGATACATGGTCAGGCACACCTGGGTAGAGACGCAATGATGAGGGTGTTCAGACAGACGTGGTATAACCCACGGTTCCGAGCAATGGCTGAGACGGTATGTCAGAGGTGTGTTACATGTCAACAGATGAATGCTGGAAAGAAAACTGTAGTCACACTGAGTCATATTGGAAGGTCAGGAGGGCCCTTCAATAGATTACAGCTGGATTTCGTGGAGATGCCTAGGTGCAATGGCTTGAGGTACATTCTAGTGATAGTATGTATATTCTCACGGTGGGTGGAGGCATACCCCACACGAAGGTGTGACACTCTGACAGTGGCTAAATTACTGTTGAGGGAGCTTATCCCTAGATTCGGGATCCCGACCTCTTTGGAATCAGATAGAGGTGGGCACTTCCATAGCGAAATCATGAAGTTACTTTGTGCAGCATTGAACATTGACCAGAGACTCCACTGTAGCTACAGACCAGAGGCTTCTGGGATGGTGGAACAAGTTAATGGAACTTTGAAAGCCCGGATGGCAAAAATGTGTTCTTCAACATCCCTGAAATGGCCCGACGCCTTGCCACTGGTGCTCATGAGCATGCGAAGTGTCCCAGACAGAAAGACCGGGTTGTCCCCCATGAAATAATAATGGGGAGGGCAATGAGACTGCCAGCAGTACCAACTACAGCCTTGATAAACATCACTGATGATTTGATTCTCGATTATTGTAAAGGACTCTCTGATGTGGTCCGTTCTGTATCCCAGCAGGTGCAAGCAGCTGTGGTTCCAGCCTCGAGTGATCTGTGCCACGACTTGTGTCCCGGTGACTGGGTGCTCGTCCGGAAGCACGTGAGGAAGAGTTGCTTGGATGCCCGTTGGCGTGGCCCGTATCAGGTGATACTTATCACGAACACAGCAGTAAAGTGTGGAGGATTGCCGAACTGGGTGCATGCTTCCCATACCCGCAGAGTTCCAGCACCCTTGGAAGAAACAGCTCCTCTCGTAAATGAAAACCCAGCTGACGTGGTAGGGCCACATGAGAGGACAAGTCAAGCTGTAAGGGTCGCTGACACAGCTGGTGGTGCTCTAGAGCAAGCTGAAGGGGGTTTCCACAGTTCGAACCCTGATTCAGGCACTCGAAGAAAGAGAAGGTGCAGTGGGCGGAGAAGAGTCAAATGCAGCAGAAAGAGGAAGTAGTGCACTGGGCATAGAAGGAGAAGGCAGACGAACGAACAGAAGTGCTGAAAGTTGGCCTGAAAGACAGAGGCGACTGAACCTGAGGTTAGCACCTGAGAGAGACCTTGCTCCAGTGTCCGAAGTATCTGAAACCGAAGCAAGCGACGAAGACCAAGCACAAGACAGTCGGCGAAGGTCCAAGAGAACAAGAGTGCCTTGTCGCAGATACTCTACCCCTGAGTGGACTTACACTGTGTTTGATGCAGGGGGTGGTGAATACAGGGAGACTGAAGTCAGTGGAAGTGTTCAGTCGGAGCCCGAAACTGGTGGTGAAGGTGGTGCTGCGGATGCCAGGGTTCGAGATAGACGGAACACTGACACTCACGATTCCGAATCCCCCACTTCTGAGTGAAGTCCGAAACTTGCTTTTGCATCGGGTCGAATTCCCGCCTTTCGGAGCTGAGCCGTTTTCACACGAAGTGCTGCTTTTGCGTCTTGAACTTTTGTATCACGTTCTGGTCGTGCTTAATGAGGATCTCATTATGGATCAGTAATGAACTGTAAATAAAAGTCTAAAAGAAGAAGATAACCTAGGTCCAAGTGGAAGAAGAATAAACTTAGGGACTTTCCACAAGAAGAGGAACGAAAACTAGGGAAGTCTTTTTCTGGACTGTGTAAATAAGTTGTGATCGGAAAGGGAAAGCCCGGAGATTTCATGGTTGCTCGAGCTGGTTAAGCAAGTCATAAATAAAGGACAGAGACTTTTCTGAGTTCTTTGCGATAACCAAGACTTTTTGAGAACTTTCGAAATCATGGAGCCGGGAAATCCCAATCGTAGAGCAAAGTGGATTATAGGCATTCTTATAAGTAGTGTGATAATTTCAATAATCATAGTAGTTGTAGTCTCATATACTGGTTCGCATGAGCCAGAAGTAGAGGCAGTGACAGGGACACCTACACCTATCACACCTAGTCAGAAGGGGGTAGACAGGGCAGCTGATAGAGCTATGATATTAGAAGAAAGTCGTAGATTACATGTAGATTTGTCTAAGGGTGATTTTAAGCTTAATGCGTATGCTAAGTTGTTGTATGAGTATGTTGACGTGATGGATGCGAAAGATTGTTATGTGTGTATGCAGTTGCCTACTTCGGTGGATGAGGGTATTAGATATCATCATCTTCCACTGACTTATGGTATTTCTTGTAGTCTTTTGCTTAGTTTGTTTTATGAGAGAGATCAGTTCGAGTATTTCTTTTCCAATTTCGACGCAGTACTTCCTGAAGTTCCAGCTTACAAGCATTTGAATAAGTATGACTATTATAAGACCGAGGACAGACTGAGGAAGTACTTCATACCGAGTTTGGAATTGGATACAGCATTCGCACACAGACACAACCTGACTTGTTTGATGTCGGATGTAGAGAGAAAGTTCGTAGATCAAGTTGAAGATAGGTATAGAAAGCTGACTGAATCTCGAGATTTAGGGCATCACAGGACAGATTGGACAGAGGAAGAACGGTTGCATAAGACCAAGGGAAGCTATGGTCCTATAGCGTTAGATAAGGAGCAGAGGGGTAAGTTGTGTATAAGGCGTTATCAGACTTACTACGAAAAGGTTCCAGTGGGACAGAGTACTTGTGATCACGTTTTCACCATGGCAGATGAGGCAAAAGATTTTCTCCAAGGTCCTGTACAAGTGATACCTACGGTGTATTACGTATGTGGGAAGAATGCTTATGTGAGGTTGCCTGCAAATTGGTATGGAACATGTTATTTGTCAATAATATTTCCAAAGATTTACCATACAGAAGACTTAAATCTTCTGGAGGGTGGAGAGCATTCAAGAACGAGAAGAGCTGCAAGTGCAGGAATCGTTGTGGGGGATATCTTTGGAGCTATGATACCTAGTCTAGGAGTAGTCTTGAATGATGTGAAGATCCGGAGGTTAGCGACTGTGGTGGATGAATTTTCGATGAACACAGCAAAGTCGTTGGTGTTGGTGGAAGGAGAGATGTTGTCGATAAGGGGAATGGTTTTGCAGAATCGCCTTGCTTTGGATGTCCTATTGGCAAAAGAGGGCGGAGTCTGTAAAATGCTGAAGGTTCAAGAGTGCTGCACTTATATACCAGACCGTAGCAAGGATCTGGAGAAATATATAAGTAACATCACTATGGTCCACACAAAGATAGCGGATTTGACCGAGGAAGGGGCCTGGGAAAAGGTCGGAAAGGGTTTTGGTCAAGTGGGAGGTTGGTTTGCAAACCTAGGAAAGGGATTCCTTGGGTACTTCCTGAGACCACTCCTTATCTTGGTGGTTTGTGTGGCTGGCTTGTGGATTATGATCAAGGCCTACAAATGGTATCGAGCAGGCAGAGTCAAGAGAGCTTTGAGGGAAAATGACATGAGATTGGCAAGACTGCAGGACAATCAGTATAAAAGGCTCAAGAGCATGGAGAACTTCAGATCAGGGAAGATGGGAACAAGTTCTGTTTAGGTCGGTTCCTTCTCCGAGGGAGTAGAATGGGATGTGATGACAGGAGTCATCAAAGGGGGGAACTGATAGAGCGAAATGTTCTTGTGAATTGTAGGGGTGCATCATAATCACTGATAGGCCGCACCCACATGTATTCAGACATATATTCGTTTATATTCATTGTATACTGATGCCTGTTTAGCAAAGAATGAATAGTTCACTGAAACGAAGTGAATTCAGCAGTATAATGGTGTTAGGATAATGATGTAATGTAATGCTTTTTGAATTGTGTGAACATAATGCATAGAGGAATTAGTTCGTGTATGTAATGTAATTGCAGTAGTTTAAACGTGCACCATATTAAAGTTGCACATGTAATTCATTGTTTGCATAATGAATCGTAATGAATATGCTTATAGGGAAAAGTAAGATGTGTGTTTAAAAGTTATATGTAAGGGCCTGACTACATATACGCTTAAGGAAGGCCTGGTATATTCTTATGTTAGCTTATAATGTAGGCTGAAAAGGGTTTCTCTTGGAAAGGCTCTCTGGGCACAAACGGTAGATTTAATTAGCACAGTAGAAGGTTTCTGTTGACCGTATCTTTTGTTGCAGGTGCAAGGACACATGTCTCGTTAGTAAAGACTAACTCTTTGTTTTCAAAAGTTAGAAAGATGGGAGGCATGGTACGGGGAGTGCAATGGAATTTAGGGATGATACTTTCAGCGGAGAAGGCGCCTGGGACTCAAGGTCAACGAAACCGTCCAGGATGAAGTCACCGTTTCAATGGAAAAGCACAAGAAAGAAGACCTGGCCAAGAGGGCGTAAACAAGGCGTGTACCTTTGTAGTATGGTTTTGTATTAGGGATAGTGCCCTGAGGGAGGAGGAGAGAGAAGCGGTAGGGGAGACCTGCGAGAAGGACAGAGCTGAGCTTAGGTATATGGTGATTGCACTTCTTAGGAAGTCTTCACAGCTGACACCTTTTATTCTTTCTTGCCTGGGAAAATCGTTATGCAGGGATGTCACTTAGCGTTAGTGTAAGGACAGCAATTGATTTTAAGCTTGTTTAGGCCCATGAAGAGCAACTTAGAAATAGGAGCAATCATAGTCTGGTTGGTCCTCCTAGAACTGTCTATTCTTCTTATCCTGAGTCGGATGAGACTCCTGCGTAGATTATTATTTGTATTAGTGCCCATCTATTTCTTTAACCTCGTGTTGAGGTGCCTGCACGTTCAGTTATTTTTGGCGATAATAAATTCTCAAACTTGAATTCGGAGTCAGTGGTCCTTTCAGACAAAATGAATGCTGATATCTAACCTGAAGAGATTCTCTCCTTTACACTATACAACAGGTAAAAAGATCTTGGCGGCAAGAAGGTTCTTATAGATAATTAGATAAGAATCGGCGTTATCAGGCTGACTTTGCAGGGATTTTCTTGTCAGAAAGAAACGATGTAATATTGCCATTTTGACAAGGCGTGAACACGAATACATGACATTTAGAAGAATCGTTTCCGTGTTGATACTACTTGGGGTTTCCTTGTTACCCGTGGTTTTTAGGTCTCGGCTGTCGAAAGCAGCGCATGCGCTGCTCTCGTCATACGAGGGCTTCTTGGAATCAATACAGATTCCGAAGCTCTCGGAGGCGGAGTTGAAGCCCCGCCCATCTTCCTCATTCGCTGGCGTCATCTTCCATGCAAAACACTGGCTTCTGATTGTAAAGGAGGCTTCTTAGTCCCTCCTTGTTGCCGCCTTGTCTCCTTTTGGCCCCACCCACCGGGATTTGATCTTTTACTGGCGGCATGATACTGTGGCCTTTAATTACTGGGTAAGCACTATTTTGTTTCCCCTTCCCTCTGTCTCCCCGAGCAGACCCTTCCCTCTGTCTCTCTCAGAGACACAGCTGCTTGCTTGTTTCAGTTTCGCGTTTTGCGAGGCAATTTCTTCCCGTTCCTCTAAACCCCCCCTCCCCGCAGTCCGATGCCTTCTCGCTCGCCCGCCGCTCCCCCCTTCCCGTTTGTGCATTCAAATGCTTGTTTTATAGCGTGAACCGGACTCAAAGGTCACCAGTTACGTTATTTATTTCGGGGCAGCCCTCTGTTAATCTGTCCCCTGCCTCTGCACCACACACGGCGCAGCCTCTTCTCCGGTTGCAGTCCTGCTCCTTCATCTGCACAAGACCCGCCTTCACCACTTTCAGGCTCGTGACCCGGCCATTGCTTGCTCGTTTCGCGTTTTGCGCGAGGCAATTTCTTCCCGTTGGAGCTTGTGCAACACTTTTACTGCTTTTCTGTTGCTTAAATGATCCAAAGTAACGCAGAAGACGGAAGGATAATGTGATGCATGACGAAATACTTATGAGGTCCCAAAGGCGAGACCGATTGCATGACCACTTAAACACATTTTGAAACAGCTGTGTAATTACCATGGCTTCGGCGTTAAACAGCCAATCGCAATTTGTAGTCTCAGAACATCTGTGATTTCTCAACAGCCCCTTCGTACTCCCCACCTGAGAGCCACTGAGTACCCCCACCACCCCTCCCCCTCCCCCACAGGAAGTGCTCCGTGCCATGCATGGGCGAGCCATTGCCCATAGATTCCGGGGCAGGGCATGTTAGCATGGGGAGGTGGGCACGGGGGGATGTGAGGCACCCAGGCTGCGACAGACTGGAAAACACGAGCTCAGTGTTCTCTTCGTAAGGATGTACTGGGATGACAGAACATTTACAGAGGCTGGGAGAAAATGCGCAAATCAACATTCTCAGCACACTCACGACAATATCGAGGCGGTGTGTTCCTCATCACACATTGCTGCTTTTGTGCACTTTAGGGAGGAAGGGTATAGATAGACAGAGTCTGTAAAGACGTTGCTTGTAACCTGCCTATTTCAAAGTGTTTACGTCTTTGCTGTGACATGCCATTAGGCTTCTCCAGGTGCAGCGTTCCAGGCATATACAAGATCAAGTAAAGGCAGGCTTTCTTCCATGGAATATAGCATTATAGCGTGACAGTACAGCCTTTTCTGTATTATTGGAAATAACAATTTGTTTTTATGTAGAATTTCACAGTGCACTTCTACGTGTCTAGGCTCTAGTAAATAAAGGTTTTACCTTTCTCCAATTTACCAACCTTGGAAGGATGGGAGATTGGTTTAGCCCTGACAAGGTTTGATCTTTAACTGTATGAATATTCCCATATACCACCAGGGTGATATTATGGATAGTGTGCAATGTTCCACTCTGGACGGTGAAGTGCTCTCAGCTGGGGGCGCCAGGCATAGACTGGGATAGGATTCCCTATGACTTTGAATGCGATGTTCCCAGTGCAAGCACAAACTTCCATTTGTCTTTCTCTCTCTGTTCCTGTCTTTCTCTCTCTGTTCCTGTCTTTCTCTCTCTGTTCCTGTCCTACCTTTCTCTCTGTTCCTGTCCTACCTTTCTCTCTGTTCCTGTCCTGCCTTTCTCTCTCTGTTCCTGCCTTTCTCTCTCTGTTCCTGTCTTTCTCTCTGTTCCTGCATTTTTCTCTATCTATTCCTGTCTTTCTCTCTCTATTCCTGTATTTCTCGCTCTGTTCCTGCCTTTCTCTCTCTGTTCCTGTCTTTCTCTCTCTGTTCCTGCATTTTTCTCTCTCTGTTCTTGTCTTTCTCTTTCTATTCCTGTCTTTCTCTCTATATTCCTGTCTTTCTCTCTATATATTCCTGTCTTTCTCTCTCTATTCCTGTCTTTCTCACTCTATTCCTGTCTTTCTCTATTCCTGTCTTTCTCTCTGTTCCTGTCTCTTTTGCTCTCTTCCTGTGTCTTTTCCGCGCTTTCTCTTTTTGCCGGCTGCCATATACCCGGTGAGCTGTGGACAGAGGCACCGGTCGTCTCTGTTCCTGTCCTGCCTTTCTCTCTGTTCCTGCCTTTCTCTCTCTGTTCCTGTCTTTCTCTCTCTGTTCCTGCATTTTTCTCTATCTATTCCTGTCTTTCTCTCTATTCCTGTATTTCTCTCTCTATTCCTGTATTTCTCTCTGTTCCTGCCTTTCTCTCTCTGCTCCTGTCTTTCTCTCTCTGTTCCTGCATTTTTCTCTTTCTATTCCTGTCTTTTTCTCTCTCTGTTACTGTCTTTCTATCTATTCCTGTCTTTCTCTCTGTTCCTGTCTCTTTTTCTCTCTTCCTGTGTCTTTTGCGCGCTTTCTCTTTTTGCCGGCTGCCATATACCCCGGTGAGCTGTGGACAGGCACCGGTCGTCTCTGTTCCTGTCCTGCCTTTCTCTCTCTGTTCCTGCCTTTCTCTCTCTGTTCCTGTCTTTCTCTCTCTGTTCCTGCATTTTTCTCTATCTATTCCTGTCTTTCTCTCTATTCCTGTATTTCTCTCTCTATTCCTGTATTTCTCTCTCTGTTCCTGCCTTTCTCTCTCTGTTCCTGTCTTTCTCTCTCTGTTCCTGCATTTTTCTCTTTCTATTCCTGTCTTTTTCTCTCTCTGTTACTGTCTTTCTATCTATTCCTGTCTTTCTCTCTGTTCCTGTCTCTTTTTCTCTCTTCCTGTGTCTTTTGCGCGCTTTCTCTTTTTGCCGGCTGCCATATACCCCGGTGAGCTGGGGACAGAGGCACCGGTCGTCTCTGTTCCTGTCCTGCCTTTTTCTCTCTGTTCCTGCCTTTCTCTCTCTGTTCCTGCATTTTTCTCTATCTATTCCTGTCTTTCTCTCTCTATTCCTGTCTTTCTCTCTCTGTTTCTGCATTTTTCTCTCTCTGTTCCTGTCTTTCACTCTCTATTCCTGTCTTTCGCTCTCTATTCCTGCCTTTCTCTCTATTCCTGCCTTTCTCTCTGTTCCTGCATTTTTCTCTCTCTGTTCCTGTCTTTCTCTCTCTGTTCCAGTCTTTCTCTCTCTGTTCCAGTCTTTCTCTCTGTTCCTGTCTCGTTTTCTCTCTTCCTGTGTCTTTTCCGCGCTTTCTCTTTTTGCCGGCTGCAATATACCCCATGGAGCTGTGGACAGAGGCACCGGTCGTCGACCTTAAACAAGCATTAAAAATGCAATAGGTCTCGCCTTTCATTAAGTTAAAGCCATTTGCTTTGCTATACAATACCATTAGCAAAGCAAATGGCTTTAACTTAATCAAAGGCGAGACCTATTGCATTTTCAATGCTTGTTACTTGTGCTGTCCCTGCCTCTTCTGACCCGGAAGAGAGCTCTCTCTCATACGTCATTCCTACCGACGCTATGATTGCTGCAAGCCCCCGAGTCCTGCTCTGCCATTGGCTGCCTGGCCAGGGCGGAAGGGACCGTTTGTTCTGCGGAAGTGGGACAACATGTCAGGGTGACCGGTCCGTACAGCAGAGATAACCCCGGTACTACCTTATCGGTAAGACCTGGCGCCGAAAGCTGCGCCTACACGACAGGCTCTCGTGTGGTCTAGTTGTAAAAGTGTACTTTGTCCCTGCATTTTCTTGGCGTATTTACAAAAGAATCGTTTGTGCTCAAGAACTATCTCTGAAGGGTGCACGTGTCCTTCTTCTGCACCAAGTTCTCTAGTCCTCCTCTTTCCACTGAGAGATGTGTGAGCGCTATTCGTTGCGGATTACGCGTTCTTGCAAAGTTGTAGCCGTTCCACATTTTACAGCTGAACTACATAACTGTCAACGGGCCTGACGTCAAGCGGCATTCCTAGCTATTATTCACCATGTAGGACCGTTATACCGACCGGTTGTGTGTGCTTTTCTGTGGAATCTTTGTGTTTACATGTTTCTGGGTGATTGGACTCCTTGAAATGTGTCTCACGCCACGTGGCTGAATTGTTGTCCATTGCCTGGCTGGTTGCATCACGTTATGGTAGTAGATCATGTGGTCATCTGGCTAACATTGTTTCTCCAGTGGTGGAGAGACTGTCGATCATCCAGTAGTGATGGACAATGACTTAAGATACCTTGCTGTAAAGTATGTCACTAACATGATGGTAAATTGAAATAAATGAAAAATTAAGAATCAACACAACGTCTAGCAGTATATAAATGTCATCAACTTCTTATTTTGTTTCTTTTTTTACAACTACAGACCAATGTTTTATCTTGAAATCACCTGGGCATTTATTTATGTCTGCAGTCCTGCACAATGTTTGCCTCACAGGCATAATCAGAAATGTATATTGCCTAAATTGTTGAGATCAGATTTATTTTCAGCAGAGCAAGATTAAAATCGTCATTCAACATTGGAATTACTGATATGCAGGATAAGTAACACAGTCTTCCTTGGCATGTTTATGTCTGTACGAGCGATAGAGAGAGTTACAGTGTAAGTAATAAACAGGATAAGAGACAGAAGCATCGTGCAATACCGAAGGTGAGGTAAAGGCCTATGAGCTACCTTGACAAAGCTACCGGGGAGAGGAGGGGCGTTGGCAGGGGGCATGAAAGCAGGGAGGGAAGAGGAGAATGAACCAGACCGAGAGAGGGAAGCTTCAAACCCGGACTCTGGTCTGCAGTGCGGGCACGCAACGAGCATTGAGGCTGTGAGGGCTGTTTCTGAAGCTCGGGGGCACCCAGGGGGTACTAAGGATCAACGGGGGGAGAGATAACAAGCATAGCGACTGTGAGGGCTGTTTCTGGGGCTCAGAGAGTACTGGGCATCAATGGGGGAGGTACTACTGTCACCTAAGGTTGAAAGACAAGACGCCCCCGGCCTTCAGCACCTGACTCTCCTGGGAGCATCAGCAGAGCAGGGGGCTCAGGGGCTGGACCCTCAGCCAGGCCCGGCTCCAGGAATTTTTATTTGGGTGGGCCAAGGGTGCATTCGGGTGAGCCACTACCGGCCCAATTTGTTGCTTCTGGAGGTAGTCTACAAGCCAGAGATTACATCATATCTACTTGCAAACAGTCACTATGATACAAGGATTGATTCTGTGTGTATACAGAGCATGTGGAGAGTTATTTGTTGGCGCCCCACCACTGACCTTTCTCTGTAGATACCTTTACTACCACCCTCCAACAGTGCACTCCATCTCTCCGTAGCCCCTCTCCCTCATGACCTCCTCCTCAGACTCCCTCACTACCACCCTCCACAAGTGCCCCTCATCTCTCTGTATCTCCCACCCTCCCCCCATGACCTCCTCCTCGGATTCCCTCACTGCCACCCTCCAACAGTGCCCCTCATCGCTCCATAGCCTCTCCCCCTATTGACCTCCTCCTCGGTTTCCCTAATTGCCACCCTCCACCAGTGCCCCTCATCGCTCCAAAGCCCCTCCCCCCATGACCTCCTCCTCGGATTCCCTAATTGCCACCCTCCACCAGTGTCCTTCATCTCTCCGTATCCCCCACCCTCCCCCCATGACCTCCTCCTCGGATTCCCTCACTGCCACCCTCCAACAGTGCCCTTCATCTCTCCAAAGCCCCTCCTCCTCATGACCTCGTCCTCGGATTCCCTCACTACCACCCTCCAACAGCGCCCCTCCTCTCTCCAAAGCCCCTCCTCCTCATGATCTTCTCCTCAGATTCCCTCACTGCCACTCTCCATCAGTGCCCCTCATCTCTCCATAGCCTCCCCCCCTATTGACCTCCTCGGATTCCCTCATTGCCACCCTCCACCAGTGCCCCTCATCGCTCCATAGCCTCTCCCCCTATTGACCTCCTCCTCGGATTCCCTCATTGCCACCCTCCAACAGTGCCCCTCATCCCTCCGTAGCCCCTCCCCCAATGACCTCCTTCTCGGATTCCCTCACTACCACCCTCCACCAGTGCCCCATATCTCTCCGTATCTCCCACCCTCCCACCCTCCCACCATGACCTCCTCCTCGGATTCCCTAATTGCCACCCTCCACCAGTGCCCCTCATCGCTCCATAGCCTCTCCCCCATGACCTCCTCCTCGGATTTCCTAATTGCCACCCTCCACCAGTGCCCCTCATCGCTCCATAGCCTCTCCCCCTATTGACCTCCTCCTCGGATTCCCTAATTGCCACCCTCCAACAGTGTCCTTCATCTCTCTGTAGCCCCTCTCTCATATTCGATTTCATTTGTTGTATAGCGCTACTCATAGTGTAGGGTGTCACAGTACTTTACACCATGCACATATTATGCAGAGACCATGAATCATACAAGTATGTAAATCAGCTTATAGGGAATGTCACATAAGCCAATGAGGATTACAAGGTGTAAGAATCACATGTCATCCATACTGGTGGGCAGTATGTTTTAAGAGGGTTTGGTCTGGAGAAGCACAAACGCAGGATTTAAAGCATACCCCAGTGGTTGGGGGTTGGCTTTACTGATTAAAATGTATATCTGCCAAAACAAACTCTTTATAGCAACATTAGAGTAATGAAAGACTGGGGAAATTCTAACTATATTGCAACACAAAAAAATAAGTTCTAATTATACCATTCAGGTTTGTATGCAGCTCTTTGATGTCAGTTCATAGGTCACTGTCCTATTTTAGGATTGTAACTTCTGTACTGCAAGTAACCCACTGAGCTATCCACATAAAATACAGTTTATCTGCATTTAAAAATTACGAACAGACAAAATATTGCTCTCCAGCAGGATCATTAATCACCAGAGTTATCTGGACATTTTAGTAGTTGTCTTGCATCCGTCATGATAACAATACAACGATATAAATTAAATATACACAGCATACACGAAGTTTGTGTCTTGCTAGGCCCTCGCAGATTTTTTAAATATTAACTAATATACACACATCCTCGAAGCATAAACAAAGTATGTATCTAGCTGGGCCTTTGCAGATTTTAAAAAACGGAACAATAGCCACACATTCTCTTACCTGCTCGTTCAAACTCTGTGTCACAGCCGGATCTGATAAACAGCTGAAGGGGTCAGGAAAGGTGAATCAGGATCAACAAACTCCTTTTCTCCATCGCTGAAAAGAAGGATATATCCACGCAGCAGGACAGTACGCACAGATTACCCGGTGCCAAAGAGGATTTCTCCCCTTCGCCATGCCCCTGTACCTGCACGAGTGGGCGGGACACAACCCACCTTTCTAAAAGGAGATGCGTGATTGGGGGTGCCTGTGAGAAAGAGCCCAGGCCCAATCACGCAACTCCTAGAAAAATAACGTTCAGAGGAACGTTTTAAATTGCAATGGCCATTATCTGTTGGCCTCCCTGACGTCACTGTGAGGGCCAAGGTTCATGTTTGGGTGGGCCAGGCTCATGTTTGGGTGGGCCGGGCCCACCCTCTAGAACCGGGCCTGCCCTCCGCTCTCAGTAACACGCACTATCACTCTCAATGAATCATTGTCCAGGCAGAGCTTTTACTTTTAAGAAGGAAAAGTACAAAAATGCACACACAGCCTAGAATCACAAATATGTGCACACATACATCTGCCAAAGGGTGCCACACTGGCAGGAGTCCATGTACAGCCTAGATTCACAAATTTGTGCACACATACAACTGCGAAAGGGTGCCACACTGGCAGGGGTGCGCGCACAGCCTAGAATCACAAATTTGTGCACACATACAACTGCGAAAGGGTGCCACACTGGCAGGGGTGCGCGCACAGCCTAGAATCACAAATCTGTGCACACATACAACTGCCAAAGGGTGCCACACTGGCAGGGGTGCGAGCACAGCCTAGAATCACAAATATGTGCACACATACAACTGCCAGAGGGTGCCACACTGGCAGGGGTGCGCGCACAGCCTAGAATCCCAAATTTGTGCACACATACATCTGCCAAAGGGTGCCACACTGGCGGGAGTGCACGCACAGCCTAGAATCACAAATTTGTGCACACATACAACTGCCAAAGGGTGCCACACTGGCAGGGGTGCACGCGCAGCCTAGAATCACAAAGATGTGCACAAATACAATTGTTAGAGAGTGCCACACTAACAGGGGCGTCTGTACTTTAAAATCCCTCGTACAGAGGGCTGCCATATAACCAGGGTGCAGATCGCTCCCCCTAAAGGTTTATCACAGAGGAACAGAACCCCAGAAGACTTGCCCATGTGCGGGCTAATGCATGAGCTCTTCACTGCTGACGCGCAGACTAATGCATGAGCTCTTCACTGCTGACACGCGCAGACTAATGCATGAGCTCTTCACTGCTGACACTTTGTGGCCTACCGACTTTGTCAACGTGATCACAATCAATAAGAAAGGACTACTGCCTTTGAGAATGCATTTACATTTATTCAACCACATCTACGGTCTTGGACACAATTAAACATGAAACTAATATACCAAAATTAAATTTTGCCAGGCCAGAGAAAATGCATGGTGCTGTTAAAAATGGGCTCTCACCCAAACTGCTAAGCCAACCTCCAGCCAGACTCAATTTTTCACTGTGTGAACCATGGGTCTGCAACTCCACCTTGCCTAGGAAATTCAGGACTGGCATCCTTGACCCTGGTCATGCCTTACTCAATGTACCTCCATTCTGACCTGCACTGTGAACTGCTGTCGCAGTACTGACAAATGTCGAGGCGCTCATGTCACACCTCTAAATTTCAGTAACACACCATTATCAAAAGCCAGCTGCCACTATTAAACAAGAATATAACTATTATATACTTTTTTTTTTTTTTAAACTTTATTTATTCGTTTTCGTTTGCATGAACAAAAATAAGCATTGTATTTGTGTCTTAGATCGCTTTTACATCAGTGTAAAAAGTCAATTCACATTTACATCATTAACATTACATTTGGCAGCCTGTGGAACTAGAAACAGAAACTGTAAAAATCAATACATGTACAGGTTATCAGAATAAGCAGTAATAGGGGGGGGGTCTCACACCGGACACTAATCCCAGTAGAAATCTGTTGGGGCGCCATCTGCACCCCGGAGACGAGCATGCCCTCACTTTACCATTGGCCGCATTGGCAATAGGGCGGAGGTGTTCCGCAGTAGACTGCCTACCCCACCCCCTCTGGCACCAAACCCCGTTGCAGGGATCGGTCAACCTCCTGTCGTACTGCCTCAATGTAAGACCGGTAAGGATCCCATATGTCCTTGGGACGGGACGAACTGGGCAACGTAGTGGCATAGATTTCACTGTTGACATTGCAATAAGCTAAACTCCTCAACCAGCTCTGTACAGTTGGGGCCGACCTGCGGCCCCAATGAATAGCTATCTCACGTTTAGCCAGGAGCAATCCCAGTGCAGCAAACCGCCTGACTTTTTTAGGGAAGTTAACGGTATAACCCAATAGGGCCACCTCCGGGTTAGGAGTCAAGGCAAGATTGATTATCTTCCCTAATATGAGGTGTATGTGCTCCCAGTAGTGATGTATTTTTGGACATGTCCAGGTGAGGTGTACAAAATCCGCATTGGGAGCGGAGCATTTACGACAGTTATGCGATTGGGTGGGGTCAATCTTGTGTGCTAGCACTGGTGTGAAATAGATGCGCCGTAAAAATTTGAAGTGTAGAAGCTTATGTCTGCTGTTTAACGAGACGTCTCGTGTGACTGCGCAACATGCAAGCCATTGATCGTCCGTTATCGTGAGTCCCAAGTCGGCCTCCCATGCCCCGCGAACCTTACTGTCGTCCACTGGCTTCAGTGCCATGCATGCCTTATAGAGTAGTGAGATGAGATGTGTGTTGTCTTTGTGCTCAATAACCCTGGTGAGAGGTGGAAAGGAGACTGGCTCTAGCGGAAAGGAAGGGAAGGTGGAACGTAGGGCAGAGCGGATGCGTCCCATGACGAATCTGTCCATAGTGGTTCCTGACTGGAACCGATCATCGTCTGCGAGGGAGAATACGTGGCCGTCCGGGTATAGGTCGCCTACTCGTGCGATTTCAAATTTAGCGAGAGTGCGTTGCACCAGCCGTTCTCCCGTGATTGGTTTTAAGCGTGGGTTTATAACGGGCAGAGCGGAGGAATACAGAGCTGTTGTGCCTGTGTATCGGCATAGCTTCTTCCACGCCCAGCTGGTGGTGGAAACGGTTTGGATGTCCAGTGGGTCTCTGGGAAAGCCCGTAGGGAGTATGGCCGCAAGTTGCTCTGGGAGTACCAAGTCGGCCTCCGGGCGTAGGTAAGGAATCAGGGCATCCGGGTGGTACCATGAATGAGCGTAGCTGCACTGGGACACTAAATAATAAAGCTGCAAGTCTGGGACATTGTAACCCCCTCTCTCATATGGTAAGGTAAGGACTTCCCACCGGACACGTGCCTGCCCCCCTCCCCATACCAATCGGGTTAACAGGGTGCGGAGTGTGTGAAAAAATATATTGGTGAGTGGGATAGGTATATTATTAAACAGATACAGAAATTTAGGGAGAATTATCATTTTGAGAAGCGATACCCGACCAGCTAGGGACAAGGGTATCCGCAGCCATTTCTCTATTTGAGTTGTAAGTGCGGCAATGGCTCGTCCATAATTGAGATTTATCATCTGGGCAGCCTCTAAGTGAATGTGAATTCCTAAATATTTCACTGATTCCGCACACCACTCTAAGGGGAATTCACATTCCCATTGTGTCGTGCTGGCTGTCAACGGCAATATTACCGATTTATGCCAGTTTATCCCTAATCCTGAATAGCGGCCAAATCGAATTATTTCTCTAATTAGTTCGTGCAAATTCTCCTGCGGGTGGCGAACATAAAGGATTGTGTCGTCCGCGTACAGAGACACCAAGAGAGGGCCAGTGTTAAATTGTAAGCCCCTGTGTAAATGTCGTTCCTGAAAGTGCCGTATCAATGGGTCCATGGCCAATATAAATAACAATGGAGACAGTGGACAACCCTGCCTGGTGCCCCGGGATAATTGAAAGGGAGCGGAAAGCGTACCGTTTAACCGCAACCGCGCAGTTGGATTGGTGTACAATAATGTGGTGGCGTCGATGAAGCCCATGGGCATGCCCATGCGCCTCATAACCGAAAGAAAGAAGGGCCATTCCAATGTGTCGAAGGCCTTCTCCGTGTCCAAGAGTACGGCAGCAGCCGGGGTGTCAGGATTAATCCTGTGCAGTACCGAGAAAAGCGTTCTGAGATTTAGGGATGTTGATCGATGTGGCACAAAACCAGATTGAGCCGGAGAAATAATAAATTCCATTAATTGGGACAGCCTATTAGCGATCACTTTGGCTAGGATCTTGTAATCTAAATTCAATAGGGATAGGGGCCTGTATGAGCTGCATTGTGTAGGTTCTTTGCCCGGTTTGGGAAGGAGGACTATGACAGCTTCCCTAAGTGTAGGAGGAAGTGATTGTGTCTCCCGTGCCTCGGCATACACCTCAATAAGCTGCGGGCTAGTAATTCTTTATATTCTTTGTAAAAGTCCCCAGATAAACCATCCAATCCGGGCGCGGACGAACCGCGAATGGTCTCTATGGCCAAAAGCACATCCGCAACTGAGATGGGCTCCGCCAGGAAGTCCTGCATGTGCTTTTCAAGGTACACCAGGGATATCTCATTCAGATAGGCCTCTTGGGCCTTGTGATCGCTCCCAATAGTGGAGGAGTACAGTGCAGTAAAATATTCCAGGAACCGGGACTGAATGTCCGCCGTAGAGGTGTACACGTGTGCTTCTGGGGAATGTAGTTCAGTGATATAGGTTTTATGATACGGGGGGTGTAGGAGTTGGGCCAACACCCTGCCCGGTCTGTCGCCCTCACCGTAGCGCCGGGCAGTCTGATATTTCCCCAGATATAAGATCTCCCTGTCGGCCGTTTCCCTATACTCCTCCATTAACACCAGTCGTCTGTTCTCATAATTAGAATGTGCGTGGCATGTGGTGTCACTATCTAAGGCCAGGAGTTCGCGCTCTAAACGCGCCAATGTGTTACGGAGATCCCGGAGGACTCCCGCATGCTTCGCTATACACGTGCCCCTTATAACAGCCTTAAACCCCTCCCACAGTGTCGCCCTCGTGGCCACCGAGCCCGTGTTTATGGCAAAATAGTCCTCTATGGCCTCCCGAATTTCTTCCTTGAACACCTCATCGAGCAATGCATGGCTGGGGAAGCGCCAATGGCGTTCGAAGCCCTCTAGCCGGGGGATCCGAAGGCACAGCGTCACCGGGGAGTGGTCAGAGTAAGTTCTGGGAAGGGTCCCGACCGTCTCGCACCAGCCATAGATGTCTGGGGTGAGTAGCCAATAATCAATCCTCGTCCAGGTATTGTGTTGACCTGAATAGTGGGTGTATGCGGTAGAGTTGGGGTTTCGTCTGCGCCAGACATCCAACAGTGTGAATCGGGCACAGAGATCCAGTAGTGCTCGACGGGATCGTGGCTTAGTGTCAGAGGCCTTTGAGGTGCTGTCTAGTTCAGGGTTAAGTAGGAGGTTAAAGTCTCCACCAACAATTAGTGTCTGCGGGGGTAGTCGCATGAGCTGTGCCTGCAGGCAATGATAGAAGTCGGGGGAGTCAGTGTTGGGTGCATAAATACATAGCAGTGTAATGTTCCTGCCCGCTAGGGTCCCAGACACTGCGATATATCTACCCCCATCGTCCTGGAACGTTGAGCTAACATGAAAGGGGACTCGCTTATGTATTAGGATGGCGGCGCCCCGGGCATAGGAACTGTAATTGGCAAAATACCGATGTGCCCCCCAGCTGGCCCCAAAGTGTGTGGAGTCCGTAGTTGGGAGATGGGTCTCCTGCAAGTAAGCAACATCTACCTTGTGTCTAACTAAGTACTGCAACACCTGTCTACGTTTTCGTGTATCGTTAAGACCCCGTACATTCCAGGACATAAGTGAAAGATCAGAGGGACCTGCGATATTACCAAACCTGGCCATCGATGCAAAAGAACAGCGTCAATGTTGTATTGAAAATAAAACTGCCAATTATGTGCAATAGTGAATGACTACTAACAATACTTGAGACCCAATTTCCAAAGTG
This sequence comes from Calotriton arnoldi, assembly GCA_963921515.1. NCBI lineage: Eukaryota > Metazoa > Chordata > Amphibia > Caudata > Salamandridae > Calotriton > Calotriton arnoldi. The sequence continues at coordinate 1,380,608 of CAWUFW010001464.1, read as the reverse complement.
AAATATCCCCCCTCCTCCCCCCACCCAACCCCACCCCAACCAGGGAAGGGCCATTTCCCAATTAACAAAGAACAGAAAGTACCAAAATGTCACACAGTAGAATGCTAAACCCAAAAAGAGGTACCCTAGATCAACCCAAACTTTTCTCGATGGATACACCAAGGGGGCGGCAACGCCCGGCTAGCTGTCAGCTAAATTGCAATGTTTTCTAAAAGTGTCAAGAACATATTCCCAAAAAGAGGAAAAACACAGTTGAACCTGTGAGGGTGAGACGTCACCCGGTCCCAGCGCTGGAGAAGAGCTCAGCACTGGCGTCGGATCCGCTATGCGAAGGGGAAGGGCCGGTCACTGCTCCGTCGGAAGGTAGCTTGTTCTGTTTATACATACGGCAGAACTCTTGTGCTTCAGTTGGAGTATCAAAGATTCTAGCCCTGCCGTCCACGTCGACCCTCAACCGGGCCGGGTAGAGCATGCCATAACGCAGCCCCAGATTTCTCAAAGCAGTCTTGACCCCGTTGAATTTACGCCGTGCGTCTTGTACCATGGTTGTGAAGTCCGGGTAGAATGAGAGTTTTGAGCCCTGCCAGTCAATGTCGCCTTTTTCTCGTGCCATGCGAAGTGTTGCGTCTCGGTCTCGGAAATTCATGACCCGGGCCACTATGGGCCTGGGAGGCATACCAGGCCTGGGGCGAGGGCCTAGGGATCTATGCGCCCTCTCGATCACAAAGCCGGCTGTGAAGGAGTCCTTACCAAAAAGTCCGAGCATCAGTGTCTCCACAAACAGGTCCATGCGGCCAGTGGGGGTTGTCTCCGGGACCCCAATAATGCGGAGGTTGTTGCGTCGACTACGGGCTTCAAGGTCCTCATTTTTCATGGTCACTTCCTTCAGGATACACTCAACCCTTTCCAGACGCTTCACCGATTGCGCGGTCCCATCTTCTATATCTGATATACGAGCCTCAGCCACATCGAGCCGCCGGTCGTGTACTTGGATTTTAGCGCCCATGCTGGAGATACTTTTATCCAGCAGATCGAAGCGGGTATCCAGTGCTTTGAAGCCCGCTCTCATCTCCCGGAGCAGGGACGCAGTTGTGTCCGCTGGAGCGGCCTCCCGGTCTGGCTGGTGCACCGACTCGGCCATGGGTAAGTCCTGTGGAGGTGCGGGCTCTGCAAGCTTCTCGAAAGGCAAAGTTTTTTGCCTCGGGTCTTTGCGGCCCATGCCGCGGCAGAGTTGCGTTACAGGAACCTGCCCGGCGCTGTATTTGCACAGGATCTCAGAGCGACGTGTCGGGGTCGTGGACGCCTGGGTCAACAGCCGGAGCCGGCGGAGCCCGGCTGAGGGGGGGACAGCCCGAATCCGGCTCGCCGCGGACGCGGCAGAAGGCAGCACCCCGAAGGGGACCCGGACAGGAGATCGCGGAGCCCCGTACGTGTGTGGGAGCCCCAAGCGGCTCCAGCGCCGACCACCGGCCTCTCACGACCAACCACCCTCCGATAATGTAAAGAGCCGGCCGGAGGTGCAGGCCGCCGGCCCCGATCAGGGGGGGCGCACCAATCCAGCAGGGCAACACCGAAAAGCAGCGCGGCTCCCGCGATGCGGGGGAGGGCAGCAAATCGCATCCCCCGGCAAGGCCCCTGGTCCGGTAGTGGCAGATCGCCGCACACAGGCCTCACAGCATCAGCGCCGAGGCCCCCAGCCCCCGTCTCGCAATCCAAGCATGAGAGCAGCAGTGGCGGGGGGGCGGGGCGGACAGCGCGCCTCACCAGTGACCCGAGGCCGCAACAGGCCGTCGGCAGCCCCACAGTCCTCGGCCTCGTGTTGATGGCAGCTCCGCTCAGCAGAGAGGCAGTCGGGCGCGAGGTCCGCGGCCAGGTCGGGCGCCCCTATTCAGCTCGTCGCCACTGACGATTGCAAGCATCGATTAAGGCCACTGTTGCACCGGTGGGATCCGTGCATCTTGGCTGTGTTCCGCTGCGGGGTTCCAGGATCAAAAGCTGTTGCAAGTGGGGGAATATGTTATTAAGCTGACTACGCCAGACGGAGCTTCAGTGCCAGGCGGCCATTTTCGTCGCCGGCTTGGCCACGCCCCAACTATTATATACTTAAAAGTATATAACATAGTGATAGCGTCCTGTTAATTCTTATATTCTGTTTGTAACCCCATACGCTCTTTATTCCTCCTGCCTCTTCTGGTCACTTATTATTTCTATTTGACATGATTGCCCTTTTTACTCATTTCCTGCTTGATTTCATAACACTCCCTGTTACCCACCCTAAATAGCACTATCTTCATTTTGCCATTTTTTTTTTACCATCACCTAAAAGGAGTCCAGTAGAGAATGACACAAAGTCAGCAGTCATACACTCTTTTTGACTGTGGTTAGAACACACGCCCACATAAACACTAAGCCTACATGTGTTAGTAACGGTTTGATGCCCTCATAAAGCTTATCTCTTACTTTGTACCAAGAATGATTTGTATTGTCTCTGCCAGTTCATAATATGTACAATTGATTTTGTCAGCAGATGAATATTGTGGCCATGTTGGTGAAAGAGCAGAACGCATCTACAAATATATAGATTTCTGTACATCTTATGGTGAGCATCTGTGGTATGAAACAATGCTGTTATGCAGATTTGTAGAGCGCACTATCACCCGGGAGGGTATCCTAAGCTGAGCAGGTAGGGCATCCCAAAATTAGGATACTGGACTCCTCACCCACCTAGGTGGCATGCTTAATCATCAGGTTCAGCTCCTGCACAATGCGGGCGCTGCAATACCTAGCGGACCCTACAACCCCCAAAAAGAGGGAAGGGACTTTTTGGTGGGAGATCTTTTTCACTGACCGTAATCGTGATCAGTGCAATAGTGATGTGGCGGGTGATTGTCCCTGGGAGCTTACATAGGTCACTGGACCGTCATCTTCCTGGACGCAGTATCGGAGGATAAGCATTTGCATCTGGCTCCCATGAGGTTCTAGACTCACTCCTTTGAGGGTTGATCAGCCTTATCCACGTGAGTCTCTGTAGGAGGGCTGGGCACTGGTGAACTGTTCCCTAGTGGCGTCACATTGAGGGTAACTTATACTGATTCTATCCCCGTATGGCAGGGTGAATACTGTTTAAGTCCTGACAAAACCTCACTTGGCGTGTCTGGGTATACTTGGGCTTGAAACATGCAGACTGACACAGAGGGATCGCCAAAGTAATAGTGTTCCATTGATACGCTTGACTTTTTTTTAACCTTGGCAGGAATCCCTGTAAATAAAGCATGTGTGCAAGGGGTTCTTGGGTCAATTGTAACTTGCACAGTTTTCAAACTCACAATCACCCATCACATCACTATTGCTCTGATCATGATATTGAGCATCGAAAACGATCTCCCGCCAACAGTGTTCTCCCCCTTTTTTGGGGGGTTGTAGGGCCTGCAGGGCATTACAACGCCCGCCTAGCGTAGGAGCTGAACCCGATGATGAAGCATGCTATGGGTGAGGATTCCAGTATCCTTATTTTGGGATGTCCTTGGTGGAAACACTCTGACACTAGAGGGGTAACTGGCAGACCTATTTTAGCTTTTATTTCTTACTGTTGGGAATGGGCTCGCTTGTGGAACATCACACCTGTTGTTATGTGTATGTTATGGTGGGATGATGGCAGACAGACTCATTTTAATCTCCCTGTGCCTCTCTCACTCTCTGGTGGGGGTATTGATATGAAAGGTATGAGTCTAGCCACACCTCCGGCCTAGTGGGGCTACTCGAAAAGCCAAGTTTCACCTTCTTGCGCAATTCTAGATGTGGGGAGGAGGCTCTGCAGGATTAGATTGTGACAAAAGAGGAGAGCCAAGGCATACCCAGGAAAAGTGCAAGCCTGCTCACAAACTACAGCACCCTCACTCTGGGGTCTTTGAGCCCAGGTGGTACCTAACTCCTGCACCCTCAATTTTTGTTCATCTTTTACTCCCTCAGTTAAACAGAGACTGAGTACTGATGTTCAGGAACAAAAAGAGGTTGCTCTTTTACTGTGAGCCATTGGAAGAATTTCAGGACTGGTGCCATGTTGTGTGAATACAGACAAAGGAACAGGTAGATGAACAATTTTGAACTCTGGGGGTTTAAGGGAGAAATCCTGGGGAAACATGTCTGTAGACTGATGAAATAATCTAGGCATCCCGTGAACACAAAGAGGATTAGGGCGATTTTCTGAGAGCAGTGGCTATTCAGCAGAATGCCTTTTAACAGGTGTATATGGTCTAATGCTGTTTTGAATAATACATTTATCAGGGACTTGAGGGATAAATGATACATAACCATTAAGGAGCACATCCAAATTATGCAATTTGTTCACAGTGAGAGAAGGGATAAGTCCACTGGCCAAGTTAGACAGATAGCGGCTGGATTGACAGTGCCCACAAGCGGGATTTCAAGTTTTTTCAGCATTTAGATAGAGCCATTGTTCAGCATTAACTGATTAATTTGAGAGAGGCTTCGGCATACATGTGCTATACATTCTTATAGGAGTTCAGCATGACTGCCAAGAGTCCAAGTATGCATTGAATAGCATTGGAGGCAAGTGAAAATGAAGCAATTCAGATTCCCATATGAAAGCTTTTCAGCTCCTTGTCCTCGCCGACCCATTTTTCTGGCTCATGTATTTGATCCCCTTGTACACTGAGTCTGGCTCAGTCGGGGTTACTGAGCGGTGAGCAGATAATTCCTAATCTTGCCAGCAAAATGCGCTGTAAAATGGCAACAGACAAGCAACAATGCATACTTCAACATTCTGGAAAACAAACTAGTGGGGTCAAAAGGGACTGTTGCTTTGTGTTTGGCCATTTGGACCTAGTGGTTGCCCCTCAGTACAGGCTTCCCTGTGTCAGATTGAAAGCTTTTTCCATCCAGGTCTCTCAAATTCGGAATAGTTTTCTAGTATCACTTATGACCATCTTGGAACATTTTTCGTTTTGGAAAAATGTAAAGTGTTTTATGTTTATTTGAGATGTCTGGTTCTTCGTTCCTGGACCATTGTGTAATTGGTAGTTTTCCTTTCTTGCATTCTTAGCACCAAGATGCTGCCTTAGTGAACGCTGTGCTTACTAATACCTGTTTCATTTAATAGCTTCCTCATCATTATTGTACACAGTTGCCTCCGGATGAGTGTGGGGCCCTCAAAGTTCAGCGCTTCCAGAATAGTACAGCCTTGTGATGGCCCTGTCTTCAGACAGAGTGAGCTGTAATCTTCATGTGTCTCAGTGAAAATCTGTGGGAAATCCGTCCCCTATGTTTTGCTAACCAATGTAATTGCAGCCGTTGATGTGCCACCCTTTCCCACAGGGGACGGCAGTGATATTAAGATTAAAGTAGTCCCCTACCTTCCCTTTGCTTAACGGTCAAGAAAGACATTTTGTTATTGTGAATATATTGAATTAGCTTAAATTAATGTGATACTGATATTTATTGAACACAGTGTACTAATTATGGTCAAAAATACTTAAACACAAAGAATTGTCCTTTGGAGGTAAAGAAATAGACAAGAAAATACTCCGCTCGTTGCGGAATAGCACGGCGTGGATCCAGTAAATCTGGTGTTAAATACCGGCTTCCCCACTTGAGCAAATTTGTGATCCTATGCAAATCAGGTTACTTCTGCGCCTCATTTTAATTGTGACAAATCGGAGACCACCTTGAGGAAATGTAATTCAGAATGTGTGCTACATAAAAACTTAACTTGCGTACGGTTTAATAGACATTAATGTTGCAATGCAGTGATGTAATCGAGCGTTCAAGGAGTAACCTATTTTTAATCTGAGTCTCATATTTTTACATGCCATTTGCTGTATTTACATGGTAAGTCTTTTGATGTCTCATCCGTGCTTTGGCTCTAAGAGCCTCGCCAGACCCTGGCTCGGCTCTACCTATATATTTCCTGGTCTGCCCTCCCCTCTTTTAATGTTAGACATTTAGGGTGTTGAATAATTGTTGGGCACATGAACCACACACTCACAAACTTTATGGCTAGGGATGGATCATGACGTATGTCACTCAGGGTTTGGGGAATAACGTGGGGCCTGATGTATCAAAGGGTTTGACCCTTTCTCTGTCTATGGGGAAATGCGTTTAAGGTCATATTTTCCTTCTTAGTGGTAGATATTTATAACTGGGCAGATAGTTCGCTCTTTTGACAGGTAACTTACAATTTGCACATGTTCATTTATACATACCTTTCAGTGCCAGTTGTCATGACAAACCTACAAGACGGGGTGTGTAGTAAAAAGAGCAGGCATGGGCCTCCGTGCCCAGTCCAGCAGGGTTCAGTTCACCTCAAAGGTTCATATTCAGCATTCCGCAAAGTACCAGACGTGGGGATTTTTACTAGGGCAGTTGGAGTTTCTCCTCACAGTTTGGTTGTGTGTCTAGTGTACATTAGCAGTCCTTACAGATGACGTTGAAAATGGAATCTTGCTAGATCATCTTATGTCGGGAAAGGAGGGGTTGTGGATTCAGCATCTTGTACCCGTCTCTCCCTGCTGTGGTATTTTTAACTAGTTTAGTCCGAAGGTGTCTTAGTTAGTGTTGTGTGAAGTTTATTTTTTTCCAACAAACTTTTGAAAAGTTCCTGGTTTTCACTCTTTATAACTGTTCATGATTTATCTTTGTCAAAGCAAAGCTCTATCCTGCGTTGCGACATCATGTTGGCCACAGTTTCACTACAATGAACCCTAAAAGCTGGGCAATGTATGCTGATTTTTTTCTCTGCCAGTTTACCTTTCGCTAAGTTTTTTATGCACAGCAGCGAATATCTCTTTGTGATAGCTTTCTCTCTTTTCAAAGCATTTTCATGCACAGGGACGTTGTACATCAGAAGAAAACTATTTGCTTTTGCAAAGTATTTTACCGAGGGCCAGTTTGTTAGTGTTAAATAAGGATCGTATGACATAAATTACTGCAAACGTCACGATTTTCATACGGAACTGGCAAAACTAAAAACTACTGCAAGCTTTCCATTGAACGACTGCTAGAAAAGGCCCCAGCTTCAGCCGCCTTTGGGCTTGTGTTGCCAGAGTTGGTTGCCTCCATCCTCAGCCGCCTTTGGGCTTGTGTTGTCGGAGTTGGTGGCCTCCATCCTCAGCCGCCTTTGGGCTTGTGTTGCCAGAGTTGATTGCTTCCATCTTCTTGTTGTCAGTTGGTTGCCTCCCTCGGTTCATTGCTCAGTGGGTCCCTGTTTCATCTCCAGCTCGTGCGTTCACTCTAACAGTCTGAAAGGTGGATCAAGGCGCAGGCCGCTTCTGTTATTTTCCATTAATAATGTTTTTTTCCTGCTGTGTCATTACTCCGTTTTCTGCGGATAGTTCACAGTCCAGTGGGCCCTGTAGTCAGTAATTAACGAGCTCCTGTTCGAGGAGTCTTTTTTCGATACAAGTCTTGTGTAGGGCAGCTAAGGTTATCAGCGAAGGGCCCCTCCGTTCCCCCACCCGCCCCTCCTCCAGTGTGGCAAAGAGCAAGTGCTGTAATAATATACTTTATTGTCATGAGCGCTCTATAAAAGTGTCAGTGACACTTGTTCCAGGCAAATTTAGGGTTGTAAACAACTTTAGGATGTAAACTGAACCCGCTTGTAAATTGACAGTAAGCTCAATATACAGTTTGATAAACCTGTGTAAGGCTGTCGTGGGTCAGATTTTGCAGAGCTCTGTGTCGCTCGGAAGCAGTTCTTGTATGTTTGCAGAATCTCCCTCCGCCTGTAGCGCTAAATTCGCTCACGCGAACAGTACACTGGTTCCGGTACCGGTTCGCTGTGTGTGTGAAGTGTTGTTGCGTCCGTGAGAATAGTGACTGTGACGTCTTCTTAGGAGCGTGACGTGTTGCGCGTCCGAGTGACGGGATGTTATTGTTGCTCCTCCGCGAGCACGTTGAGCGTGACGTCGTGAGAGGCTGTTGAGTGTGACTGCGGCCTCCTCGGCGACTGTGAGTGTCGGGTGCGCCTCCATAGCTGCCAAGGTTTCAGATTGCTTAAGTGTGACATTTTCATATTTCAGTGTAATTATGAGTGACATTTCAATGACTATGAGTGACACTTTCGCGCAAGCAAAATGAAGCAATGAAGACGAGGGAAGCATATATAAATATCAGAAATTACACACATCTGAGCAACGGGAAACTCTAAGAGGATCTTAAAACTGCTGCAATTGACCTATGGCTTTGTTGTTACTCAATATTGGTGACTGCTGTAATTTCTACTGTAAGGCTCTTTGTCTATCATATATGGCCCAACACCATCGTGTAGTATCAATCATATATGCCTTATATCATCTATTTAATTCCTAAAGCACTCTAACATCTTTCGGTCCCTCTCTCAGAAACAGTTCATTTGCTTTCTAGTTCTGCTCATACCAATGTAGGGTGTCAGGGCACTTCACATCAGACACACTACCAACACGATGACTCTTTCGTGGGTACTCCAGTCATAATTCGTAGCACATCTCCCCTGACAACAGCTGAAGTGTTTAATAGGTACTTCATCCATCAAGCAAGCAATAGTGTGGGGTGAAACTGAAGTGCTTTGCAGTGTTCACAAGCATTCTGTCTGGTGCAAGAAAACGAGCACAAATATATAATTAGCAACTGGGGGCTCATGCCAGCAGGATATTCGAAATTGAAAAAATCCTGCAGTGTCACCTGTGACCTTAGTACTAACACAGCCTGGCCGGCACTGACTGCAGGCTGCAGTTGCCGGACCACGCGCTGCCATTCATTGTGTAAATCACACAGGCTGGTGGCACTTACTTGGGCAGTAATCGTAGAGTCCGGAGGAGGGTGGCGCTCTAACAATTGCTTGACACGCGACGCCGTCTCTCTGTAAGGCAGTGGCTGCAGGCTCACTTAGGCCGCAAGCCACTGCGCCCCGCGGTAATTTGGGTTTGCCGGCCGGCCGCCTCAATTATAGTCACCCTCCAAGCTGGCAGGCCAGTGAGTCCCGGGGCTGGGCCGTCCAGTGACACGCAGACTCTGTCCTGGCGGCCGCTGCTGCTACCCGGGTGGGTCGCTCACTCCTCGAGTCGGGCTCCCAGGTCTGGCATTGTTGAATTGAGGGGGTTAAGTAAAAGCACGGCAGCGCCGGTGCCGAGCTGCTTGCAGCAGGCAGCGCGACGCTGCAAGCGCCATATTTGAATAAATTTGCGGAGCCGCGCAAAACACTAGGCAGCTGGCACTTTTGTTTACAAACTTCCTGGACAGGCTATGGCAGCAGGATGTGACGTCCCTCACGCGCCGGCCTCAAGCACACAACATGATTGGCCGAGCTGCTCCGCGGGGATTCAAGAAGGTGATACATTGTATCAGTGTGAGTCACCCTGCGAGCAGCCTTAATTTAGCTCAACTGCAAGCCTGTGAGAGCAGTGGAGGCACGGCGCGCTGCCACACTAAACAGTTTTAACAGCCAGCCAGCACTTCAGTGTCCGCTGTGAGACACATGCATTATGCGTGACAACGCATTTCAGTGCGGTGATGCGGAACACCACACTGAAATGCGTTAGCGTCACACCTGATGCGTGATACTTGGCAGGCCTGCGCCTCCCTCCTTCTGGACGACACTACAGAAACAGAGTGCCACTGTGGACCACATTATTGTGTCTGGACAAAGGAATTAAAAAGTGGATGAATGCATACATATTCTTACCAAACACACATTTCAGGCATTTTACATTATATAGTGAAGCTTCAGTGTGGAACCACGCCCCAGGGAAGAACGTGATCAACATTGAGCGCGACGCAACACCACAAAATTTCGCAGGTAATCTCTACGCCAAAATGGCACAACCACAAATCGGGGCCCTCAACAGATGTTTCTCAAAATCTGGACCCAACTCCAACAAAATAAATTACCCACCGAATCTTTCTAAGAATGCAGCAAAACAGTTCAAACACAGACTCTTAACCCCTTCCATGCTCATGACGAGCTCAGCTCGTCATGCTGCGCAGTGCTCGTGTGCGCATGACGAGCTGAGCTCGTCATGAACCCGTCCGCTCAATGCAATGCCTCGCACAGGGCGAAAATCGGCCGCGCATGGAAGGGGTTAAAGGCCAACCCGGAAACTCTAATCGCTGACTCATACTTTTGCCTAAAGAAAGGAGCATTAAAATCAGACCTGATCTTCTTCACACGTTGTACAGCAGGGTGGAGAAAATCGATACACGCAGTACTTAAGGTATCTAAATCCAACAAAATACCGCACGGTCTCAAACTGTCTATTTCACCCTCCCTGTTATAGGGATTCTGCACATATACAGAGCTATGCACAGGATAATAGGACCTCGGAATATAGTGGTGAGCCAACCATAACCCTTAGCGCCTAAAACCCTAATCCGACTAGCTTTAGCGTCTTCGTTAGCAACAATGCTGCCAATGATTAGACAACCCAGAACACGGTATCTCTCTCTCACAGGACTCGCAGTAGCAAGAACACCCTTTCATAACTCACTCATACTTTTCCACAACGCGCGTATGAAGAGACACTGTATAGTTTTAAAATGTTTATTTCAACTAACGTGCTCTAATATACAGTACACGTCAGTACTATCAGCATAATGCATAATGATAAAATAAGCAGCATAGTTACAACTCCATAGAATACAAACGGGGAAAGCATTTCATAAAGCAGTGATATAAGGCTAAATGACCTTACCACCCTCCCCGTGCTAGTAGCTTGTTTATAATAAAAATAGAATACCTCTGGGCTTTGACTAGCGAACCCCTATACCTCAATATCTAGATGCAAAGTTTACATCATCAGATACAAACAGCTCTTCTCTCTGGAAAGGTTGTTCTCCAAGTGTCCTTCAGTGAAAAAACACCATATTAAAAGCACAAGAATTTCTCCAAGGCAGCCGTAAATAGAGTGTTATGTCTAAGTGTGAGGGACTGGCCAAATCAGCAGGAACAAGGGACGTTGTGTATCGACCTTGTACATGGTGTGCAGACTGCAGCCCAAAAGGGAACAGGAGACAAGGTGAAAGATAGAAATGCAGACAGTGCTAAGATAGCCGGGCAGAGGCAGAGTCTCAAAAAACAACGGCACAAAGGAACGTGCGCAAAAGGGGGCCTCATGGCAGCCAAGTCCAAGCCAACGCAGCAAGGCAGACCAGGAGGCCGCAAACCACACGACACAATCATTCAAGGCAGAAGTGACAATAACAATCTACAAGAATGGCATCCTGCTAGTACAGGCATCGGACCCTGACCTTGAAATTTTTGATTGATGGTTCCCCAAACTAAGAGAACACACAAGAGCTAGCTCATCCCAGTTCATATCCCAAGATAGACAGTCCAGTCAACAACCTCCCAGTATGGAAAACGCTTCAGAACAAGTCCTAAACTCCACTGAAATGATTCGGCCCACACCCCACTTCTCATCGATTTCATTCCAACTAAACCTGCTCCCCAACACAAACGTCCAAAACCCTAATACAACTGTCATCAATCATATAAACCACCACCTCGTGAGGAACGGAAACAATTCTACAATAATAACAAAAACGTTTAAGGATCCAAGTCAAACTCCTGGAGCTCACACTCCAGATGTTACCACAGGGCCACAACACCAGATTGCAACAACAAACACTAGGGAAGAACGGAGAGGCAAGGAGAACCACAAAGATGAGTATGACAGATGTGGAAGAAACATCGATCTTCACCCCTATGGAGCAAAGAATTACATGGACCCGCCAAATGAATCTGACTACGGGGACACAAGAAACACACACTCCCGTAGACAATAAGCCCATCACTCGCACACAAAGCCCAGGACTCACGGAGTTGCAAAGAAGCGATCTCTCCTTACTCGATGACATAGGGAATAAACACAACTCGATCAGTAGACACAATCTGGCCACCCATTGGAACGCCCAGCTGAACAGGCTGGAAAGAAAAATTGCAAACCTAATAAATGGTGTAAACATAGCTTACTCAAGCATCAAAGAAACCTCACTAGCTTGCCAAGAGATTAAGCGACTCCTAAGGGACACAGCAACCACGATTGCTAACAACCTATCACTTCCAGCATTTAGCTACACCACCCAACCATGGCCAGCCACTCTTCGACCCATGAGAGCACAGAATCCGCTATCCACTACAGACATTGAAACCCTGCTCCTATACTACAACGACCACGCACCACCATTCAACACACAAGTCTTCAACATACAGACCGTGGATTTCAAAGAAAGACGAAATCCTCGAGGAAAAAGACAGAACACAAACCATGAGAACCTAATTGAAATCATAAGAGAACTAAATCCCAATCCCCCGTCACACCCAAAACCAACCATCAAATGTATGTTACTAAACTGCAGATCCGCGATCAAACATGCCACAGACCTTGCCGAAACCATTGTTCACCATAATTTGGATATTCTTTTCCTGTCAGAAACCTGGCTAAATCAATGGTCCGCTCCGATGCTCGACTTACTCGTTCCTCCAAACTACACCATCCAACACCTCGACAGACATCAACCGGGAGGGGGATTGCAATCATTCACGAGAACTCTTTTCAAGTAAAAACCTTCCCTGTAGACAATCTCACATCCTGCGAATACATGGGGGCAGAAATCTACACAGCAGAGAAATCACTAGCCAAAGTACACCTCTTTTATCACCCTCCAGGAGACAACCAGCTGTTCATTGAACAGATAATGAAAACAATCACAAAACATTCCATACTACACCCCAATGCGATCTTTCTTGGTGACTTTAACCTTCACTGGAATGACGAGGACGACACACGGGTCTCTACCCTTAAACAATACCTAGTTGATCAAAACTTGACCCAGTCTTGCACAAGCCCAACACACAACAAAGGTTCGACGCTCGACCTAATCCTATCCAGAGAAGGGGCATTGTCAATAAACTCAATAACACCCATAGACTGGTCGGATCATTACACAATATTATTCCACATCATTACGAACACACAGACCACCAAAGGGCAACTAACCTAACAAAAATACTGGGTCAGAGACACGAATAACATAGACAAGGTGAAAATGACAGAATTGTGCAAAAAACACCTCATTCCCCCTGCAACAAAACAGAATGTGTCTGAATTAACCGAACACTACAACCGAACAGTATCAAATATAATGGAGGCAGTAGCACCTCTAAGACTCAAGAAGCAAAGAATAAAACCTTCCCAGCCGTGGTACTCTCAAAGCCTAGATGAGGAAAAGAGAAGTCTTAGACAGGCGGAGCGAAGATGGAGACAGGAACCCTCAGCACTACTTCTAAGCAAACTACGTGAACGACGAAACAACTACAAGAAACACATCTGGGAAGCCAAAGCATCGTACTTCAGAACCAAACTAGACAATGCAAAAAATCGTCCAAAACGACTGTTTGAAATTGTCAACCAACAAACAGGGGTGAACAAGGTTACTAAGCTCAGTAATAACTCAGTGGAAAAATGGGAATCGTTCGCCTCATTTTTCAATGAAAAGATCTTAGAAATGGAAAAGGAAATTGCAACCGTCAATCACAGTTCACAAGACAATATAGGCAATGATCACTATCCCATCAATGACCCTACACACCAGATGATGGAACAAGGGATAAACCACCCTTACAAGACCAAAAATCAAGCCACATGGAGCGAGTTCAAAACATTAACAGAAGACGAGGTCCTCAAGGTTTTACTATCTATGAAACCAACCTCATATTTCAATGATCCCATCCCCTCCACAACACTAAAGGAACTAAGTCGCATCTTCTCACCTATACTAACGGAGATTAACTCATCACTAAAACAAGGCAGCATCCCAGAATGCCTTAAGACTGGTCAAGTGACACCCCTCTTGAAAAAAGTGGGTACTGACCCTTCAATCCTGAGCAACTTTCGGCCGGTGTCAAATATCCCCTTTCTAGCAAAATTGCTGGAAAAATGTGTGCACAACCAATTGAGCCAGCACATTGAACATTTCAATCTACTCAACAAATTTCAATCCGGGTTTAGATCAGGACACAGCACTGAAACGGCCATTGTCCATATAATGGATGATACCCTGAAGATATTAGACAACAACGACTCGTGCTTACTCATACTCCTAGACCTCTCTTTGGCGTTTGACACGTTCAATCACAACACCTTACTAGAAGTACTAAAAAAAGAATGGGGCTATCCGGGAAAGTGCTTGCTTGGTTTGCTTCCTTCCTATAGAATCGCTCACAACGCATCAAACTTGGCAACTTACTCTCTGACCCCTCACCAATGAGGTGTGGAGTCCCCCAAGGGTCGACCATCTTCCCCACACTCTTTAACCTATATATGGAACCACTAACTGAAATCCTCAACCAATCGAACATTGCATACCACATGTACGCAGACGACACACAACTATACTTAAAGATATCCTCCCCAGACGACGTCATTCAACTAAACAACACTTTAGTCAAAACCCAGTCGTGGCTCTCTCAAAACAACCTCAAGCTGAACCCTCTGAAAACCGAATTCCTTCTTTTCTCCCCACAAAACAACTCCTCACTCATCCAAGATTGGCTTAAGAACCTAGACGTACTCAATTGCAAACCTACCATCATCGACTCCACGAAATCCCTTGGAATAACACTGGACAAGAAGCTAAATATGAAAGCTCACATCAGTGCGACCACACACAGTGCAACATTTCAACTCAGAACACTGAAGAAATTGAAACCATTTCTACCACCTTCGGACTTCAAACAAGCAGTACAAGCACTGGTGGTCTCCAGACTAGAATACGGCTCGGCGACCCTGGCAGGGCTACCCAAAGCGAGAACAGCTCCACTCAAAACAACTCTTAATGCGGCAGCGAGACTGGTAATGGGAACTAGACGCTTTGACCACATCACCCCATCGCTTAGGTATCTAAACTGGCTTCCCCTTGAGGCAAGAACTCAACTGAAAATTGCCTGCCTCACACACAAAGCATTACACTTCAAAGAACCAAGTTACCTGGCAGAAAAGATTCAAATCTCAGGTGGCAGGTGCTACCTAAGAAGTGCTAACTCTCTCAGGCTTGAACCTCCTAGATTCCGAAAACAAAAAACTTACACACGATCCTTCTCCGGGGCAGCACCAAGGATCTGGAACTCATTACCACCCAAGTTACGCTCTAACCCATCGACCCTCTTGTTCAAAAAAGAGGTAAAAAGATACTAATAGATTCCTTGCATAATCTTCGAAGTCCTACGACACAAGGATGGTATCAAGGACAGCAACTTTTAGATGGATCAGAGACACGTCGTTTACAGGAGAACCCTTGTAAGCTCTGCTCCTCTGGGTACCTGGATCCGAAGAGTCTCAGAGCAGCAGCAAATACCCACCATGGAGTGGATAGAACAATGAAGACTAATGGAATATTAATGGACCGACTGTTGTATAATTGTGCTATTTGTTGCAACACCCCATTGTGACTCTTTTACTCTGATTATCTGTCGATACCTTTCATCTTGCTCTTTCAACCCTATGTACAGCGCTCTGATACCCATGGGTCGTGTGCACGCTTTATAAAGCACTCTAAAATAAAATAATAAAAAAAATACCTGGTTCAACGACCTTCTGCATTCTGGGCTTTGTGCTTTTGGCTCATATCACTTGAACCTGTTGGGAATCCTGAACTGGAAACTCTGTGTTATCTTGCACAGTTTTTGTGTAGCGCAGCGTTCGCCAATTAATTGACCACTTGGCGCTGTTGATGAATTGTTGAAGTTGCCCTTTTCAGTCAGTGGCCTCATTTAGTCATAATGCCTTCTATCCTGCTAACATGGAGCATTCTGGCAGTTCTAGGTGTAGTATAACACAAGGTTACGAGATCCATTACAATATCGGACTACTGTGTAATGTTGCCGTGTGTTTCTTTCAAATAAAGGTGGAGTGGTGCACCCACCAAAAAAGTCAGCGAATCTTCAAATAGGTTCTTAGAATTTTTTTCCTCTTTAATTCCATTTTCAAATTATATATGGTCCAGCAACCAAGACATACAGCCAATTCGTTTCATTCAGTATACACTGAACTTCATCAGGGCTTTATTGATCTTGTTCTGTAATAATTGTTACTCCTTAAATTGGTATTAGTAATGTATATTAAATCATATGTAGCTTTCCACCCTTCAGTTATTTGCCAAGTCGTGCAGGCCCCACAGATAAAATCCAATAAAAAGAAGGGGCTACTGCTATTCCCCAAACAACACCCAGATTCATATTGTGGCGCTCAGTCCGCGTCCCGCCATCTAGTGTGTTTGTTTCAAACCTAGCACTGGAATATCCCTCCTCCAGTAGACAGTGAGGAGGCCCAACACATGTGGTAAGTCAACCAGAATAATGTAAATCTTCTGTCAACTTAATCCTTCAATCCTGCTCTGTGGCCCACTGAACTCGGACCCAAATCCCCACCAAAAGACCATGCATGCAACCTCTGCATCATCATGGACAGCTGACTCACAATGAAATTGCAGATCACCACAGTCTCCTCAGCCTGCATCCACACTCTTCGAAAAATCTTCAAATGGCTCCCCACAAGCACCATAAAAACAGTCGTGCAAGCCCTAATCACCAGCTGTCTGGACTACGGCAACATACTGTACGAAGGAGCCACCAACAACCTCATGAGAAGGCTCCAGACGACTCAGAATTCAGCGGCCAGGCTGATCTTTAACCTGCCCAAAAGGATCCACATCACCCAGCACCTGAGGAACATCCACTGGCTCCCCACCCATGAAAGATGCCAATTCAAACTACTGACACGTCTACAAAGCCCTCCATGACCAAGTACCATCATACATGAACCCACCACCTGAACTACCACCAACCATTTAGAAGCCTTCGCTCCGCCTCCCTCACAGTGGAGGACGCTCCTACTCTTGCCTCGCCGCCAAGACCTGAAACACCCTCCACCTCCTAACATCACCCTCGCTGATCGCCTTCAGGAAGAAGCTCAAGACCTGGCTCTTCGACTAAGCCCAGCAACCCAGTGCCTGGATACCCTCACAGGTGATAAGCCACGCTCTATAACTACCGACCGATTCATTGATTGCTCCTTAAAAAAATCAACCCGGCTGCTTAACAAAAAACACCAGTCCCGCTCTATAACATCAAACTACACCAGTCCTGCTCCTTTACTCCAAGAACCACCAACCCCGCTCCTGATCACCAAGCAACACCAACCCCACTTCTCAATACCAAACTAAACCAACCTCTCTCCCTAACACCAAATGGCTCCAATCTGCTCCTTTACATGAAACAAAATCCGTAACACCAAACACCAACCCTGCTCCGTAACCGTGCTGCTTAATACCAAACACCCAGCTCCTTAACACCTAACCGCACCAATCCTGCTACTTCCCACCACACCCCCACCAGCACCCCGCTCTCAACAATAACCCTGATCCTTCACATCAAACAGCAATCCTTCTACTTAGTGCTATATTTTTAATGGCCCTGCCCTTTAACTGAACACCAAAAATGACCAACCGCGCTCCACAACACTAAACACAAATCCTGCTTCACCAAACTCCTCCTTAACAATAAACATCACTAACCTTGCTCCTTAACACTAAACCTCACCAGCCAGCATCTTAATACTAAACACCACCAACCCCAATCCTTACCACCAAAAAGCACCAATCCCACTATTTAGAACCAAAAAACTCCAGTCCTGCTCTTTACACCAAACACTAGTCCCACTCCTCAACTTCAGATTTCACCAAGAGGAGGCCACCAGGATAGCCCATGTAATTAAATACTACATCAAGAGCTGTATTAGCAACACTTCTCTTTGTGAAAACACTGACACACAACAGATTATCCTAGATAGTCTAGCATCTGCTGCCTCCTGAGTGTGATCTTATGTTCTCTGACTGTGACATGACAGCTGCCTCATCCATGCCCTGGTACCCACCTGACCTCATTCAATGCAGCAGAATAGCTAGATGCGACACTTGTGCAGCCAACACAGCAACAAGGGCTACTCGCACGGCAACGCTCCAGTTAGTGAAAAGCGCAGCTTGAGTGTCGTAGTAATAGAGCTCCTCACATGCCACAATCTTTTTTTCTCTCTCTAATATGCAACCAACGTAACACCAAAAACCACCTAGATGGCAACATGTCATATACTATGTACTGGCAGAAGCAATATGTAAACTATGTCAGTTAGGATAATATTGGACCCTACGCTCCAGGTTGACCAATCGGGTGCATTGCTGAAACCCCCACCCCTGCACTGTTGGGTGCTAGCACTAATCGTGGGATCCACAACAGAATCAGTGTTTTGCCGCTTCTCTTTGGGTATTGGGTTCTAGCATTGATCATGGGTCCCTTAGTAAGAGCGATGTATTGACGCTCTCTGTTGGGTACTAGCAGTGATCATGAGACCCACAGTAGGAGCAGTGTATTGACGCTGCTCTTGGAGCGTTGAGGTAATAGCACTGATAATGGGACCCACAGGGAGAGGGGTGTATTTGCGCTCCCAATTGCGTGTTTGCTACTAGTACCCATCATGGGTCCCACAGTAGAATAGATCAATTGGTGCTCCCCGTTGCATGTTGGGTACTAGCACTGGTCATGGGATCCACAATACAAGCAGTGAATTGACACTTTTCTTTGGATGTTGGAATAAAGCACTGAATATGGGACCCACAGTGGGAGCGTTGTGTTGACGCTACTCTTGAGGCGTTAGGGTAATAGCACTGATCATGGGACCCACAGTGGGACGGGTGTATTTGCGCTCCCCGTTGCGTGTTTGGTAGTAGTACTAATCATGAGTTCCACAGTAAGAAAGATGAATTGGCGCTCCCTGTTGGGTGTTGGGTACTAGCACTGGTCATGGGTCTCACAGTAGGAGCGGTGTATTGGCTCTCTCTGTTGCATGTTTGGTACTAGCACCAATCATGGGATCCACAATACAAGCAGTGTACTGGCACTTTTCTTTGGGCGCTGGATAATAGCACTGAAGTTTGGCTCCCACAGTGGGAGCAGTGTATTGGCTCTCCCTGTTGGATACTGGCACTTATCATTGGATCCACAGTGGGTGCTGGCACTCATGAGTACACAGTAAAAATATAAACATTATTGGGCTGAGAGGTAGAAGTTACCTTTGGAATTCCCTTTAGAACCTCTTAAGTTTACATTACTTTTGGTTAAAAGTGTATTAAAATCTGCCATTTACCAACATTTGTTAAAAATGTTGCTTTAGTGCACAGGGGGACTAAAGGGTCCCCCGTATTAAGATTTAAATTTTAACCATTATTTTCTGATATTAGAATTATTGTTTTAGTGTACTTCAAATTGCACAATTTATCACACATTTTCAAACAATAACCCTAGTATTTTTAAATTTCTGTGTACACGCTATCAAGAAGTGACATATTTTAACAACTCGGTGTGCTTTCAAATGCATGATATGCATGTATGTCATTTTCACTATAGTTAAGGAAAACTGTAGTTGAAAATGCACACTTTTCCACTGATCTTTGGGCTTTCCTTGAAGTTTTTGTCCCAGGACCCACAGAAGGTTTCAACACACTGTAGGTTGCAGTGAACACTTTGAAATGCAGCAAAGAGCCTGAGGAGGATGAGCAGGCTGTTGTGGTTGGTCCCGTGACAATGGCAGTCTCTGTAGACTAGGCACTGATGCAAGACACGAGAGGGATGAAGATGTTGCTCGTCAGAGTGGAGAAAAGCGACTTTGATTCCACGAGGGATATACTGGCTGTGTTCTTTTGTCCCTAACATGTTTGCAAACTTCTGCTCCAGATATTTACCTCATTCTGCATGTGGGGGCCACATTCCGTCTCCTGAAATGTGAGGAATTGTTTACAGTCCGATGTACAAAGCCGATGTTGTAGATTGTGACCATTCCGGTTTTCTGTCTTCTGTGGAAATCCTACAGGTTATTCAGGTTTGTTCTTCTTCACAAGTACATGTGGCTTCTTAGGAAACAGTTAACATGAGTTGTCATATGATTCTGAGTTTGTTGATTAACGTCTGGGCTGCCCAGTCACCAAAGGTGGGTTAGATCTGTTTATCAGTGCGCCTCATTTTAGCAAGACCTACTAAACGGGAGTGTCGTCAGTATATGGGCGGCTTAGACAAGTAGCATTTTCTTGCTGCACAAATTAACCAAAAATATGTGAAACAAGTCGTGTGTGGTCCTCAGAATACTTATCCGACCAGCAGATCTTTAAGAACACTTTGCATCAACATCCAGAGAGACCTGGGGACTACTCTCCTGTGCTTATCTGCTTGTGGCTCCTTAGAGACAGATCATCTTTGGTCCACATAGTCCGCTGATACATGATTGACTCAAGGGTCTTTGCCAAGACGCAAATACTAGGAAGGTTTTGTTTGAACTGCTGACACTGAGGTGGTACTTTGCAGTCTTTGAATTGCACAAGGGCGTTATTTAGCTTGTCCCACTGGGACATTATTCAGGCTCTCTAAACTGGGGTGTTATTTGACCTGACTGCACCTGGGTATTATTTGAGTAACTAGTCCTGGTTGAACTGCTGGAACTGTTGTATTATTTGAGCAGCTACAACCAGATATTGGTGAGATGTTTCAATCATTTGAGCTGCTGCCACCTGCCACTATTCAATTGTTTGCATGAGAGCAATCTCTGCTGTTCGCTTCTGAAAGTTGTTAGAGCTGCTGGCAGTAGCGCGTTACCTGTCTATACTGAATCTACATAAGTGAATGAAGTACGCTTTCAGTGCTATCAGTTTTGTGATCTGTTGGAATAGAAAGCGAGATCTCTTGTTCCACTGTCTGCAACTTAGCCACTAGACTAGATCTCCTCCTAAAACTAATCCCATTAGTCTCCTTGATCACCATTTAACATCCACCGTAGATGTTTGCAGCATTCTTGCTTCGCTATCCTGGTTTTCATTCTTGAAGCTGACTTTCTGGGTCCAATTTCTAAACATAACATAAGCGACAGCAGTGCGGGGTGTACTCACTACAGAGACCATCAGCTTAACTGCAGTCCTTATTACAAGGAATGTCTCCACACGTCGAGTCTGCAGACATTGGGTTGACTTTCTCTGTAGTGACACCGTGAGTTTAACTGCAGCCCGAATTACAACAAATGTGTCATCACACTTTGCTTCTGCAGACATCGGGTTGGTTTTCTCTACTGGGAGACCGTCCGCATACTTGCTGTCAGTATTAGAAGTTAGGTGTCTTCACACATTACTTCAGCAGACATTGGGCTGGTTTTCTTCATAGAGCGACCGTCAGTATTACAAGAGAAGTGTCCTCACACATCCCATTCCCTCTACATACTTTGTGTTGGTCTTGTCATTAAGTCCTAGAATACGATGGGCAGCAAGACCCATCGGGTCAGTCGCCCTAATTTTTCCAAATGGCATCTATTATATGTGAGCTCCAGCCTTACTGTGGCATGCAGATGATGTGGTTTCTTCTACACGTACGTGGCTCACCACAGACTGTAACCCTTAAAGACTATAAACTATACTGAAGGACATGCCATATATGATCTCAGTTACGTATAGAAATCCACATCAACATCTCTTGTTCCTTCCGGTCTTTATCACCCCTGCGTCCTTACCAATCCCCCATTGCCTGGCTTGGGTAGGAGCTAAAATGGTTTAATGACCTCATTTCATGCCATTCCTGGCTGTGGTAGTATTAAATAATTGAACTCAGATTTTGGACAGCTGTGCTAGTCTTGAACGATGACCATGTTATTCCAGGGGGGTGACGTTCTCCCTGTCAGAGCTGGTGCGTGAAAGTCAGATCCAGCGTGTTTCATCAACTCCATAGCCCTTGGAGGGAGGGACTATTGGTCGTGGACAGCACCAAAGTAGCCAACATGACTATATACAATTGATGCTCCATGCTGGCTGGGGTGTACATACGTACATAAGGTTGGTCTGCATGCTGCTGATCTACAGATATGCAGAAGATGGAATAAGTGTAGTGCTTTCTCAAAGCCAGGAACCAGGGCTTTCTAGTTTGCCCCCAAATGCATTCCCCCATTGCTCTCCAATTGTGAATATGTCCACAGCACGAAAACCCAACCTTATTGAAGCAGAATTTACCAGATGTTATGTAGCGATTCATGAAGCAGTGAAAGAAGAGATCAATTACCTCTCATGAAGTGGGTGGGAAAAGAATCTCAGAGCACAGGTTTACGGTATAGATGTTCAGTGTCTGGCAGGGGTGCACATTTAGGCACTGTGAGAGTGTGCTGGAATGTTAAAGCGTCCCTGCCAACATTTGCTAGTGCCGAGAGGGCGATAAAGAATAAGATTGGTCTTTTATTGCCTCGCCATAATGTCATGAAAGTTTATGACTTGCACTATTTTTTTATGAATTTCTTTCATTGAGTGATCATGTCATGTTCATAACATAAGGTCTTTGACTGCTCCACACTCTCTTCTGCCTTATCGCCACATCTGGGTGAGAGCCTGGTCCAAGGACTTCACTTCCCAGGCTCCCCCACACCGCTGACACTGCTTCCCGCGCCGGAGGCGCATACATTTCACAGAGAGCTCCCGCTGCGCGGGCCCGTCCTTGCCCGTCAGAGCCCGGAGGAGGCTGGGCCACCCCTCTTTCAAGCTACACCCAGACTAAGAGGCTCGAGGTGAGTGTTTGACAGTATCAACAGATCAGGACCATTGCATTTGACAAGAACCGACTAGGAACATTTGCAATGGGGAAGCGTATTAGGACATCGTCCGCACGCCCTATCACCAGCAGCATTGACAGAATGCTAGAAAGGGTGGTTTGTATTGTATAAGGCGAGATCGAACTGAGAGCGCCGGTTGTCCCTGGGTAACGAGGGCCTACTGAACAGTCCCCACTCTAAAGGGGCCACAACTGACCCTGAACCTGTCACTGTATTGTGTTCCTCACAGCATCAGAGGATTGACACTAATAATACCCTGCTCGCTAGTGGGAGCCCAAGAGGGCGTGACACAGTCGAGTCTCAGTTAAACATGGACACCCCAACAACTGTGGGAATCCAGGCTGTTAAACGCAAGAGGAAGAGTGGGAAGCCTGTTTGCACCAAAAGGAAACAACCCCCACGGACTGGCTCCTCTCGCACTTGTCTGCATGGATGCAGTCATCTTCGAGCACCGGTATTTCTGATGCAGCGTTTAATGGGAAGTCGCGCCTCTCCATCTGCACACAGACGGAGGTGGCATCTGACTATGAGGGTTTTAGGGACGCCTTTGCTAATATTGTTACTGTCATTGTGTCCAAGCGAAATAATGAGTTGTTAGACACAAAAATTGCATCTCTTTTGGAACGCTTAGATCACTTGGACACATTTATGAAAAAGCTTAGTCAATCACTGGAAACAGTACAAATTATGGCTGCCTCCGGGGAAGGGCCCACTGTTATCCCTAGCACCTCTCTTATTGCTAACCAATCCCCCATTGCTACCTCTATCGCCACCTCTTCCCCTACTGGGCCTTTGGCTGGCAGCACGTGCAGTACATGTAGACAAGTTAGGGAATGTTTTCAATCTAAGGCGAACATGTCACCAAACTTTCTCCCTAACAGTAATGGTTAATCATCTACAGATGAGTTAGTCACAAATGTGCTCCCTAATTTTATTCCAGGTTGTATTAATAGATCTGACGGTGAACAACCAAAGTTAATGCCAGGTAAGCCAAGTGGTAATGCATCCGACACTTTGAGCAAATCGTTTCTGAGGCCAAACTCGGATGTTTTGGGTTTACCACCGGCCGCTTGCCCTTATGTGCTTTTGCTAGCAGGTGTACCAACTCTTAAGAGGGATCAGAGGGAGACCTGGGTTGATCTACATAATAAATGCGTGGATTGGCTAGCAAAGAACAGGAGGTTCAACGTGTTAGACATGAATGAGCTCATTATGGTACGCAGAGTTGGGTGGGTTGGTGTCTCTCCTAAGAACATAGAAGGAGACTGTATTGTGATCAATTTTCACAGACCATCCATGGTAAGATCCCTATTGAGAGCCCATGAGACCACAACAATTAACAGCACTAATATCTGTCCATTACCATTGGGCTACTTCTATAAACCGAGCCCCGGTCCTTCTATAAATGAGGCTCCCTTCCTGACCGTACACAACAGGTTTCTGGCTTTGTCCGAATTGGACACCCAGGATTGACTACTGTTACCACCGGAGTCTCACGGCACTGTTCACATGTTTGTATCTCCCCCTCCTGTAACTGAGACCCATGACCCTGATATCCCAACCAAGCTTTCCGCTGGTCCAGACTTGAGTTTTTAAGCTGGAATGTGGCCGGCCTACAGTCTAAAATACATCAACTGGACTGGCTAAAACTGGTGAGACAGCAGGATATCCTCATGTTTCAAGAGACATGGGCGACCCAAGAACTATACATCGATGGCTTGGAATGTTTCAGTATTGTAGCCCCAACCCCTAAATTCGGTCGACCCTCGGGGGGGCCTATCTATCTGGGTAAACATTGCTGCAGGAGGTAGCGTTAAGGCCCTATGTACCAAAAGTGACAAGTTCCAAGTTCTATTGTATAAAAGGGGTGTTTCTATTTACCTAATTAACTTCTACAACAACGACTTCCATTCGACACCAAATGGAATCTTCATAAACCTATTCGAATTTGTCGCCACCCTACAGCACTGCAATGGTCTCAGTAAAACAGCTGGTATTTGTTTGGGAGGTGACTTTAACGCTAAGTTACCCTATACTAGGACCAGTAAATGGCCATGTAGTAGCGGACAAATTTGCCACAGGTGTGAGGAATTAATGGAACATTTTAATAATCACAACCTCATCAATGTTATGGACATTGCCGCCGTAACAATTGATGATAACCCGCCTGAGCCGACATTTAGAGGAAGGGGCAGTGCTTCCACCATTGATTGTTTTTATTTCCCCGCCCTAGAGGAATGTTTATTGAAAGCTGAAGTCATCGCCACAACTCACAGTGATCACGATCCGATTAAAACAGTGCTGAGATTGTCCCCCAGGCCAATATTCAATACAGAATGTGGTGCCAGGAACCTCTCACCCTCCACAGACAACTTAAGACTTGTCTGGCGGGTTGTTAATAATACTGACTTGTTCTGTATGATGGCAAAGGACAACCCGAGCCTTATTGACTCTTGTCTGTTAGCACAGGACCCCTACCCTGAGGTAATTCATGCTTTTACTAAACTTTGTAAGGCCATCAAATCTTTACTATCGAAATCCACCACTGCTGTGCTACGCAGACCCATGGTTTAACCGTGAGTGCTCGGAGGCTAATAGACAGTTACGCAAGGCCCTGTTGACCAGTCTGAGGTGCATCCCACTTGTTAAATCATTAAGGCAGAAGTATAAGCTAGCGACCACTAAAAGGAAGAAATACTAAAAGATCGCTGGGACGCACTTGTCAATGCGGCCAGTCAAAAGAACTTGTCTGAGCTGCTGTTAAGGATTTGAGGTCAACGGGACAGTTACTAACTCTGAGAAGCTGCAATATAACAAGCCAAACATGGGAAGCCCATTTCTCAATGATCTACACAGCCCCCACACAAGAAGCAGACCCTTTTACGTACAGGGTCCCAACTAGGATTTTAATATTGTTGTCTGAGGTTGAGGAAGCCATCCACCAGAGTGTGGGTAATAAAGCCCCAGGTCCTAATGGGTTACCCATCGATCTCATGAAGTACAAACCTGATTTCTGGGCGCCGCTTCTGTTAAATGTTTTTAATAACTTAACTAATGCCCCGCTACCAAGCTCATGGTCAACAAGCATTATTGTTCCGATTTTTAAAAAGGGTGATCGCACTTAGGGCGGCACTATACGCACTTTATAGCAGGGAAAGAGTGGAGAGGGAATCTAAGAAATCAACTGTTGCAAATTTTATGACCATTGAGCACACCTCGTATTTCCCGCTTAGTTATCTTAGAATACCTATATGTCATTGGGAGAGGGGACTCCTTTTCCGTTTGAGGGCCGGCACTGTAAAATTCTTGCTCTGTTTCCCCCTTGGGTACAACGCAAATCTTGATTCTTTGCCTTGCCCGTGTGATGGTCAGAGTGGTCAACCAATGTTACATTTTTTATTTTTCTGCAAGTTTTACATAAAGTATGCAAAATGGCTCTTAATTCCGTAAAAAAAAAAAAACTCTGCCTATCCACTTAGTAGATGCACATAGGAGCATACTCAAATTGGAAGATGATGAATTAGCTTTCCGTGTTGGCACCTTTTTGGGAATTGCTGTGCGAGCTCGTAAAACGATATGTAACTTATGAAGAGTGCCTTGAACTGTGCGGGTTCCGCTAGAAAGTTGCTGTATGTGTCTCTTTTAATATTTTGCCCTTGTGTACAATTTTACTGAAATTGTTTTATTGTAACCTGAATTCCTGCTTTTAACTTGTTGTACGTGATTGTGCTTTTATGGATATGGTCCTATCCGAATAAAGTTTTTTTTTTTTTTCTTTTTTTCTGTTGAAATTTGACTGCTCCACACCTAAAAAGGACCCAAGAATCTGAGGAAAAAAACTAAAAAAAACAAAGTATTCAGAAATGATTTTAGTGATGAGCTCCACTAGTATAGAAAAGGTAATATCTCTTGAATCCCCGTCTAGGAATTTGGTGGAGAATAAACGAACTTCCACTGTTAGAAGTGGATTTTCAATCAAGTGGAGTCTGAGAGGGAAAACTAAACTCTGCTTTCCAAATATTGGTTTGTCAAACAAATTGGCCAGCATACAAAGTGTTTTTGTGTTTAATCTTTCAATACAGTCCAGAGCAAACATTCCATTCTAAAACACAGTGCGGCACTCTAGCGCTGCACTCCAAGTGAGGGTCAAGCAGATGGGCACGCTGACCACGCGAGCAGACCGCCACCACCCAAATGTCAGCTGTCTGTGCTTGCCAGGTAATATCTTCCTTATCTATGTAGAGTACATTTACACCGTTTCAAACTATTTTTCAAAGAAGACTTCACATTATTAAAAACTCTTTCTGATGAATGGAAAGGCTTAGGGTGCTCCTTTTCAGTGCAACTCCTTCCTTGATGATAGTACACTCTTATAGAGTACAACTCACCAGTGCAGAACCTAAAATTCAGGAAGCCGCCTCGCGTCACTCCAGGGTATTGTTCAGGGGCATCCAAGACCCGTGGAATTATGAGCTCTTCGATGCCCCCACCAAAGCACAACTATGATCCTAAAATGCTGCTCTTCCAATCAACTGTTGTACTGGATGCATCATTGTGGTATCCGCCAATATGTTTAGACTATCTGCTCGAAAGACGGCAGAGATTTACTGACTGAGGAATACAGTATTGCAGCATAAGGGAAATTATTCCTTTTAGCCCAGTCCTCAATACTATGCAAACAACCTACTGGTGTTCCTGACTCAGAGATGTTCTGCATGCAATAGTGCTTCTCCTGCACTTGGCGCAGTCCACAGCCACAGGAAAGTCCTAAATCACAGCAGCTCACGTAAAGCTGCGCGGAGAGCATTTGAGGAGAGTAACAACTTATAAACGGGATCCAACAACCACCACAGCAAGATCTGGGTGCAAAGCCTTGTTCTCTCCTTGCAGCTGTCCCAGGATCAGGACCAGGGGTACAAGGAACAGGGGCACTTCAGGAACTTTTGTTGCAGAATGGATCCTTTCAGCACCACATTCAAGTATCATGAGCTACTGAGATGGTGGAGTGGAGAAGATCACTTAATCCCAGTTGATCTGAGAACTCGCAATTTACTCTTGCACTGTCACGATTTAAAAGACTCCTCTTTGTCGAGATTGTGCTTCTCCTTGGGTCATGACACTGCCTGAAGGGGAGACAACATTTCAGATTATGGAATGTTTGGCCCTTAAAAATGCAGGTAGGGCACACTTCAATGGTAGCTGTATCAAAGGACATTGGACAGTATGGTTCTCAAGATTATGACTACCTCAAGCACCTTGTCAATCCTTCAGGGACCATGAAAACTGGAAAGTATACATCAAGCATTAACACAGCAGCAAAACCAGGAGAAAACCTTAGGAATCCTGACTCGGAGAAAGCCTTCTGTAATGAGTTAAGTGATTCTCTTTGCTCTTCACGGAGTGCTTGTTCAGAAAGTTGCGGGTGCTCAACTAAAAGCCCCCTTTCTTCTGCTTGTACCAAAATCCCCCTCATTGTCCCTTCCCAGCTCTATCAGTGGCTGCTAAGACGAGGATAGGAAAGATATTGTGTGATGTAACTGTGGCCATCTTGGAACGGTGCTGCTTCCCTTGGATAACAACACGTCCCTAACTCACTTCAGTGTTTCCCAAACTATGGGTCAGTCGCAAGCTGATTTTTGGTGGCTCGCGAAAGTCCAAGAAATAAATAAAGATGCCTTTAAATTCTGTGTTTACCCTGTCACCTTCGCTGCGCTTCAGAGACGGAGATCAATTGACAGTCTATGTCTGCTGCTGCTTGTGTTTTTAACATGGGAAGGGATGTTTACAAACTCCCCTTGCTTTGCAGTCCAAGAAAGAAAAGTAAAATGAATTATGTGCCAATCTTGCTGGGGTACATAAAGTGTGAAGGGAACGGCTGTAGGATGTCATTTGTTTTTGTAACATACAACAAAATATAAATACCTGTAGTATACACATTTGAGCAGTTAGAAAATCAAAAAGGAAGCACATTTTTGTAATTCTGAAGTGTGATGAAACAAAGATTTTATTAGGATCAGAACAAATGAAGACACTTTACTTGGTGATGCACAAATAACTAATATTCACTGAAACCCGATTTCCACACATTATCATTTGTGTGCAAAATAGTTTTATCTATAAAACTGTATTTCTGTGCAAATTTAGTGACCATTTCAATGGAAAATGTGCTGACTGTAAATAACACTGCGCTACCAAACGATGCTTAAGTTATATTAAAAAATCGCCCACCTCATGTCCATTAAATCTAAGTAGGTCGTGAAAGTTTGTCATACTACAAAGTGGGTCGTGGTTCTAAAAAGTTTGGGAAGCACTGGTATATGCACTAATGCCATTTATTTCCTCAGCGTGGAGGGTGAAAAAGAGAAGAGTTCACCAAACACTTGTTCTTGTAGGCCTATCTACACTTGAAATGCAGAACCTGCTCATTCTCCTACCCACAATCCTTTGTACAGTGGCTGCAGTTCCACAGTTCTTTGCACATTATATGCATACCTACACTCCTCAACACAGGAATACATGCACCCTACATTCTGCATGAAAAGAAAGGATTTCCTCTTAGAAGTACGATCTGGTTTGCAAGAAATTATTTTCCTTTTCAGAACGAGGCATTTTGTTTGCTTTTGTGAAGTGACTGGTTTTGGAGTGATGTTGTATTGCTTGGAATTAGTCCTGCACGTCTTAGATTTAACGCTTCGGTGTGATTCACATGCAGGTAGAGCGGCTCGAAGCAGCCACTGAGGCAGGCTCGATCTGCGTCCACGGCGCCGTCAGCGGCTGCCTTCCGGTGCTTCCCTGCGGCCGACTTCCGGTGCTTCCCTGCGGCCGACTTCCGGTGCTTCCCTGCCCCGGCACCTGCTCTGTCTGAGCTTTGGACTCACACCCCGGACACCTGCCTAGGCTGCTGCTCCTCGCAGCCTCCTGGTTCCTTGCTGCCGCCTTGAGGTAGCATAGCTGCCAAGGTTTCAGATTGCTATGTGTGACATTTTCATAATTCCAGTGTAATTGTGAGTGACATTTCAACGACTATGAGTGACACTTTCTCACGAGCGAAATCAAGCAATGAAGACGAGGGAAACATTTAAATATCAGAAATTACACCCATTTGAGCAACAAGAAACTCTGAGAAGATCTGAAAACTGCTGCAAAGCACGAGAAATGAAAGGGGTGACTGCAGTTCTCAGTAACAAAGGGCAGAAACTGCAGCTGCTCAGAAGATGATTTTATTAATCTGATCATTCATGACCACGCAGTATCCTAAAAAGCAAATTTGATAGCATAGCAAATGCAGCTAAGAGATTATACTGTCTCTCGGTCTCAAGCACGTACTCATAGCTGGCAGGTTTTCTGACTTCTTATGTGTCACA
This sequence comes from Calotriton arnoldi, assembly GCA_963921515.1. NCBI lineage: Eukaryota > Metazoa > Chordata > Amphibia > Caudata > Salamandridae > Calotriton > Calotriton arnoldi. The sequence goes on along the minus strand of CAWUFW010001464.1, from coordinate 1,350,574 downwards.
TTTTCATGATTTCACTGTACATATGAGTGACATCCAATGGCATCATGTGACAACGTGTAACACTTACAGTGACACTTCCGCAAGTCAAATCAAGCAATGAAGTGCATTGACAGAAATAAAGATCCGAACTTACACACTTTCAAGTAATGAGAAGTTTCATAAAGATATTGAAACTACTATAAAATACCTGAAAAGGAAGTTCACTAACCTACTGCCCCTTTCTAAGATGATCGTACTGTCATCTGTCAGGGGCTCAGTGCTGCAGAGTGGTGGCCTCTAACTGCGGCCTCAATACTGGTGCTCACTTAGGATTGCCACTTTTTGCAGAAAAAATACCGGCCACCATTCCAGGTTTTAACAGTTTGCTCTAAGGCCTGGACTTACTTTTTAAGGGAACTTTATATGAAATTGTCCGTATTCATTTTTGAAATGCACTTTCTGTCTTTGTTTACATTATCAGTCAGGGGTCCTTAGGGCAGCTTGGGAACACATTTTATAATGTTTTCATATCATATGCACTGTTTAAAGTATGTACAAATATGGGTAAAATACCTTTTGTATCTTCCAAGATATTAAAACGCTTACTGTACTGGCGTCGGTTTTCTAATGCTGTTTTCTCTGATAATTTAGCTGAATGTTGTTGGTGCTGGCGTGGTAGTAGGTAGGCTGAAGCAGTGGTTATCCTTACTGGGGCTCAGTGCTGCGGAGTGTTCTGGCATTCATTACACTCGACTGCTTTCCTTTAACTTAAGCATCAATGCAGGTGCTCACTACACCGGACAGGCTGAGGCAGGAAATTGACAATCGGACCCATGCACTAGTTGGACATGTGTGTTGCTGGGCCGGCGGATGGGACCAACAATTAGATCATGATGCCATTTAGCCAGCGTATGCCGACAGGGCCACCTGGCTCCTACCCTGGCATTTGCAATCCGGTGCGGGCGGCGGTGACTCCGCAGCGCCCAAGGCTACTCAGGCGCCATGCTGCTGCGTCCAACACTGGTAAAATATGCGCAGCACCGCACACTGAGTTAATTCATGCGCCGAGACGCGGACAGGACAGTGACTCAGTCTGCCCGCCGGCGCGCAGCAATCCAATCTCCAGTCTAGTCCCCGCTTAAGTTCCTACAAATGCAACCTGACTTCCCTCCACAACCAGGATGTGAGGTCACATCCCCCGGCGGCGCCACCGCCAGTAGGCAACCACTGCTGAGGGCAGGCCCCGCCCGCCGCGGGTTACGGTGTCTGAATGGGCACAGGACGTCAGGCCTGGCTGTAGTGAGTGACTCAGCCGCGCCCGCGCTGCGCAGCAGGCGGGAATTTCAGCAGGGCTATCAAGATACATTGTAGCAGCAGCAGTGAGTGCACAAGTTCATTAACTCTAGCAGGTGTCACAGGCCGGCGCGCGCTAGCAGTCTGGTGTAGCCAGTTACTTCAGTGCGGCTGGTACAGCAGAGAGACAGTGCCATTAAAATGCGTGACAATGCATTTCAGTGCGGTGATGCGGAACACCACACTGAAATGCGTTAGAGTCACGTCCGTTGCGTGATACTTGGCAGGCCTGAGGTAGAGCCGCTCTTTACCAATACAGTGCAGTGCAGGGCTATAATGTGCAATGCAGCAGTTGCTTACAGTGCAGTACTATGCAACTGAGCTGCTCAGTACAGTGATGCAATACTAATACTGTGAAGTGTTGTGTACTGCATCGGTAATAAACATTTCACCAGTTATATACAGTACAATACTGTGCAGTGCAACAGTTGCTTACAGTGCAGTACTACGCAGCTGAGTGGCGCAGTACAGTGATACAATACTAATACTGCTCAGTGCAAATATATTATACAATGTAATTCTTTAGACTAATGAAAAATACTGTACAATGCACAATACTATACATTGCTATGTAGCAGTGATACGGTGCAGTACTTAGTGCTAGAATCTAAAAATATTATTCTACACTATAAAATGCTGTAGAGTGCAACAATAATATCCTGTTAAAACTATGCAATGCAGTACCGCGCAATACAGGCCAATGCCAGTGACTACAAAAGATTACACCTGCCTTGGTGTGATTCTTTCATTGGCATAGTACTGGTAATTGCATTTTTATTTTAAGAACATTACTGCTGTATGTGACCTTGGTTGTCAGGAGTAGTGTAGACTGGATTTGCAAATGGAATTATAACTGCGTGTTAATTCCAGTTGTAAGCAGCAGGTCTGTCTCTCACATCTCCTCTGTTACACCAACGATGGGCACTGCACCCCAAGAGCAGACAAGATAAGAGCACCTCTCTAATCACTCATAACTACCAAAGTTGTTCCCACACAGAATTCCAACAAATAAGACTGCCAGCCTCACACTCCATCATGGTGTGGCGTACTTCTCCCCTAGCCCCCATCCGAAAAGACACTGCAGTGTCCCACAACCAGAAATTAAATGCTTGATGAATGCTATAATATAATACGTTTTATTCGTGCACTCACCCATTTATTCAGCCAACCACCCATGTACTCGCACATCCATGTACTCACTCATTAATTATCCATGCACTCATTCATCCATCCAAATGTTGACACATTCTCTATTTCACCCACTCACTTGCCAGTCCACACACCCATGCACACAAGCTTGCCAATCAGTGAGGAAACACTTTTACTTTCAAACTAACCAGACCTATTGGCTTCGTCAATGCTTATTTACTTTTTTAAGTTGCGTGGAGTGAATTAAGTTGCTTTCTGTGAAACAAGGCCTGGTCTGTATGGCAGTAGTTACTGTTATGAATATAGTTAAAACAGTGGATTATATATTGAACTAAAGGCTTCAATAGCCATGGATAATGTATGTATTAGCAGCAGTGTCTTCAACATGTGCATTCTGTATGCACAACCTGCCTTCTTTGCTCAAGGTGAAAGACTCCGTCTCTTGCACTCTGATTTTTCTGTTTTTGCAGCTGCTAGAGGAGGTTGACCATAGAGTCCTGTGTGATGTAGTTCAGTATGGTAGGGTCCGGATTTGGGTTTAATTAACTTTCTTTAGAGTAAGGCTCTGCAACCTTTTCTGTAGTGAGAGCGACTTCTGATCAGTAAAAATCACTGTGAGCTACTGAAGGCTAAACAACTAGGGTATTGTTACCAAACACCCCCATCACCAACTTCATTGACTTTAAGCCTAATGTCCATACACCATACAGCTAGATACTGTGGTTTGAACAAAATACTTTGACTGGGGGCGCTATGACTGGGCTGCCATGTTTTTCAGTGAGAGTGTGTTCTTTGGGGATGTATGAACATGTGTGCGTATGAATGGGAAATATTTGTATGGGTGACTGAGAGCCTGTGTCGTATGAACTTGCAGCACAGGACATACCTTTCGCCATATGTGGCACCGTTGCATGTATAACGCAAACATTCTATAATTTTTTTTAAATGGGAGAAATGTAAAGTGCAGAAAAATGTTCTGCAAAAATGTTCATATGGAACCATTTTTCTGCACTTTAAATTTCTCTTATTTAAAAAAATGGTTGAATTTTTCGGTTATACCTATGGCACAGTGTCTACTGGCCACTGGGAGCAAGAGACCTGTTTGTAAATAGGACACTTAGAAATGGGAGAAAATTAAAATGAAGAGTTAGTTACTTATTAAGGTAACTTACTTTTCTCACATTTAAAAGCATTCAGAAATGTCATTTTGTTCACAGCTCTAATATTGAGTTGACGACTTTTATTTAAGAGTTAAATACCTTGGTGCTTCAGTTGTTCACCTCAGTGCCCCAACCTGGGTCATACATCTGACTGAGCACTGCTCATTTTCAGGCCCTGCTATCTGCAGCCTGATGATAATAATGTAAAATAAACACAGCCTTCCCTTTACTTTGAAAGGAAAATATGACCTTGTGCTTATTAATAAAAGCAAGGCTGTGAGCTACTCTGAAGTTGTCTGGGAGCTACTGGTAGCTCACGATCGACTGGTTGGAGACACCTGCTTTAGAGACTGACATGCAGGCCATGGCTCGTGAGTGTCGGCTGTGAAGCATAAAGCATGTCTGGGATACTCCTCTGGCCCCTGTTCAAGCTAGTGTACGTGTGCCTGGGCTCTGGTTTTACTCTACTGAGGGTGATCACCGGGTAGAAAAGACAGACCTATGTTCTTGACTTGTCCTTGCCTGTTCAGATGAGCATAGCATGTGGCTCGGCAGGCTCACAAGGGATCTCTTGGCTCAAGCTTCCTTCATTCCAGAGGATAGATGGGAGAGCATTAAGGCTTGGTAATCTGGATCCTGTCCCGTGCTTGCTGTGCAGGCAGATGGTATGCATGTAAGAGTGGAGGATCGGAGCTGGACTCCAATGATGTCCACCAGGTGGGTGAGATCCATGCCAGAGTCAGAATAAAGTAATGTCTACTTCAGTCCTTTAATGCCGGCTTTTCTTTAATGCACATTACTTTGTTCCAAATTGAGAGGGTGGACTCGTTTAAATTCTCCAAGTTTAAGTTTATTTTTCATGGGTACAGTTGGTTTTGCCTCTGCTGTGTTTTCCTAAAGGCAGTCATAAAACAGAGGTCACCCTTCTGACACATGAACCGACTAGCCTGCGATCCTCATCTCATGGAGGTGACAGTGGGACCTTCCCTGGCCTGCTGCCCAGAGCTTTAACTAGAGCTTTGATTAAGAAAAAAGAAAAGCTAGAAAAGAAGACTTAAAAAGCCTGAGTTCTCTGGTTGCAGACTGAAGAGTTAGTGCACAAACGTGGTACTTTGCCTTCTGCAAGTGAGGCTTCTCATGCACAGACTAAGGGAGGGTTGAGACAGATTTTGCTTTGTCTTACTCTTGGAGTAATTTCTGACTTACTCCTGAATTCCAGGAATTCGCCAAATTTAAGTCCTATCTGGTCACAGAAAGAAGAGGTGCGGAGGATTAGACATGTTAGTGTGAGTAGCTAACAGATGCACACTTATGAGCCCAATAAACTGGATGATCGAAGCTAAATAAAATAGTGAAAATCTTTAGCAAGATTACCTTGGTTGGAGTCCTCGTGGGTAGAAGGTGTATTTGGGAAAGTGTTGATGAGTTGGGATGCCCTACTTGAGGCTTTCCGTGCCTAGCATAAAACGCCCTCCCGCCATAGCGATCGCTCCGCAGTTGTCCCCTCCCTGGGGCTGGCAACTACTAGCATTGCTGTGCAGAGTGCTCTGGCCCCCGCATCGCCTGCCTTACGGAGGCAAGAGTTAGTTGGACAGATGCTGCTCCTTCCCACTATTTCTGTACATGGTGCCCGCAGTCACGCGAATAAACACTTCTGCTCTTCGCCTAGTCCTACTTAACCGTAGCGCATGTGATAGTGTCACAGGTCCCCTGACATTACCCCATACGTATTTATCCTTTACTTCCTTCCCCTCCTTGCTCGACTGCCCCTGCTCCCTCTGGTGACATTCCTTCTGAGTTTCCTTGCCAGTCCTGATCGATAGTTCCCCTCGCTGTTCCTGTTAACTGTTCGTATCCTAATTCTGGCTCCTTCGTCGCACTGTCCTTGGGGTCTATTCCATGAACGCACTGATTATTTTAATTGCGACGTCCTGTTCTGTCTTTGCCATTTCTTAGCCATGCTGTGATTTTCTCTCTGAGTAGACAGAGCACTGTATTTCCTTCTATGTTTTATAAATTGAATCAAAACTTAAAAAAGAAGGGGTATTTGGAAAAGTGATGTTTATAAGTAGAATGACATGAGCTGGCAGCTAGGAATTCCATAAACTATCCAAAGGATTTGTGTGATACATTTGTCACTAGAATGTGATTTCAGTGTATTCAGCAGATCCACTGGTGACGAGAAGCGGTCCGTGATTATTGATGCCACCCATTGTCTAGCAGTTCCAATCAGAGAAGACTGTCTACATTTGTTCCAATTAAAAAACTTAAGAGGTTGGAGATGTTTTTTGAGTTAGCATAACTTTATGGAAGACTTCTTTGGGTTCGGTCAGGCTTTGTGATTGGGTAAGTAATACATTTGTGGTGTAGAAATGCGGCCCCAAAGCACAGTCCTGGACGATTGCGCCAGAGGCTACCCAGATTGCTATGTTTGGTTTGGAGACTCTGTGTACAGTGTGATCTCTTTCAGAATTGTTGTGTGTGGGAGAAGCTGTAGTTATTTCTCTGCAGACATAGCGCTACGCTTAGTCATATCAGCGGTACGGAAGAGTGTAAGGATATAGGTTCACACTTAATGCTGCATACAATCTCCTTGTTGGGCTCCATGGTCTGAGCATTCGGTATCCGCTTATTAGAGTAATATTGGAGCAGTATTGATTAGAATACTGTTGCTTATTTATTTAGGATATTGATTTATCCTGAGCACAGGGTGGCAGAGTGCCTTACACAGCATAGTACAGAAATAGCAGTAAACAAAAAAGATGACATAAGAATTGGAGTTTTCAGAAAGATACTGGTATCCTTGTAGGTCAGGTTTGGGGAGCCCAGATAAAACAGGCGGGTACAGATTATGAGATTTCTTATAAGAAGTGCTGAGTAAGGTCCCTTAAAGAAAGGGAGATTGATGTGACCTATGCGATATAAATTGGAATAGCATTCCTATTCAGAACACAGGAAGGAGGTAAGTATCCTAACGAAGCTAGACAACACCAGTAACCTCTTATGAGGCGCACCACGCCCACTGGGCTAGAAAACCGTTGCCCTAAACCTCTTAACACCCTCTTATAAAGAGTAACATGTGAGTGTTCTAAACAGCAAGAAGTGGGGAGGTTCTGAAGATTGTCGGTGAAAGAGTGGCTCCTATCACAAGGTTTTAAATGGCGCAATTCTTATCACAGTTTTGCCTTTTGCCTTTTCTATAAATAGCACTGTAAATAGCAGAAATTCTATCACCCAGCTCAAGGATACTCGTTCCGTTGAATTAAGAAAGGTTAGTGAGACTGCCAGAATTTGGACGTGGCCACTCAGTTCAGAAGGATGTTTTATTCAACCCCGTCAAGTACCATGCATCACTGGTTGAACTAACCCATTTTGGATAAATCACCACAGGTTCCCTAATTAGTCATGCATATCCGTTGTCTTCAACTGATTGGGTGGTCTATTGATTACTAAGACCTTTCTAGTCCGATAATTGGCACCACCTCCAATCTTAGGAGGTGTTTTAGAATGCAGATACAGCTGAATGCAGGACGCCTGCCCAACGTTCACCGTGCTATTTATCCTGCTGTTTCTGCCAGTGAAGAGCGAGAGGAGTATAGGGGCGTGCACAAGGCCCCACAGCCCCCGCGGTGCTACCCCACCCCAGGTGTGCCTATCGTGGAGGGGGGCCTCGCCCACTTTTGCAGCCTGTGGGCAAATTCATGAAGAGCAGCCACTGCCTGGCTACAGCCTGGTGCCCCCAGGCAGCACCATGTCTTTCTCAAGAAGCGTGAGGAAAAAAGTTCGAAAAATATTAAAGTGCGGGTGGCGAAGAATCACTTCTAGGTGCTTCTGGTAAAGAAGGAACCTCTAAGCCTGGTTTTAGCAAATTTCTAGAGAAAATCATCAATAGGTACATCACTGATCATCTGGAAACCAACAACATTCTTCACCCTACCCAGATAGGTTTCTGTGCGGGCTGTAGTACAAAAACAGCTCTTCTAAGGGCCACAGAGGATCTGAAAGTGATCTTGGACCAGGGTGGATCAGTGGCACTGATCCTCCTGGACCTGTGTGCCGCTTTCGATACAGTCTCATACCCTACCCTTCACCGATTGGAAGAAGTTGGTATTACAGGGAAGGCCCTGAAGTGGTTATCCTAATTTCTGGAGGAACTCGGCCTCCAGGTCAACAAGGGGCCGTTCTTCTCATTCAGCCATCAGCTGTACTGTGGTGTCTCGCAGGGCTCGCTCTTGAGCCCTATGCTTTTTAACATTTATGTCTGCCCCTATCGGATATCATTTGTTCTTTCGGTTTCAAGATGGTATCTTACACAGACGATACCCAGCTGATTGTTATGCTGTCACCAGATATGGATTCTGTTTTCATGAGACTCAACAGCTGCTTAGGAAAGGTGTCTGAGTGGATAGCAGCCAGCTGTCTGAAATTAAATGGTGGAAAAACCGAGGTTTTGGTCTTGGGGAAACAACTGCAGTGCTCTGGGATCAGATCATTTGGCCATCTCCCTTAGGAGAGTGCCCATCCCCTAAGTCAGAAGTAAAGAGCCTAGGCATGACCTTGGACAGCCAGCTAACAATGGCCTCCCAAGCAAAAATAGGTGGCTGGCAGCTGTTTCGGCCTCTTGAGAGCCCTGAGAAACGTCTTGAAATGGCTCCCAGTAGAATCATGCAGAATCGTGATTCAAGGTCTAATCCTGTCCCGCCTTGATTATGGCACAATCAGTAATAAATAACCTCCAGATTATTCAAAATGCTGCTGCCCGGATACTGCTAGGTATTCAGGAAACACAATCCGCTGGCACCGTGCTCCAAACGCTTCAATGGCTGCCCATAAGCTGTAGAGTACAATTTAAGGCACTAAGCATCTTACATCGGGCTAAGCAAAACACATGCCCATTTGTCCTGCAGCACTGGCCACGCTCTACCATGCCAACAGGGATCTGCAATCAAACAACCTTGAACTGCTTCTTGCACCCAGAATCAAGAGCGCTAGAAGTGGGGGTAGGTCTTTTGCTTACCTTGCACCCACGCTTTGGAACCCCCTGCCTACCAGCCTCAGAATGAAGGACAATTTTATGAGTTTCAGGAAAAACAACATATTTTCCCTAATTCTTTTTTAGTCTTTTTTTTTTTTACTCCCTCCACTCAGTCTAACAGCGCTGGGAAGCCCAATCTCGGGTAGCCATGCGCTCTACAAATTCTGGAGAATAGAATAGGTGCTGCTGGCAAAGAAGGCACCTCTAAGTTTCTGTAAGTCACTGACTTTTGAGGAAAATAAATACAGCACAGTGGAGAGTGGACGAGTAGGAAGGTAGACCAGGGAAGCTCAAAGACATGGGAGCGAAATCAGTAACTACAGAGACACAGGTGAGAGATTTTATATATATATATATATATATATATATATATATATATATATATACACTCACTCACACTTTGAGCACGTTACCTGGGTCCGTGACCGTTGTTGGAAGGAATCCATTGAGAAAACGGAAAAGCAGATATATATTTATTAAAGGGACACCTTAGGGAGTTGGAAACAAGTATATGCCAGTTGGGAAAATGCAGTTGAGCGCAAAAGATAGGCTGATGTTGGTGAGAGACTGGTAAGAAGAGAGCTGCAACAGGGAGGGTTTAGCGAGAGAGAGGAGAGACAAACAGGTGAATGTTGCGTGAGAAATCTAGAAGGGGAGACCAGTTAGAGAGCTGTAAGAAACAGATAGACAGGAGACCAACCAACAGTGGAGAGATGCATGGGAGTCTTGAGACAGGGAAGTAAAATGCCGGGGTGATTAAGAGAAAGTAGATTTAAAAAGGAACGGCGAACAGCTGAGTGTGATAGTGTGACAAATAGAGATAGACAGCTGAGAGACAGCCAAGATGGACTGACGGGAGTAAAAGTGATAGAGACTGATCACTAGGAAAGGCAGGAAGAGGCAGGAGTGTGGTAGAAGATAGTTTAAGACAGCTGAACAATAAGAAGGTGAGACTTGTGTGAGAGGTGATGGAGATAAAGAATGGTGAGAAAGAGACCGCTTACAGAGGCAAAGAGTTAAGGTGGCAAGGGAGAGAGGTAGATGGGTGCACAAGATACAGTGGGGTAATGAAGAGACAGACAATTTAAAAGACAGTTGAAAAAGAAGGAGTTGGGGAGGAGACAGGTGTTTGAGTGAGATCAACAGAGTCGAAAACTGAGAGAAGAGGAAAAGGAAGGCAGGTGAGAGATGTGAGAAAGAAACAGACAAATGAGAGAGGCCGGTGTGAGAGAGATTGTAGGGAGACACCAGAGAGGAGAGAAGGAGAAATGCATGTTGCACACTGATAGAGCATTAGTGTGAATCCCGGGCTGTGAGTGTCTGTAACTTGTGTGGCCCCGTGACTCCTTGTGAAGGCAGGGAAAGAAGATGGCATGTGGTTTTCAAGGGGTTCTTCCATGCACCTTGCAGGGGGACCCTAACATTTCATTATGCCACTGGAGCAGTAGCACTTTACTGTCAGTGCCCAGTGTCCATTCCCACCTATGTCTATCCGCCAGTCAGTGATGCTTCTATACGAGGGACCATATGGAACCACCTGAATATAACTTTGGTAGTTGTTTTGCGCTGTTCGAGTTACTGCAACTCCAATTCTTAGTAGTAACACACAAGGCTAATTTATTAAATCCTACAGTGCGATTTTTATATTTTGTGCCTCATGATTAGATTAGCAGCAGCATCCGGCCCAGATAAGAAATGCAGTAGCAGAGAACAGAGTAGGAGCTGTGTCACTTATCAGTGACCAGATGTGTACTGTATGCTTAAGTAAACAAGCATTGGCATAGCCAATAGGTCTGGCCTTTTGAAACTTATAAGTGTGTAGCCATGCAGCACATTATCTTGAGTGCTGTGCTGCCAGAGATTTAAGCGCTATACTGTAGTGCTAAATTACATTTTTAAAGTACGTGTTTTTTGTGCAGATTTGGGTGGGAAATAAGCAGCTGAGGAGTTCTGCAAGAGCACTGAAAACTAGCTGGTGATGAGTGACTAACTTCATTAGGGATATGCACACACCAAACACAAGGAGATGATGGACGGAGCGCTGAAACTTTTCAGGCACTCACCCCCAGTCACAGATCTGGGTTGAATCCATCATCATTCTTTAGCTCACTTCACCACCCCAGTTCAGACACAGCTATATGCAAATCAGTCTTGACCCTGTGCCTCATGGGAACAGTCCAGCCCGAACTGCCAAGCCATGTCTTCCCTGGACCGGAAACAAGCATCCTGGGACCGGCTTCGGGCTAACAGCCCTCATCAGCCAGGCTAGCTTGAATCCAGTGGCAAAGTGAGCAAGGGACCCACGTCTGGGCATACCCTGCCAACTTAGGGCGAACAAAGCTAACACAAGGAGATGATGGACGGAGCGCCACCATTTCCCCTAAGGACCTATCCATGAATTTTCATATGGACCGCTATGTTTTGTGCAGGCGAACATAGAAAAGAGGCGTTGATCAGAGGATTTCTACATAGGAAGAAAGTGCCAATCGGAGAAGTAAGGTTTTTTTTTTTTTTTTGCCTTAAAAATTCAGTGACTGTACTCCTAGTGCCAAAGTGACACGTTCAGAGTCACAAGTAGCTCAACTGTCAATTCCTTCACTCCGGGGTCTGCATGACCCAGCTCATTGCACGGATCTTGCACACTCAGCGGCAACATGAGCTCATCGGTGAACAGCTGGTTTCCTGGCATGTGCACAAGACAAACCGCTTGACAGCAAGACGGCCCCATCATGATGCATGACGTTAATTATGTCAACGTGCATGGTGTGTGGCCGCCTTTTAAATTTGGGCAATATTCATTAAAAAAATTGTAACTGGAAATCAATGTAAATATTTGTGGTCACGATTCTTTCTGCACATTGTCAGCAGGTAATAGGAAAATAATACCGGACCATTGGAAACTGTTGCATCAGTGGTGTATGACTAATTCAATAAAGACTTCATGAAACTTCTATGAAGTCTGCCATTAAACATTGTGCTTGTAAAGCATTTTGCTTGATATAATCTAGTGGTGGTAGTTCGTTTCTAAGATAGCCGCCATGTTTTCAGTGCTATGAACTCAGTTTGAAGCACTTGTCCCTTTTCTGTGTCTTCTACTACCCTCGCCCATACAGCGAGGCAGCCTACACGCAGTTGTAAATGTTATTTAGTACACAATGCTTGTGGAAATACAAAAACTTTGTAAACACATCCACCGCAGACTGTTTTAATTGTGAGAAGTTGAAAATTGCTGACTGACATGGGAGCTCGGAGCAACTGAAAACATTGAGCTCTCGTGTGACGTGGGTTTAGACAAAGGAAAAGTAGTCACTTTTACAGCTGCTGTAATGGGACATGTGCAAGGGTACAAGTAATGGGGCGCTGCTGTGTGGGAGTGAACAACCGATGAAAAGCAAGGATTTTTCAAAAGAAACAGATGAAAAGCAATGGGCGGGTGCAAGCCCACAAAGTTTATACAATATGTCTCGAAGTGAGATGTATCAAGCCACAGGTTCTGAGGCTGTAAAAGCCTTCTCCCATGAACCCCAAAATAGATACCTTTTCATAAATCGGGCAGATTACTGCTTATCTTATCAGCTTTATTAGTTTCCAAGTTGAGATTCTGAACAAAATGGAAATTTGCCTGACCGAAGATATCAATCACCATATTCTCAGGTTTAGAGAAGTTATCTCTTTCCTTGATAGGGCACACACTAATCATCATCCATCCTCTTGTGTATGTCTTAAGAACTTCCTCAACTTCATAAACTTTCTACAGCTCAAAATATTTTCAGATTTTTACATCCTTTCCCTAAAAACCTCAACCTTTTTCCTCTTACAAGATTGACATTTTGATCATCCATCTACTAGACCGGGTGTTTCTTTTCAGTTTTTTTTTTTTTTTTTTTGCTTCATTCTTTATTTTATTGTGAGAAACACTGGAGCTCGATCTGATAAAGCCTTATGTACGTGTGTAAAAAGGATCAATCCCTGTCTGCAAATGATATTGACGGCAGACAAATACAAAATATGAGATAACTGATGTTAGCGATAAGTAAATTAAATTTACTACAATTTGCTGAGTTCTATTCAACAGCGTCTAGTTTTAACTTGGCTAGTAAGTCTGTGTCGTCCATAAAGAATGTTTGCAAGGCTCCTAAATCTGCAGTTCCTTCTCAGTGTGCGATACTGCAAATAGCAAGATTGGCAAAGATCTAGATTGTTGTGAATATTATCTCCTGATTTCAATATAGATGTTAGGATATCTTCTTTAATCTGTGTTAGAATCTAGGAATTGGTTTGATAATTAGGCAAAATGCATTGGTCTAAAAATATCAGTAAATGTGTATCATGCTTCCTTGATGCTCAGAAGGCCTTTGACTAAGAGTTCCTTTGTGGACTTCTCAATAGCAATTTGGTTTCTCTGAAAAAAATGCATTCCTGTTTGATAGCTACTTTATGAAACGTATGCCACTGCCATAAGAAGGCTTTTAAATATTAAGGGAATTAAGCATTTTAATTCAGAATACGAGATGACACTCTAGTGCTTGTGTGGTGTATTTGACTAAAAAGGCTTCAGATTCAGGCAGCTAGAATTTGCCTATGTGCTAAACTTGCATTAAATGTGACAATATAAAACTGGCTCCCGGTGGATGCAAGGGTCCACTTTAAAGAACTTCCTGCAGTACCCGCAGCCATCTGGGGGCTAAGGGTCTGCATAACTGCAGAAACTAGCACAGACGGGAGCTTGGCCTCGCAGCACGCCATCAGCCGACTTAAGTGTGGAGATGGGACCTAGGGTGTTTCCAAGGCCCAGGCTGTGGAAAGGTCTCTACTATATCCTAAGCACAGTAGCAAACACCAAGCACTTCATAAAAAGCCAGGCACTTCATAAAAAGCCTTACAACGGATCGCCATACAACTGTGGTTCGTGACTGAATAATAATGGATTGGGAGCCTCCGTTCCCCAGTTGTCTCTACCTTCCTCGCCTTACAGCAGAAAATTGTGTCACAACTACAGTGCTCTCAGGTTACTGTAAGACCATGCATATTTCTTCCTTAAAACTGTCTATTAAATACATATCTGAACCTGAATTCCAAACTCATTAAGTGTGTTACAAAGCATGGCCAAATGTGTGGAGGTCTTAGTTCATGTAAGTTTTGCCACCGTGGTCATTTCTGTAGCTGTGGCTATACATGGTTTGGAAAAAAGCAACGTGGATGTCTTAAATCTTATAAAGGAGATAAACTTAATTTGTGGTCTAGGGAGACTATATAACCAAAACTGGAGAGTTGGTGTCCGTTAAAGTCAACCAATTGTGGGCAGGTAAATACTAAAAATATGGTAGCATTGCACAAGGTATTGCTCACGTCTTCCATTGCAAACTGATAGTGTGTTTAGGAAATGTACGCGCTAATCAATACATTTATCTGGGCTGATACAAATAAGAATGAAAAAGACAAATATTAAATTGCTGTAAGGTGAATTTGGCCTCTCTAACCTTTTTAGTTAATATAGGGGTAAACCTTGGAGGTGAGTATGGGGAGGTTTTGGGTTGTCTGTTATAAATATATGGGCAAAAGTGGACCAATCTACATTAAAACGTCAAAAAAGCTCACATTCAAACAAACACCTAAATGTTAGGGTTTAATTTACAGATTTCTCTCTGCCCATAAGTGTGATTTGTGGTGATGAAATATTGTTAGCAGGGGCCTCTGAGTATTGAAGAGCCCGGCACAGCAGAAACACCTTCCTTGTAACATTGTAGAAACTGAGCATTCCTGAAAAGGCACCTGACAGGAAGACAACTAGGTAACACCAAGCTCTAAACTTCTCAACAGGAACAGTGACTTTCCTTACTTACATTGAGGACCCCACACCGGGAAGACATCGAAAGGGGTGAGAGCTCCAAGAACTGTGGGTGCCGGAGAGTTGCTCCGTTGACACCTAATGCTGTGGCGATCCAAGAGCCTGGGGCAGGCACCTGTATCTGCAGGTCTGACCACATGGCACACTAAGCAAGACCTAGGTTGAAGGGCACCTTGCTGCCCCACTGCATCCAGTCAGTGTCACTTAGGTGACTCATCTGTTGTATGTGCAATACTTAGCTTGTGTCATTTGGTGCAGGTGGCTGCCTTTGGCTTTTTGTTTCGCCACTAAAATGTTCTCTCCTCCTGCAGGCGGCAGTCCCATGTATTAAATAAACCACTGCTTATGGCCTCTCCTGTCCCTTCCGTCCCACAAAGACGTGTCAGGAATAACTAACCGAGAAAACTTACTCTCTGTGAGGGCAAGGGAATTCGGTAGGAGTGGTTGAGCATATACAAGATATTATCTGCAAGGTGCAGGACAAGATGAGGATTGGGAAAAGTTGGAGCCAGCTGGTGTGAATAGCGGCCAGGAACTGGGTAATGCCTGTGAAGACAATTAGTGTACAATAAAATAAACAATAGGAAAGTAATAGGGAGTATAGAACAGAAGAATAATAGGCAAACTATAATAAAATGACAGTTCTTTGTGCTCCTTGAAGAGCGATCTGTCTGTAACTGAGAAGAGATCACAATGAAACGAGGAACAGTTATTCTCACAGGGTCTTAAGAAACACCCAGCAGCACTTATGGAAGAAGAGCATCAAGTGAGTCTCTGTAGATGAGACATTAAGCCACAGACCCCATTGGCTCCTTCTGGTTGTACTAGGATTAGGACAGAAATACAAGAGGCCAAAGTTAAGGGAGCAAGAGGATCAGAATTCAGTACCTTGGCTAAGCCAACTAGGACTAGCTTCTAACAAACATTGAATGGGGAAACCAGAAAGAGCAGAACAATGAACCTAACAAAATAGGAAAAGCAGTCAGGCACACTAAACTAGGAAAGACAAACATGAGGCGCAAGGATTGGAAGTATGCAAAAAGACAACTTGCAATGGATCTAGAGTACACCCTCCCAGACATAAAAGCACAGACTTGGCCAGCACTTCTTCTTTGCCGTTCCGCAGCCCTACTACTGCAAGGTCTCCCACTCATGAGCTCCGCCTTTGCAGCTGGACTGACTGGGCAGGATGCATCTTAGAAAGTTGATGCATCTTTTTCAGTTTAAAATTTGTTGCAGTGCTCCTTTTTGGCTGTTCACTGTGTCCTAGCAGCTGGTGGTAATCGAGCAAACTATGTTTACTGTGTTGTGGTGGAGAGGAACAGGTAACGAGTGATGTTTAAATAACTAGGTGCTCAAGTATGCCCAGTATCAAGGTCTGCAGGAATATTATTGCATGGAATAAAGCCTTTGTGAATGCTGTTGATGAGGCTGACTTCTATTAGCAATGCAACGGTCTGCAGCTAAGTCAAGCACTGCATTCCTGCTGCCCTGGTTGGCTGAAGGTATCTATGTAGATTTCTCTAGTGTGTACCAGTCCAGCTGAGCCCTTGCGCCATAGCCTGAATGAAGGGGAGAGGTCCAAGTAGGAAGCATCCCAAATTGGACGAAGCAGCTCTGAATAGGTCAGGCTCCTTCCCTTCCCTGACCTGACGGGATGTTGGGGCCAGTATATCTACACCACCCCTGTGATCTGATGTCGGTTCCATTCTTTCCGAACCATCCGATGTTGATTCAGAGCTCCATCGATTCCAGTCAACCTGCTGTCCTGTCTATTCTCTCAAAAACTTTCCAGTGTGCTAGGGACATGTCCCCACAGGGTTCAAACCGAACAGATTATGGTGACTGACACCCATGAAGGCTGTCTCTGGTGTCTCAGCATCATATGACTGCAGTGTGAAGTTGAACATTAAGGCCATCCATGTTCGCAAAGCCAAACTTGCCATTGCGGAACTCCAAAGGAAGTTGACGAAGGCCCTGTCCTGTTCAAAGTTGATGGTACTGACACACTCCTTCTCCCAAGGCCAATCTCACAACTGACATCGTCAAAGTAATGAAACTCAGGTTAGTCAAAGAAGTCCAAAAAACATAACCAGTTCAAACACCGCTTGCCTTTGTCCTGCCACGCCCACCATTCAGAGTCGCCTAATGCGCTGAGTACCTCAAGGTCACCGAGTCGCTCACCCTTTTAGGAACCAATTCTGATGCTGCTTCTGTTGCACCCAATTTGCTTGGACCATCTGCAACGCTAGTGCAGCTTCATAAGCTGTATTCTGCCTTTGATAAAATGTTTGGTACTCCTCTGGAGCACCTTTGACCCTATGGATTGGAGGTGGCCTCCAGTCAGGCTACAACTGGAGTTTTCATCGCTGACACTGTGCAGCTCGACTGTGACCCAAGACTGGCCCCATCTTCGAGCTAAGCTGCACCGAACGAAGCCCCAGTGCAGTGTTCGCCTCCTTCTGCACCGCGACTGACCCCCGGCTGCCCGATTCTCAATGCCGACATTAACACCGGTAGTGGAGCCAATATTCGTATTAGACCCAGGAGCTCTACCATAACCCTCCCAGCTCCTGAGGTCACAGGCAACCCACTTTTACTCCCACTCAGATACTGAGCATCAATATGATGATGATAATGTTGACGATGAGAGCCCTTACTAATATGAAAACTTGTTTATGGATTTGCAGGATGCCAGTGGTCTGTACAACTTACCAGACCTTTCTACCCCTAATGCTGCCACAGAAAAATCTGCTTCCTTCGCTACAGTAATTTGGTGGGCAGCAGAAGTCTTGGACCTCACCCTACCAACCACAAAGGTCAACATTAGTCCTTGCTGAGGTCCTTTTTCCAGGCCAAACTAATCCGAAACCTCTCCTCCCATTTAATGAGACCCTATCGGACATACTGCTGAGCAAAGCCAGGATCTAGCCCCCAGTTAACAGACAAATTGCAAGGTGACAAAGACCTGCCCAGAGGATCAGGATTTCATCATCCAACACCCCACCCTGTAAAGTCTGCTGGTGCAGACGTCTACAAGTAGGCTCAATTCCAGGGAGTCAAAATAAATGGAGACATTTGCCTACCGCATGTTCTCGTCCGTCAGCCTTGCCCTCTGATCAGTAAGTACCAGCTGCTTGATGGGAAGGCTCTAGCATGTGTTGTGGGGCAGAGTGGAGGCAGTGCTTTAAATGGGAAAAAATAAGTGCAGGTACTCGTTAAATTGAGCGAGGGGCGTGGCTAGTGGGCGGGGTTAGAGGCGGAGTTAGACATGAAACAAAAACACTACTATTGAGTATTCATGTTGTCCTTGCATTGTCCTGGATAGTGGTCTCAAACTTTCCATATGTGCAGATTAACAACTAAAACCATGAATGAGCCAAGCCATCAACAGTACTTTTAGCACTTTAAGGCTAATAATCAATGTGCTCTAGGACGAGAGAGACTCTGGCGCTTACACCGGTTGCGGGACAGAACAAAACATGTGAGAAATGTATCAATCCAAACAAATTGTGTTAACTCGTTATACAAAATGAAGGTGAAACACCAAATGTTCATGTTTCCTTGTTTTCTACTATTTGCAGCTTCTTAATATCATAATATTTCTAATATTCCTACTTGGTTGCATTTGGCGCAATCCTTAAATATTTAAGATTGCACACATACAAACAAGCATTCCATGCATTTCTTTTCAAATACCTCCTGATTCTGTTCCTCTCAAACACACACTCTCTGTTTTCACATCTCTAACCTCGAGATCCCTCTCGCACTCACCTCTCTCCCGTTTGTAGCTAATTCTGTCCCACTCTCTTTACCCCTATTGCATCTTATCACTCTGTTTCATCACTCTATTTCTAATCTGCCCTCTCCGCGCCTCTCTACCTCTTTCCACAGCCGTCTGGATCCCTTCCATATCTCTGTCTGCACTTACCCCTTCTGCCTCTCTACCGTTTCCTACTTTAAACTCTGCTCCTTCCCCCTCACTCTTCACCTTCACTCAACCCCATTTTCCCTCCTCTCCCCTCGGCAGGAGGCCCCACGGCCTTGGAGCTTGCAGTGGCATGCAGTGAGCACTGGAGGGTCCCAAGTATGTGCAGAGTCCAGCAGGGGAAGAACAATACTGGCAGGGCCGGCTTTAGCACTGGTTGCGCCCAGTGCGACAATGGTTTTTGGCGCTCCCACCCCCCCCAATGACCTCCTGTGCAACACATTCCCGCACTACCACCACCCCTTAATAGTCTCCATAACCACTCTCTCTCAGATGCATCGAGTTAGTTTTATAGTGTCACTCATAAAAGTGAAGGGTGCCCGAGCACTTTACATTGCACACACATTACTCAATCATATGTGTGTAAATCAATGTATAGGAAAAGTTCCATATGACAGAGTGGTAGGATTTATATGTCATCCATACTGGTAGGTAGTATAGTTACGGGAGCTTGGTCTGGAGAAGCACAAACTCAGAATTTAAAATGTAAGACCATGGTTGGCGATTATCTTTAATAATTGGAATTGATTTACACCCAAATCAACACTTTGTACAACATTAGGATATTGAAAGTCTGGGGGAAAAAATCAAACGCTCTAATCTATACTTGAAGTCTGCATTTCAGTTCTTTGATGAGAGTAAATAGCTCCGTTTTTTTTTTAGCATTTTAACTTATGAGCTGCAAGTAACAAAAGGAAGTCTCTGACGAAAGATTTATGTTATGTTCACTTCGTGATTTGCATGGTACACATTCTTTGCCCAGGCACATTAACCCTCTGCACTACCTTAAGATGAATCAAAACATCCCCCAGTCAAAACTTCCACTAGACAAAAACTTTGTTCTCTCTCCAGGAACAGCGTCAATCACCGGAGTTAACTTGACATTTTTATTGTTGGCTAAAAATTGCTGCAGGTCAGGAACACTGCAGCGGGTGCTTTTAAAAACAATATAAACTAGCAATCAGGAACGCCATGCAGAGCCGGCCCTGCGTACAGACATGGGTAGAACTGTCCCTTTTGTTAGTGTCAAAATCTGGCAGAGGCTAAAATAAAGAGAAGTGTACGGGCCTCATGCGGGAAATGGAAAAGCAACGTTGCTTCCTTTCGAAGGTAACCTTTAACAGTTTCAGATAATTGACAGTACTGGCCTCCGATGGGAAGGTCAGTTGAACTCCCCCCCCTCACCTGGGCACCAGGGAGGCTGCTTAAGCCTTCTTCGCCACCTCGATCATCACCGCCCATCATGGACTTAATGTCCCAGCGCGCGGGGTGGGTGGAATCGCAAGGGCAAAAGAGTCCGGACAAAGAAAGTCAGACCCCAGTGGGAGGCCAAGGGGTGAAAATGACCCTTTGTGTCTGCGTTCCACGGACCCAGCATCGATGCCTAGCAGGGGGTGATGAGGACAAGGAGAGCCTCCATCTGGGTAGGAAGGGAGCAGAGGCCGCATCGGGCAGCTTGCCAAACCTGAATAAATAAGGCAACGGCCAACATGCTGCCAAACAAACGGCACGCAGCTGCCCACCTTCTAATCTGACCCGGAGTACCGGTACTCTCCTTGACAGTGGAGAAGTGCCGGTACTCGACTCGGTAAATTTAAGAAGTGCCGGTACTCAGTACCGGTGAGTACCGGCCCATTTAAAGCACTGAGTGGAGGACATCTTTGCCAGCTGTCCCTGATTACATCAGGGCAACCTTTCAATGCCCCATTACGGACCACCAGGAAGCATGTATTACTCCATATATTCAGCTCTGGAAACTACTGACTGTCTAGGAAGGTCGGTCGGGAACAGCATTGTGCTTGCGCACCACGTCTTGCTTCTCTCCATTGGCTTGTCGAATGATGTCCAGCAATCCTTAATGAACATGCCCTTTGATGTCTCTAGACTCTTTGGAGCAAAGGCAGACCGTGCCTTGGAAAGATTTAAAGAGAGCAAAGCCACTGCACACTAACCAGGCCTTGCTCTGCCTGCTTGGCACTTCCTCCAACAGTTCAGCCACTTTCAAGGCTTTGGCAGGGGATACCAGCAGAGATGCCAGAGTGTGCCTCGACAATAGTATGCCTCTCACCTCTTTCGAGGTAGAGGCAGAAAAACAGGCCAACAGCGTCTAGGTTCCCAGTGGCAACACATTACCCAAACCCCAACCCCTTCCCCTCCTGCAGCCGCCACAAAACTGCTTTAAATCATCGTCTGTGGCTCACGAGCACCCAGTGCGAGGACGTATCTGCTATAAATTGTGAAACACGTTTATTCCCTAACGAGTCACGTCCCCCGGATATTCCTCCCACACCACAACACCTTCCAGAATACCACATGTCCATACTCTGCAGAAAAGTTCAGGCTCTCTAAGTCAAGGGAACGATAGATGGGGTGCTGATATCAGAGATCAGGGCTGGCTGCTACTCCATTATTTCCTGGTGCAGAAGAAGGACGGAGGCCTTCGTACCATCCAGAAGGACAAGTTCAAAATGGTCACCCTGTTCCTAATTTTGCCTTCCCTTAACTTCAACGAGTCCAGGACATTCGGGGTATGATCCTAATGTTTCAACCTTTAGCCTTGATCTCAGTGAGAGAGGCTCTGAGGCTTCTGGGGCTCTTGGCCTCCTGCATCCTAACTGTGAACCATGCCAGGTGGCAAATGCCAGTTGTGCAGTGGGATCTGAAAATCTGTGCGCTCAGCATCACGGGAACCAGTCTATTTCCATCAAGGTGTCAGAGAAGACTGCAAAAGATTTGCAGTGGTGGCTGTTCACCTGCACTAGGACCGGTGGCAGACCCCTCTTCCTACCCCTCCCAGAGTTAATGATCATGGTAGATGCATTGTTGCTGGGTTGGGGATTGTCATCTGGAAGAGAAGGAGATTAGAGGACTCTGATCTCTGGCAAAGGCTCATCTCCACATCAACTTTCTGGAGTTGTGAGCCATTCGCTTGGCACTTAAGGCATTCGTCACGGCCATCAAGGGAGAACGGGTACAGGTGCTTACAGACAACACGACCGCAACATACAGGGAGGTCGGGGGCTGAAGGTCTTGTGCCAGGAGTCTCTATGACTCTGGAAGTGGCCGAACACTCAAAACATCACCCTGATTGCCCAACACCTGGGAGAATCTTTAAACACCAGGGCGGATGAACTCCGCTTATGGTGCCTAATGGATCACGAATGACAGTTATACTTGGAGGAGGTACAGGGTATCTTACAGATATTGGGAGAACCCTGGCTCGATCTATTCACCACCAAGGAGAACGTGCAGTGTCCAAGATTTTGCGTGTTGGTATTCCCAAGTTGGGTCTCCCTCAAAGACACCTTTCACCAGGACAGGGGCTCGGGACTCCTAGACACTTTTCCACCCCTCCCTCTGTTTCCCAGAGTGCTAAAAAATGTCAAGAAAGATGGGGCCCAGACATCATGATGGCTCGAGACTAGCGGAGGAGAGTGTGATATCCGGAACTTTCGACCATAAACATTTGTCCTCAAATCTGGCTGCTCCTATGTGAGGTCCTTCTGTAACAACATGAAAGCGAAAAAAGGGGACGAACGATCCAGATCTTATGCGTTCCTGCATATAGTAGAAGATAATTGAAGTGAGCTACCTGTCCTCGGCAATGGGAGACCCCTTCCTCAATAATTTGCAAGACTTAAAGATGTGCCAGGACAGGTAGGAAAAGTCGCAGTCTGTGTGGAGATAATTCCATTTATTTTTTCTGAAACTTTTGTGTATTGCTGTGACTCTTTTTGAAACTTCACAGTCTTTCAGGACAAGGACAATTCAGAAATCCAAATAAACAAAAGTTTATGTTGCAGCCAACACGTGTTTCGCCCCTTAACACTGGCCTATTAGCCTAAGGCTTCCTCAGAGCGTAGAGCGCACAAATAGTTTTTGTTTGTATAGCGATACTGTTGTTCGTAAAAAGAGAGCTTCCACTGTTTGGCTGATTGGAAATGATTTGTGTTGATCATCTGAGGGAAATTACATCAGTCAGCAACAGCAGGGCTGAGTCTTGCACTCAAGGCTGCACAGTCTGAACCTCCTTGCGTGGAGGTTGAACTGCGACAGTTGATGACTTTTTGATCTCTTTCCCCAAGTAGTTGGTGCCATCTTGGTAGCCAGGCATCCATCTACCAAAACTGTCTATGCAGGACGCTGGGAGAGGTTTGTTGTCTGTTGTTCCTCCCATAATGTTAAACCCTTGAATGCAAGGTTCTTACCTGCCTGATATGCCCCCCCTTGAACCGATGCACAGTTGCTTTCTGTCTGCTCTCTATAAAGGCAGTGTTTCTCATTGCCATATCATCTGCCCTTCGAGTAAGCCAACTCCAGCTCTTGCCCGTACAACAACCATATACATCCTTTGGTATGGTATAGGGTTGTTGGTCCTCCGGCAGGAATGCTGCTTTCGTCCAAAGGTAGTCACACCCTTCAACATAGGCTTTTTATGCATTTTAAGCTCCATCTCATCCCTCTAAAGAGGAGGAACAGCTCCACCGTCATGACACTAGGAGGGCCCTCAGCTTTAACATCGATTGGACCAGAGACCATTGATTGGACAATCAGCTCTCCAGAGCTAAAAAAGGGGAAAGTGTTGCAGAAAAGGCCCATTACTCGATGCATCGTTTTATGCATTAAGATCTGCAATGGGCTAGCCAAAACGCAACCCCCAGAAGGCTTGCATGCTCATTCCAACAGAGCAAAGGCTCCTAACTTGTGCATGGTGTGCCATTCCTGGACATCTGTTGGGCTACCACGTTGGCGTCCCTCAACATGTTCATAAAGCGCTGCTGCCTGGACAGCCAGGTCTGGCAGGATGGTAGGACTTCTTGGTCTGAGCCATTCCACAGACCCACCACCTGGTGAGGTACTGCTTTGGTATCTATTCAGAAGTCGAGGAATCTGTGTTTAGTCTCTAGCAGAAGAACAAGTTACTCACCTTCTGTAACGCCTCTTCTGGTATAGACTCCGATTACTCACCTGATCTAGCCTCCTCCCCGTTCTGTGGAATGGACTCATAAAGTCCATTAATAAGATCCTGATTTAGAGTTCTTCACACTTGCATATTCTGATTTCTGTGGGGGTCCACGTTTGTATGACGGAGATCAGAAAGAAACCGACGTTGGCACACAGAGGTGGCTCAGATACAGTGGCCCTGACGCTACATCTGGGGTGGGACAGACCAGATGCAGAGCTGCACGACTCCACCTACGGAAACGTGAGGGAATTGCTGTCAAAATCCTTCTGATCTAGTCTGGCACCTGGGGGAATTCACAAGGTGAGGAATCTGGGGTTAGATGGAGTCTCCACCAGAAAAGGCTTTACAGAAGGTAAGCAACTTGTTCACTTATGCCATAGTTCATTTTAATGGTGTGACAGTAACTGTTTAGCACAGCTGCCTGTACCAGTGGTGGAAGTGGACGACGGCCTCCTACGAAATATTTAGGGCACTTTTTTGTTGTTTTAATGCAAATTAAGGATTGCCAACAATGGTGAACAACAGGGATTTAGAGACAGAGGTTTATAAAGTCTTTAACTTGGAATAGGAATAACAGGATTTCTGTTTTGATCTGTTTTAAGCTTAAGGTAGGTGCTTAGACATCCAAGAATGGATGAGGTGTAATCAGTGTTTGAGGCGTTGACTGTCTGGAGCCGAGTACACATAATCTGGTTGTGTGTCATTGGTGTACTGGTGAGATTTAGTGTTCTTTTTTGAGCATTAGCCTAGTGTGTTTTTAATGTGCAGGATATTTGGTCTACATATGTTTTATGTAAATGTAGAGTCTTTATCATAATCACAAGTATTCCCTGAATTGCCTCAATATTCAAAACCTATGTGCACATCACAAGGTTTTGGACCAAAGGTGATTCTTTTGATATAGGCATACACATACTATTATTACTTAGGACATATTTTCAATTTTAAGTAAAGTAAAATAAAGTGATTTGCCCAGAATGACACAATGCCGTTGGTCCAGTTGCCGAAGTTGAGATTGAAACCCATGTCTCTGCCTTCAACTGCATCATATCGCCTCCCAATCACAATCTAGCTGTGATTTCAAGAAGTTTACTACTGGCTTGCCACTGATGAGGTTACCTCCTTTTCTTTTCTGTATGTGGAGTCATGCTACCTAATTTTCACTCTGCATCAAGACTTACAAGATGTGGTAAGCTTTGTGTTATCCAAGTCTTGGTTTCAGCCAATGCTGTGTTCTTTCTCACACAGGGGAAAAGAAAAAGGGACAGCCATGGCTCTACTGCAGAGAAGTGCCAGTGTGCTCTTGAGTCACACAGTAAGAAGTTTCCTCTGCCAACGCACATTCAGGTAATATTCTAATTGCTGTGCGGAAAGTGGCATCATTGTGGTTGTGGGGGAAGTCTTGGTTATTGCATTCTCTTTTCCATGTATACCATCACAGATGCTTCAACAGTAGACATCCAACATTACAAGGAGAATTGGAGCGGCCAGCAGCATATGCAAGTATGTACTCGGAGTATATCCTTTTCAGACATCCCAAGAATTTGAAATACTTGCTGAAAACCTCAACAGCTGGATCACCACATGCGCAGACACCCTGGCTCCCCTCAAGCACAACCCAACTGCAAGAGCCAGACGATGGGCCAGCTGGTACACAGAGCAATTCAGGCTGATGAAACGCCACTGCAAGCAACTGGGGTGAAAATGGAGAAAAATTCAAGACACTGCAGATAAAGGCATCTTCAAATCAGGCCTAAGATGCCACTACTCTAATAGGGAACACCAAGCGCACAGCTCTTGCAGATTGCATGGACACCAGCACTAACAGCAGCAACGAAATCGTCACCATTATCAAAGGTTTCATTGCACCTCCAGCAACATCAACCACTCACAAGACCTTTGCAATAAGCTCTTGGAATACTTCTGTAACAAAATCAACTTTATCTATAGCAACTTCAACCCTCAGTTGGACCCAGTCACCTTCACAACTCAACTTCCCATCACGACTGACGAATGAACCCTGACCTCGTGGCCTGCCGTCACCACTGTCAAAATCGCTGCTACCATGAAGACCATCCACTCGGGCGCTCCATCTGACCATTGCTCCACCACGTCTTCACCAATCCACTCTGGGACTCCATCTGACTGTCGTCCCACCACGCCTTCACCTAAGGATTCCTACCGATCAGTGAAGCGCTAGCACCCATTCTCAATGCCTCCATCGACTCAGCCACATTCCCGGACACCTGGAAACATGCCACCATTATGCCTCTGCTCATGAAACCACCAGCTGACTCAGCCACGCTTTCCAACTACAGACCCATCTCCCGCTTACCATAACCCGCATAGTTCTTCGAGAAACTATTCAACCGATGCCTCACCAATCACCAGCTCCTTGATGCCCTGCAGTCCGGATTCAGGCCCAACACCCATACAGAAACAGAAATGTAACGACATCTGCATAATACTTGACAGAGGAGACACGGCAGCCCTCATTCTCCTGGACCACCCCTCAGCATTTGACACAGTCTCACACCCCATCAGCATTAGGCAACTGCACGATATTGGCAACCAATGACCCAGATCTTCTTTTTTCATGATGGATAGAACGTAAGCTGTCAGCCTGGGACCTTACTCCTTGGAAGTCTGCAAACTCATCTGCACAGTCCCTCAAGGTTCATCACTCAGCCCCATACTCTTGAGCGCGTACATGATTCCTCTGGCTAGTGTCATCCACGCACCCAACATAAACATCCTCTCCTACGCAGATGACCTGCAACTCTCCCTCTCGGTCAAGACCCTCCCAACACAAGAAACAAGTTCAAAGCCTGCATGTCCGAAATCTCTAACTGGATGAAAGCCAACTGTCTCGAGCTCAACATTGGCAAGACAGAAATAGTGATCTTCGGCAAGATCATCTCACTATGGGATTCCAACTGATGGCTGGCCAAACTCAGACCCACACCCAGCACCCACACCAGGAGCCTCGGAATAAACATCAACAGCAAACTGGACATGGCCGCACAGGTCAACACTGTGACTGCATCCTGCTTCCAACACCCTGAAGATGCTGAGGAAGATCTTCAAATGGCTCCCAAGCAACACTAGAAAAACTGTCACTCTTGCCTTAGTTCCAACAAATTGGACTATGGGAACACGCCGGGATCACCAAGCAACTCACTAGCCATTCCTAACTCGGCAGCCAGACATCCTCCATCTCCTACACAGAACTTGCATCACACCACAACTCAAGGAAATACACTGGCTCCAGATACACAAACGCGCTCAATTCAAACTCCATTCATACACATTAAAGACACTACACCGCTGTGGCCCCACCAGCCTGAACAGCCGCATCTCCTTGCACCAAGCATCTAGACACCTCCGCTCTTCAGGACTCCTACTTGCACACTTCCCACGCATACACAGAATTAGATCAGGTGGACGGGCGCACTTACATCACTCCTAAAGCGTGAAACGACCTCCCACTCCACATCAGAGCCTAATTCTCTCTTCTTGAATTCCTTAAGAAGCTGAAGATCTGGCTTCTCAATTAACCAGCCTGCCATAGGCAGGGCTAAGCACACATACATGCTTAGCGCCAGGATACCCTCGCAGATGATAGTCCGACTTACAAATACACATAACATAACAATATCATGTTTACATAAAATCTAGAGGTGCATCTTCTATTTCCTTCTAACTACCGAAATTGACCACCATCTTTGGTCTCGATTTCTACCTTGAAATAATTAACGTATTACTATTATTTCCAGAAGCTGTACAGTTAATTTCAGATTTATTAATATTAAAAATATTGATATCATCTTTATTCGTACCAACAATGAAAACAACCATAACTCTATTGCTAATTTATAAATGCATAACTATTATTCTTCTCATTCTTCATCCTCTTCTGCTACTGCTTTGACACGCCCTTCTTTTCTTCTTTTTTACCATCTGTCTTCCTCTTTTTTGCCGCCTTCTGTTTTTTAATAATCTCTGCCTTTTATGCCCTTCATCTGGTTGTTGTCCTTTACTTGTTTAGTGTATTTTTCTAGGTCCAGCCTGGGCCAGCACACAGGCGGTGCTCTGCGAAGATCTGTGGTAGTTCAGTATGGGAGAGAAGCCCCACCCATATTTTTCATTGGCTTGTGTCTTTGCCCTTCGTAAATGCAGGATTCTGATTGCTAAATAAGCTTGTTAGTCCCTCCTTAGTATGGCCATGTCGTCATTTGTATCCTCCCATGGCTACTGGCCCCTTTACGTGGTTGTTACACGGCGCATGTACTTTTTTCTTTATTGAGCTTCTCCTGCTGCTGGCACAACAATGTGCTTTGCTTGCATTCGGTGCGCCACGCCCACTTACACTTTCGAAGCAGTTGGGACAATAGCCGCCGTTTGTTTGTAATGCCATAGGTCTCGCATTTAAATGCGAGACCTATAGCATTGCAAATATTTTTTGATTAGAACTCCAAGAGTTTTGTTGTAGATGTGCAGGGGTGTGTTTCTTGTCTTGACCTCAGTGCTGTGGGCGGGATTAGGAGTGAAGGGAGGTACGATTCACTGGTCGCAGACAGTGACGTTGTCAGAGAGTGCAGGGCACGTGTGTTCAGTGGGGATGCCGAAGGAAGGCCGTAACCGGGTTCAAGGAGGCTCACGGGCCAGCGCCGCCGTGAGTGGCCCAGGCCTAGACCTAGCCCAGCAGATACGGCAGGCCGAAGCTCCGCGTGAACCGCGAACCGGCCGTAGGGCCCAGCCCTCTGGTCCAGAGGAGAGCTACCTGGATGACAAACTGAGCGGACGCATCCTGCGCCAGGCTAGGGCACAGCAGAGAGAGCTAGAGGAGGAGCATGGCCCGGGAACAGGCACCCCCTCGAGAAGAAGCACAGTGCTGGGTATGTTACTTTTAGATGGGAGCTACTGCTTATGGCAGAACATGTGTCAGGTAGAAAGGAATAAGGAGATATTAGGGCTTAAAGAGGTATGGCAGAGCTTAACGTGTTGCAGATAAAAGTTCTACCTTGGAGGGAGACTAGAGGAGGATCAGGAGCCAGAGTGCTGAATATGTGATTCGGAGATAACTCGTCCCCTGCCATCTTTCTTCAAGGGAGCGTCACCATTCTTTAAGAATTATTACAGTGCATGGTATTTTTCATTGTAAGAGTAGCTGTGCATTATTACTAGACAGCTGTAGTATGCAAATTGCTTAGCAAGGGCTTTAAGTCGGAAGAGAATGTGACGTTACCGCCAGAGCTGCCAACTTTGGAACTGGAGAACGAGGTTCGAGTCTCTGCGCCGGGTCAGTACCCTGTGATTCTGGACAAATCACTTAATCTCCCTGTGCTTAATAAACGAATGTGACCTTGTGTAATATAACCGATGCTCATGTAAAGTGCACAAGTATCTTAGGTTGAGTTCACGCTGTGAACAAAAAAAGAAGGGGAGGTGGGGGTCTCCTAAGAGGTGTGGTCAAAGAAGCTAGGAATCCTGTCGGAGGGGCGTCACCTAAAGCATGTGAACTAAAATCCTTTGGCTCGGTCAATTTGTACCCTGACCACTATTTGGGTATCTCTCTGTGAGTTTTCTGTTATTGCATTCAAACATATAAACCAAAAAATACCATGCCTCTAAAAAAACCAAACCTATTGGTTTTGCTAATGCTTGTTTCTAACAAATAAACGCGTAACCATGATTTTTAGGTCGAGCCTAGCGGCAGCGTGCATGCACTGCTCACTGTGTGAGACTGCTGTAGTAGAGTATGGGAGAGAAGCCGCGCCCGCTCTCCTCCCATATTTTTCATTGGCTTTCGTCATTGTCTTTCGTAAATTCTGCCTTCGGATTCGTTAATAGGCTTGTTAGTCCCTCCTTAGTACGTCCTTGTCTTCATTTTTACCCTCCCATGGCGACTGGCCCTTTTATTTCGGTTGTTACACGGGACCTGTTATTTAGTCTGTAAGCACTATTTACTTTTTTGAGTTTCTCTTACTGCAGGCCGGACATGCGCTACTTCAGCTGAAACCGCTTGTGTTTTTTTTAAAGCCGCACGGCCGGCCCCGTAACACGGGCTCTTGCTTTCAATCACTTTATCACAGCATTATCTCGTGTCTGTTTCAACACCCCCACCCCAGTAAAATGGATTGAGAAATGATTAGGTAATTAACCCATGTGAATTCCAGGTAGCACATAATCCTGTGCTAATGGTCTGAAGCTGACAACAGCCCATCTGTGTTACATGTCATCTGTACTAAAGCCACCTGACGAGTTGTTTTCAAAAGACTGTTTTATTAACACCACCACCAATACCACCACCACCAATACCACTACCCCCACCATCAATACCAATACCACCACCTCCAATACCACCACCACCTCCAATACCACCATCCAATACCACCACCACCTCCACCAATACCATCACCACCAATACCATCACCAACAATAAAGCCACCACCACCAATACCGCCACCACCACCAATACCGCCACCACCACCACTACCACCAATACCACTACCACCACCACCACCACCAATACCACCACCACCACCAATACCACCACCACCACCACCAATTCCACTACCACCACCAACAATACCACCACCACCAATACCACCGCCGATACCACCAATACCACAACACCACCAATACCACCACCAATGCCACCACCAACAATAACACCAATACCACCACCAATGCCACCACCAATGCCACCATCACCAATGCCACCACCACTACCAATACCACTACCAATACCACTACCACCACCAATACCGCCACCAATACCGCCACCACCAATGCCACTCCCACCACCAATGCCACTCCCACCACCAATACCACCACCACCAATACCACCAATACCACTACCACCAATACCACCACCAATACCATCATCACCAATACCATCACCACCAATACCACCACCACCAATACCACCACCATCAATACCGCTACCACCACCAATACCGCTACCACCACCAATACCACTACCACCACCAGTACCACTACCACCACCAGTACCACTACCACCACCAATACCACCACCACCACCAATACCACCACCACCAATACCACCACACCACTACCACAACACCACTACCACCACCAATACTACCACCAATACCACCACCAATACCACTACCACCAACAATAACCCCAATACCACCACCAATACCAACACCAATACCTCTACCACCACCACCAATACCTGTACCACCACCACCAATACCACCAATACCACCACCACCAATACCACTACCACCACTACCACTACCACCAATACCACCACCAATACCACCACCACCACCAATACCACTTCCAATACCACAACACCAATACTACCACCAATACCACCACCAATGCCACCACCAATACCACTACCACCAACAATAACACCAATACCACCTCTACCACCAATACCACCACCAATGCCACCACCATCACCAATGCCACCACCAATGCCACCACCAATACCACTACCACTACCACCACCAGTACCACTACCACCACCAATACCGCCACCACCTCCACTGCCACCACCACCACTAATACCACCACCAATACCACCACCACCAATACCACCACCTCAGCGCCTCTCGCTCACTAGTACGAGGCCGGAGCTGCAGCCGAGACCATCCCTCCCTCCATGCCTGCCATAAAGCACAGCACGCCCTGCACCAGGAGGTGAAGCCAGGGCCCTACTACAGCTGGAATGTTTATTAGGCCAAAGATAGCAATGACATTACTCAATGCCACACTGCACACTCAAATCATGGAGTGGGCAGGAAATAGCCCCTCCTCCTGCTCTTCCTCCTCAGCCACGACAGTGTAATCACAGAGCGAAAGGTGTTGGTGCGCTTTGTTAATGTTTATAGCTCGGATCATATGTAACTCTCACTTCACACTTTGTGTCTGTGTAATTTACGACACTTACACATCTTCTTCACTGCACTATTTATCACTACTTTGAAGACGTCGCAGGCCGGTCTCTTCCTCTGATATTTACAATCTAACAAGCGGTCGAGAAGGCCCTTTATTGCAATGCAATAGGTCTCGCATTTGCGAGAGTTTAAGCTATTAGTATTGTAAATGACAATGCCGATTTATTTGTTTTAAAACCCAAAACATAAATAAAAGGCATTGTCATTTACAATGCCAATAGCTCAAATTCGCGTGAATGCGAGACCTATTGAATTGCAAATGCTTGTTATCCTTTTCTCCTCTTTTTCTTCTCCTCTTCCTTATCCCAATCTCTTGTATTATCATTCTCCATCTCCTTTTCTTCTTCTGCCTTCTATTTTCTGTTCATGTATGTATGTAGATGGTATTTCTATAGTACAAACCTAGCCAAAAAGGTAACCGCGTTCTTTTCATGGTCCAAGACCAGCAACGAGTAAGAGGAGAGAAAGCGGGCTTGTGGATGGTTAATGCATTGTGGTGTAGTGCTCTTTAAAGAAGTGAATCTTCAACTCTCCTAAATTGAAGCGGCTTCGGGTGGTCCTAATCAATACGGGGATGTTGTTACAGATTCTGTGTGCATACATGGAAAAGCCCTGCTGTCTTGGTTTTACTTTTTTACACTTCTTAGTCTACAATCTGCTGGTATCCTGGCTGTGGGTGTGCCAAGAACCACCTAAAATGGTGAGCTTATTTGCAAGATATGCGGGGTTGCTGGTCATAATGGCTTTGTAAATAAGGCATCTGGTTTTGAAGATGATGCAGGCCAGTAAAGAGAGCTTGTGGAGTTCCATCAGGATGGGGGTGATGTGATCCTTATTCTTCAGGCTCTGTATAAGCCATGCTGTGGCACGTAGGATGACCTTAAAGGGGAGTCAGTATGAAGTCTGGGAGGCCATGGAGCAGGGCATTGCCAATATCCACATGTGACAATAAAAGGGTTTGCACAGCAGTGCTGAAGTCGGATTCTGGAAAAAATGGGTTGACTTTCTGTAGAAGAGAGATCTGGTACCAGGCAGTCTTAGGTTTTTGGCAGATGGTCCTTGAGGATGAGATTGGTGTCCAAGGTGAATCCAAGTGACTTGGCATTTGGTGAAAGTTGCGGTTTGAAGCCGTCAACATTCATGTGATTGAGCCATGTTTGTTCGATTTCTTGTTCGTTGTTCTTGGCAGATAACAGGAATTCTGTCTTGGTTGAGTAGAGCTTCAGGTAGGTGCTGAACATCCAGATCTGATGACGGTCGGGTAGTGCTTGAGGTGTTGGACTCTGAAGAAAGTGAGGCTTTAAAGTAGAGTTGTGTATCATTGACATATCCGTGAATCTTTAATGTTTATTCTTCTCCTCCTTTTTCTCCTCTTCCACCTTCCTATGTTCTTCTTCCTACTTGACATTCTGCCACACTTTTCTTAGACTTTCTTGGTTAAAAGATGTACCGGACTTTTTTGGCTGTTTGTCCTTGCATTTGCTTTAGGCAGTTGGAAAAGCAGTTTGTTTATGAGAATGTAGTCATCCGATTTGGCAAAAAATGACAGGATTCCGGGAAATATATTCCTTCTATAAAGCCACAACTGTTTTGCTCAAGCTTGTTTAAGACCACAGGATTCTTGCACTACCTCCTCAGCTCGATCTTAACTATGTGAAGACAGTCATCAGAGGCATGCTCTTGAGACCTATCGCCAGAGACACAGAGAGGGTATTGGACTTGCCTGTTAATAATAAAGAATTATGACATCCAAAAACCAATCGCCTGAAAAATTTAAAATGCTATCTGGGATGATTAGGTTTATTGGTACCTCTCGTGGATTGTCAACTAGGGGTGAACTCTACTCAGTTCCTTCTTGTCCATCAAACAGACATTGATTTATCGGTTCTTGAGTAATATATTGTAATGTCTTTTCTTTTTGTCCCTCTTGATTTCTAATCCGTCTCATGGTGGGCCATTTATTTAGAAAATTACCACCTCCTGCAGTGCCACCTATATGCTCTGAATTTCTGCCACAATACATACATTTCCTTGAATTAAAAATGATTTATTGCACTGGCCCTATATTATAAATTCACCAAGCAATTCACACTATCATCATGACGTCGGCCTGTCTGAGTGAAAACAAAATGGCTACAAGACCTCTGAATACTGTGACGTTCATTGTAATTGAAATAGTGACAAAGATGCATTTCACCTGCCAAGCTTCTGATAGCTTAACAGAACTTGCATTAGCAAGGATTCTCAAACATGAGATGCAGTATTGCAACACTTTGAGAATGATATTGGCAATGTGACCCAATCTGAGCACGAATGAGCCATGCCTGGGTATGGGTGCCTGGAAATCTCCTTATTGGTGCACGTGGAAAGTGGTGCTCAGGTGTGAAGTTGTCAATAGCTATAACAACGTATGACAATTGCAGATTCCATTTCTAAACTAAATTTTAGGGACACTTACATTGAACCCACAGCCATGCTAGTACCAGGTAGCATGAACCCATATCAGTTTTACTGAATTGCACTATAAATTAACACCAAGCTTTCTCTCGTCTGGTACGTAATCTACTTTCTCACGCTCTTGTCTTTTGCCCGAATACTCTAAGCATTGTTTTCTCTATGTAATTACCCATTTAGATAGGTTGGTCGACCACATTTTTCACTGTTGCTTCTGCTTGCTGCCAGGTATCTGCTCTGGAAGTCTACTTCCAGGAGGCTGTTGCAGGTAGTTTGCACCTAGTTTTGCAACTTGGTGTAATGCCATTGCATTATGCACAAGATTATTGTGACTTAAGTTTTTAGTCTACTTTCATATGTTTTTATTTTATTCAGATTATTTTTTAGTATTAACCAGATTGATATTTTTTCAGTTTCTACATCTCTATGGATTTCTTTCTGTCACATTTTTGTGATGATGTATTTCTGTTAGACGTTTGTTTCTCTCTGGTGTGATACAGAGCAAATTACTTATCCCACCCCAAAAAATGAATAGCCTGTAAAAATGTCTCCATTGCAACAAATTAATCCAAAATCCACAATCCTTCCTCTACATTAATAATGAACCCGTGAATCCAGAGCTCAGGATGTGCATTTCTTGAGCACTGGAACCCTTCAGTTGTATTGCTTTTTGTTGGATCCATCGAAGTGAAAAGGCTTTAATTTGTTCCTTACCTCTTTTCATTCTTTCAGCATCACCGCCTCCTGCAGTGCTATTCAGAAGATGACCCGTGTTCGCGTGGTGGATAATAGCTCCCTTGGCAACACCCCTACCACCGGCCACCGAGGTGCATCCATGTGTACAACAAGAATGGAATTGGCAAAGTAGGAGATATGATCTTGCTGGCCATAAAGGGGCAGAAGAAAAAAGCACTCATTGTGGGCCATAAGATGCCAGGCCCCAGAATGACACCAAGGTTTGATTCCAACAACGTCGTCCTCATCGAAGACAATGGGAACCCTGTGGGCACCCGCATCAAGACACCAATTCCCAATATTCTGCGCAAGAGGGAAGGGGAGTTCTCCAAGATACTGGCCATTGCTCAGACCTTCGTTTAAAGATTAAACCGAAGACGTGGGGGGCAAATGGATGGAACACAAAAACAATGGGCGTGTAGTATTGTCCGCTTCACACTAAAAGCAGAGGTATCCTGCTAAGGCGACATAGGTTGAGCTAAGATCCAGATTGGAACTCCTTCCTTCCTTTAAAAAAAAAATTAAAATAAAAAAAAAGATCCAGGTTTACTCCTGCTGCTTGTGAGGTCACCCTGGTGTGTTGTGTAAACATTGTAGCAAGCAGTGCATATGTAGAAAAAAAAAAGAAAAAAAAAAAGGGGTCTTTCCATTTAACATGTACCTTGTGATAAGAGTGCATAATCCTTGGTTTCCTCTCAGGTGAGCTGGATAAAAGTGTCCCAACAGAAAGTGTTACAGCTTGAAGTTTTAATCCTCTAGGGGTGGTCTCCTGTACCCTGCCTGTGATATTACTGGCATCTAGGCTGGGCCCATTGAGCCTCCATATGATAACATCTATTCAGGCAAGCAGACATGCAAATGAGCTCTTCTGTAATTGGTTACGTCCATTTACCTCCTAAATATTGGTTGTGGAGCTACTGAAAGCCTGGTTAGATGATACCATTTAGAGGCTTGACGGGCTGGACCCTAGTGCCATCTGAGCCTGATCCTTTTTGGAGGGGGGGTCTAGAGTGCTGTGTGCTTTCTATCAGTGGCAGCTTCAGAGGACTATTCGAAAATACAGAGATTTCAACAAGATATTTGTGTTAGCAAACTAAATAAATGAATACAAAAACTGTAATAATAAGTGTATCTTATTGAGGTAACTGTTGGTGAAAAGGGCTAATAATGAGCATCTGAATCCAATTCCTTAGCCCAGCTTTGAATGAGAGGTGGCATGAGTTCAAAAGAAGGTTAAAGAGTAACTAATTTCCTCCTGAAAACAATGTTTGGCTCCCAAGCTGTGAGCTGAGCTTTTAAGCTTCAACAGAGTTCTTGCTGGTCATACATTGAGCGAGGTCTTTGGGTATAGCCAGAGCTCATGTTTTTTTTTTTTACAGAGTTTTATATAGCGCAAACTTGACACGAAGGTATCGGGTATCAGAGCGCTTTACATAGCACCAGTTGCGATACATGAGGACACATTCATTTTTTGTTAGGCACGGGGAGATTAAGTGATTTGCCCAGAATCACAGGATGTTCAGCGTCATTGCCGAGACTCAAACCCAGTTCCCCAGATTCGAGGTCGACCGCCCTAGCCGTTAGGCCAACTCCTCTCCCCCTCTTGTTTGTTCCAAGTGGTGCTCTACTGACAGCACTACTCATCCTGATCTCTCAGACCTGCCCGAGGGAGTAGTCTAACAGCCCACTTTAGGCCACCTGGAGATAATTGGGAGTATTCTGGTGAGGAGCAGCCATTATAGTAGGCTACCTTTCAGTCCACTGTGTCCTGTGCAAGAACTACGGTCTCCCTTTGCTACAAGACTGGACTATGCTATTGCAAGGAATCCTAAATGGAGAAATAGTTTTACAAATCAATGATGTTACAGAACTATGCATAAACAGAGGAACAACTGCAGTGAAAAGTTGTTGCATAAAAGTACATTGGCAGCAACCGATACAAAGTACAGTTGCTGCAAACAAAAATACTTTTAGGTTGGTTTGTAAAAACTTAAAACCCATAAACATACTTACTTCGAGATTATTTCGAAAGAAACATTTACATAATGAGGTTAGATGCTATATAAGGACAGGGTAAGGGTTATTATTGGAAATAAGTTTAGGGGTACAGTTTAGGGGTGGATCAGGTTAGAATGAGGGTTCAGTTTGTGGCTAGAGTGAAGATTAAGGATAACAGTTCCAAGTTCAGTTTAGGGTCAAGACTTGGGTAAGGCTACAGTGTTAGGGTTAAGTTTGGAGTTAGGTTATGGATAGAATTAGGATAATTTTAGGACAGAGAGAAAATAAATTTTGGTTGCACGAAAATTAGTTATATTAGTTTTGTTTCGAGAGTGGCAAGATTGCTGATGAAAATCCTGAGGTTTCAGTGGGCCTCACAGGCCATGGTGAGGCTTCACTGACTTCCTGTGCATCGAAGGATTCTCTTTAACGCGCTTTGCATTACCTATAAAGTGCTTCAGGGACAAGTTTCAGCCTTTTTAAGAGAAAAACTTGGAAGGTACGTTCCTAACAGGACTCTTAGGTCTAGACTCTGGTGGTGCTACCATACAAGCTCTCCTCATGGGGAGGTAAGAGCTTTTTGATTTGTACGACTCAAAAGTGGAATCTGCTTCCTTTGGAAATAAAATCTGCCCCCTGTCTCTGGAGTTTGCGCAAGCTTTTAAAAACTTGGCTCATCACTACATCTGAACTGTGTTCTTTGTTTCCCTATTTCTTAGCGCCGAGACACCTCAGGGTATTTGTTTGCTCTTTACAAAACTCAAATCAAATCAGATTGTTCCAATGTTAAACATATATTGATATTTTTTAGTAGTAGTTTCTCTGTAAATACATTCTTTGTAATGAATATCTGCAGACTTCGCATCTGGCTCAGGTCTTGTTGCGATGTTTTAACAAATCCTTTGGCTTATCTCCTTTCATAAGGCAGAACCACAAGAACTGGAATTTCCTTTCTGCAGCAATGTGTATTTCTGGTGGAATAGAGGAGAGCTCTTTTAGCCCGGGCTTTAACGAGTCCAGCATTTTGAATCAAACTGTATGTTTATCCAGCTTGTTCAAGAGTAAATTTGTTTTGCATTGATATGGACAGGTCCTGGTAAACCCTAAAATGGGTTGAATGAGCGGAAGCATTCAGTAGGTTTGTATCCAGGCTTGCTCATTGCATTAGAAATGGTAATCATTCATTGCCTTGCAATTAATTGTGTGTAGCAGCAATAGTCATTAACCTATATCTCCTGTCAGCGAGCTTTCTAGTTCCAATCTTCAGTGTTAATAAGAATACTCCAGCTCTGTGAGGTTCTAGCTACTTGCGCATCTGTACAACACAGTGCTCCAAAAGACAAGTGGCAAAGATCTTGTGAAATAATCATGGTGGATTTTTCGTGGTCTGCGATATCATTAGCTAGAAGCATAAGGAGAACCATATGTGTGTTATTTGAGTGTTGTGTGCTACAAGAGTAATGGAATCTAAAGCTGCTGTTTTGGGGCTATTGGATGGAGGTGATCCATAGGAGAGAGAGCCCTGCTATTCACTGCCATGGTTATTGGTTAGCTGGTAACTGTGAGGCCACTCTACCTTTTATGACCCAATGGAGAATAAGATGCAGTTGAGGAGAAATTACTTCGAACAAGGCAAGCAAATGCTGTCTTAAAAACTTTTGCCAATGAACTATTCTGATTGTTGCTTGAAGAATATTGATTTGCTCTCGACAGCAAGTGAAGGTATTAAGCTGATTTCCCGCAATGTAAAGTTGTCTTGCGAGAAGTTGGTTTCTAGTTTTCAAATTATGTTTTTGCAGCATGAATCCTTTACTAGATTCACATGTTGCACCATCTAGTGGTTTTGTCCGGAATCGTGTTCTGCATCATTGACCACCATTTAGTTTTAAGTCGATCCATTGTGTGATGTCAAACGGCTCACCAGAAGTTCCTGTGCATTGCCACCATCCTCAGATTCTTTTTTTTGCTGTTGGGTCTGAAAGCACAACGGAGGAGCTCCGAAATATCTTCAAGGATCTGTAGAGAAGAGAAGGGCCACCGAAAAGCACATAAAATAACCGGAGACCATGAGGAACATTGAAGCCTGCGACGAGAGCTCCCCTCGGGAAGGAGAACCCTATTGCTGGAGGACACATGGCCGGAGAATGCAGATCAGAGGGACAGATAAGGGATCTGGGGAACACCCCCTTTAAATTCTGTCCACACTACCACCACAAGTTTGCCCAGAGAGATCCACAGGAGGTCTGTAAACTGTATCTCCCAACGGATCACAGTGCCGAAGAATACGAGGCCTGCTCTGGATTCCTACCAAAACTTCTCTAGGCCAGATTGAAGCAGCGACTCACATACCATACAATGGCTGTCACCCAGAAACCACAAGAATCCCTAAAGGACCTGTCTCTCTCCAGTGACGATGAAGAAAATGTAGAAGCCGAGCCGGCACAGAGAGGAAAGTTGGATGCCGAAGGTAGCGTTGTCAACATCGAAAGAGCAGAAGCCGCAAGGAAAGCGGCAAGGGAAACCGAAAAGAGGAAGGTAACAAACACCCCAAAAGCCACCTCGGCTTCGACATAGAAAAACTTGACTACTAAAGGTCGGCACAAGCTTCAGGATCTGCACAGATCCCTACCAAAGGACAACAATGGGGGCAAGCCTTCATAACAGCCCTCCATGTCGGCAGGCGCAAAGGAGGTGCAGAAGGAAAAGGCCATGACGGCAAAGGCCTCGAAAAGGAAGCCCTCCTAAAAGACTGATGGCAAACGCTTGCTCGAGGTCGAAAAGAAAACATGCAGACTCGAGGCTGAAATGGCACTGCTCCTGTAGCAGAAGTAGTTTGACTCCTCCCTCAAGGCCTTTTGTATCCCATCGAAACTCTCGGTGCCGAGGGACCTGGGAGCAGACTTGCTGGACATCAAGACGTCGGAACCACACGAGGAAGAGCAGGAGGACCTCTTTTATTATGAGGAGGCAGTCGAGCGTAATCGAGAAACGGGGCTGGTTCGATGAGTGGCAGGATCTTGAGGCCAAATCCCCAGAGGAAGGCATCAACAACTACCCCTCGAGACATGCGCCCCAGATGACCTGTCCATGTACAATGGACTAAGCAATGGGGTGGCAGACATATGGGGTCCAGCTAGAGGAAGAGGGGGAGGAATCATGGTTCCTCTCCGAAACCCTGATGCCATTTCAGGAGACAAACCTATACCCATGCTCCCCAGCATTATAGACCAGGGTAAGGAAACCTTTGAGGAATTTGCCACAGCTAGGGCGATTACTCTTTCAGCGGGGTTAAATATATTAACATTCACTCAAGACCCCCAATACATCGAGGGGAACATACCGGCAGACTCTACCATAGTGACCGCAGCCAGAAAAAGGAACATCACCCGCACATCGACCAGACCCCCCCCCCGAGAAGGAAAGCAAGAGGATGGACCTAATGGGTAGGAAGATGGAAAGGGAGGTGGCGACGCAATGGAGAATTGCAAATTCCAGCGCTCTCCTCAACAGATATGGCCGCCAGCAATGGAAGAACTGATGCAACACCTCCCAAAGGTGTTCCAAAAGAGAGCAAAAGCAGTCATCCAGAAAGTCAAGGACATCGCCAACTCCTGCCTCAAATCTGCGCTGGATGCAGCGGATTCCGCCAGCAGACAGATGTGCACGGGCGCAACACTGAGGCATGCATGGCTCAGTATCTCCGGTTTCAAAACCGGAGGTACAGGCTTCTGTCATAAACATGCTGTTTACAAGGTAGGCTCTCGTTGGGAGCGCCGTTGACAAAGCACTCCAGCAAATTAAGAAGGACAACAAAACAGCTTAGGCCATGGGGGCCTTAAAGTTCATAGGGTCCTTCTGGAGTAGAGGTGTCTCCAACAGAAGATCTGCAGGCAGAGCAGGTTTCTCAGCAACAACACCAGCACCGGGTCTTTAACCAGCAGATCACACAACAACCTGCTCAGCACAGTGGCAACACCTAGCGAGGCAGCCCTCTCATGGAATGCCCAGAGGCAGGGGGCAACTTGCGAGGGGAGGAACAAACAAGTGACTCAACCAACAACCCTGCAACCATTGGGGGAAAAAGAGGAGGATTCCTCCAACAATGGAGATCAGTCACCTTAGATGAATGGATGTTAAACATCATAAGACAGCTACTGCATAGAACTTACCAAACCACCACCTCATGTCCTCCTAAAGACAAGAACTCACACAGTTGCGAAAAGAGGTCAAAGAACTCATCCAAAAGTGGGCCGTAGAGAAAGTCCCTCAGATGGAAACAGGTGGTGGAATTTGCTCTGCATACTTCCTTGTACCAAAACAAGACTTAACACTGAGACAGTCCTAGACCTCTGGTACGTAAACCAGTTCATACGAATGAAACTTTTAAAAATGACAACGATACAAGAGGTGATCCCGCTCCTAGAAAAGGGAGACTATATGGCCATGCTAGACCTAAAAGATGCCTACCTTCACATACCAATGAACCAGAGGCACAAGAAATACTTCTGACTCATCATGGAAGGAGTACACAACCAATTCAGAGTGCTACACTTCGAGATAAAATACGCACCAAGAGTGTTCACAAAATGCCTGGCAGCACACCTGAGAAGACTGTATACACGTCTACCCATACCTGGACGACTGTTTGGTAAAGGCAAACTTGAAACCAAAATGCCACAGGGACATACAGTCATCAGCATGCTTCGAAATCTCGGTTTTACCATAAACCACAAAAAGTAATCACCATTCCCTGTGAAGGAGAGAATGAAGCTGTTCCTCGGGGCAACATTGGACGCAAGGACAGCGCGAGCATACCCAGTCACCAAGAGAGTGTCGGCAAGAGCGAAGTAAACTCTTCTCTACCGGAAGGGACAGTCTGTGACAGTGAGGACTGTCAGGAAGCTCATGGGCATGATGGCTTCATACATTCCCCTCATAATTCACACCAGGCTGCATATGCGACCCATACTGGAATGGATCTGCAATGGATGGTCACAAAGCAAGGGGAGCTGGGAAAATCTAGTGGTTGTCACATCAAGGATTCAGAAGAAGATAGTGGTGGAACCCGATGAATGTGAGTTTAGGGCCACCTTTAAAGCTACCACCTCTCTCGGTGACCATAACAACAAATTGTAGGAAAGTAGGATCTGCTTCTTATGGTTACCCCAACTTTTTGCTGGATGTAATGCTGTTTTTGACTAGTCTGACTGGGTTCCTGCTAATCATGACCCCAGTCTATCTGCTTTCTCCCTTAACTGTTGTGCATGTACTTGGGTACACCACAGATTGGATAATGGGGTACCCTTGTCAGTCCCTAGTATATGGTACTGTTAGAAGGTGGTTCTGACCATCTGAGCTGCCCAGATTTTTCTCTTTTTTGAACACCTATGTGTTGAGCTTTTACTGTGGGAGAGCCTCATAAATTGGGACTCATCCACAGTGAACTCATGATGAAAGGGACTGTATGTGTATTTTACCGGTGTCCCCCTGGCGCGAGTAGGCCGCTGCGCTGCAGCCAGAATAAGGGGCACCGGGCTGGTTACATGCAGGCACGTGTGTACATGCGTGTGCACAAGTATAAGGGCTGCGCAGCGGAGATTCCTAGCGTGCGCAGCCCAGGAGCAGCTACAAATTGAATGGTGTGGCAGGACTTATGCAGAACTGGGTGGTGACATGGAATAGTCCTTCTACAATGGGAAGAAACATTTGAGGGAAAGTCAGTGTGCTTTACTGTTTTTATTCCATTATTCTCCTATGAGGATGGGCTAGTTTTGCTTTCCTAGGGCCTACAAGTTCCAGACACGCACTAAAGTCCACTGTAACTTATGTGAGAAGTAGTATTCTGCAGGGTCCAAAGTCAATTTTGTACTGCTTTTGGGTCATCC
Source organism: Calotriton arnoldi (assembly GCA_963921515.1). Lineage (NCBI taxonomy): Eukaryota > Metazoa > Chordata > Amphibia > Caudata > Salamandridae > Calotriton > Calotriton arnoldi. The sequence goes on along the minus strand of CAWUFW010001464.1, from coordinate 1,308,087 downwards.
AGAAATGTCATTTTTCTCTGAGTCAGCTCATAACCAGGGCCTGGCTGGGGCTGACCCTGCCAGGCTGAATTAACGACCTTCCTCTCCAAGCTGTAGCCTCAGAGGTCTAGCCCTGCACAACAAGCATTCCAAGGGCGAAGGCCTCCACTCAAAGAAGAGAAGATGGGTGGAGCTACAGGTTCATCCATCAGCAGCTGTCACCTGGTGCCAGGCACCAGGCTGCTCTGGAGAGAAGGCAGCGAGGGGCTCTCAGAGACCATGTGGCATGAGACCCCTGGACGACGCCATTTTGAACAAACCCAGAGGCCTGGGCAGGAAGGAGGGAGTAGGGGCAGAGAAGTGATGTGTCGCTGTGTGATAGAGTAAACAGAGACTTCCTGCCAGCCCCCTCCCCAATTCTTTAAAAGAGTTTGCACAGGAAGAGAAGCTCTCTCTGGGGTGTGGTCTGCTGAGGACGACTGGTGCTGGAGCCTGGCACCATGGGCAGCTCGAAGGAAGAACCTCCAGACTGGCCCAGGACCCTGACTTGCGCCACAAGGGGAGACCAGTGAGCAGAAGCCTGGGCCTTAGCGCAAGGAGAAGAGCCAGGTGAGAGGCTGGTGCAGGGAGCCAGTGAAGACAGCTTCCTGCTGAATCCCCCTCCGTGAGACCAGGAGGGTGAAGGAAAGTGCTCCCAGTGGCTAGGGCTGGCCACCAGGAGCGAGAAGAGGCCAGAATGGAGCCGATCGGTCGCCTGGGGGCCGAGATATGCCCCCCAGAAGGTAGGCGACCTTTGACCTCTGCAGGGACCGACGAAGCGCTGGTCCAATATGTGCCCCCGGGGTGGGTCAGGTCCCGGGGGCTGCCCCACAAGAAGAGAAAGTCGGGGAGCGCCGTCGCGCTCCCCGCGAACTTATCCAAAGGGGGGGTGCCAGGAGCTCACCCTGGCCCCCCGAAGCCATGGGAGGAGGGGGAGCGCCGTCGCGCGTCCCCCCTCGCGGGAGAAGGCCAAGCCAGGGAGCGCCGTCGTGCTCCCCGTGAAGATTGTGCAGGGGCCTGGGATCCCAACTCCGGGCCCCGAAGAAGGAGAAGACCAGTCGGGGAGCGCTTTCGCGCTCCCTGTGAAAATGGGGGGGGGGGGGGGAGTGCCGCCGCACTCCCCCTCAGTAGCAGGAAGGCCCGGAGACCCGCTGGAGCGGGGAAGCAGCCTCGTGTCTGCCCACCGGTGCGGGCAGACCAGAAGACGGGTGCCGGCTCCCGCGGCAGCACACGAGGGTGCTTGCCAGTCGGGGAGCTGGCGGGAGCCACCGGGGGTGGGCTCCCCGAGTGGCTCTCCATTGAGCCTGCAGTGAGGGGCCCGGGTGGGACCGGGCCCCTGAAAAACCATCGGAGCAGCCGGGGGTGGGCTCCCCAAGCTGCCATCGCTCACCTGGGGGTCCGGGTGGGTCCGGACCCTCCACCGAGGCCGGGCGTGGCCAGAAAGCTACGTCACTGCTCTCCCCGAAGCAGCGGGAGAGCCGCTGCTATAATATGCGGGGCGAAGGAGAAGCGCCCCATAATGCCTTGCAGGCCCGGACCAGCCTGCAGGGGGAAAGCTGCTTTTCCTTGGCTTGTGGTGGCCCCAGGAGGATGGGGTCACTGCAAGATGAGTGCCTAGGTGCAGGGGGAGCTGCAGGAGCAACGCAGTCTCCCCCAGCACGAAAATGGAACGTCTCTCCCTAAGTCTCTGGGGACTTACAAAGACCTTAAGGGCTCAGCCAGGCGTCATCAGCATTCCCATGGCTGGAACTTTTGTTCTGCAGCTGGGGGTTCCTTAGGGACTGCCTCAAGGTGTGAAGGGCTGAGTTGGGGATATCTGGAGAAGGGCATCCCCTTGAGGTGAAGCGGTGTAATTGCACCACAAATGCATTTAACCATGTTATTTCTTTTTAGAGGAACTGAATGGCACATGTGTAATGTGAAGTACCTGCGTGAGGTAGAATCATAAGCAAAGTGGGGTTATGTTGTTAGACATTCCTGCTAGGGTGTCTGGCTGTATATGCTTAAATTCTATGATTCAACTGTGATGCCTTTTAGGGGCTGTGATTGCAATGCATTACAACTGTTATCAGCTATGATAAGTACCTCATTTAAAGTGATGCCCCAAACATGTATTCTTGCTACTGCGTTAGGGGAGGAACAACCCAGACTGTTAGCTACTAAGATGTAGAGGTGCATACTGTATGGTCAGTATACAATGTTCAGTCAGGGTTATGTGTCCCCAGGGCAGGTGTACCTATTTTTAATGCTTGTTGAGATGATGGGGGGTGTGTCACCACTGGGATGGTGCCAGTTGGCAAGGCCCTCGCTCCAGGTTGTGTCAACCCTCGGCATTAGGGGGCAAGATGATGTGCATACATGGGACTAGTGGTACTAGACCCCACCCACCCCCCTGTGGGAGGGGTGGAGATGTTAGGCAATGTCACAAAGTAATTCCAACAGCTTATGTATATTTGTAAATTGGTGCATAGTATTGAGTAGTGTGTGTGTGTTTAATAAATGTACTCTTACTTTTATAAAGCAAAGTACAGACTGGACATTCAATTATTGAGTGTTATTTCTGCGCACCTGTAATGGTGATTACTAGCCTACACCACCTCCCTTGAGTAAGCCTTAAACTGCTCTGCAACGCTACCCTCAGAGTCAGGCGCTACACTAGGGTGTTTGGTTCCCAGTGAAGGACAAATGTGACATGTTATTTGTGCAGGCTTCACAGATACTGCCCCGTTTTCCAACATTGGTGGCAGCGGTGGGATACATAGTATCCCATTCTGGTATGCATTTATAGCATTTGATAAGTCCAGTTTTGCCACACATTACCTATGCAGTAATGAGCAAATGGAGGAGCACAAGGCTCTGAGAAGGGTTCAAAGTTTTGGTTCTGTGAACTAAAAGTATGGGAAAGGAAAGCCCCGCACATATGTATGTCATATGAAGATATTATGGTTTAAATGTAAACTGCATTGATATGACTGAGTTATGTTGATTATCATGTGCTAGCGGGATGGTGCTCTCCCGGAAATGAGTGCATACAAATGTTCTAAGCCATATTGTACACCTTTGAACCCTAACACTACACGCACTACACCTGCACGAGGAGGGTGTCTTCCCCAAGAGATAGGGACAGCAACTTATACCTACATCACAGATGGGGGTGTAGGGGTGGATTGACCTTTGGGGGGACAGGAGAGGTAGGGGGTGCTGGGAGATTCCCGCACTTTTTAAGGGCCGGGAGGGTTTTCACAGAAGGGGCCCCAGATATCCTTCCCCCGCTGAAAGTTTTCTTGCCATTGGCGCAGGCCAAAACCACTGGAAGGGTGGGGCAGGAGGTTTCTTTACCCCGGGTAGTAACACACCAGGGGTTCCCATGGTGGGGGACCCCAAGAAACTTTTCCCACGGTGGGAGGAGGGTGTGGTAGAGTTGTGGGTCCGGCAGGCCCCCCAGGTTAACTGGTGGGGAAGGTGAGCAACCCAGGGGTGGCCCCTGGTAGTGGGTGGCCCCAAAGGAGGGTAGTTCTCGAGCAGGATGTGTAGTGGTAGCCCCTAGGTACACTAGGTGGGCTAGGTAACTCAACCAGTGGAGATCTGAGGGGGGGTGATGTGCTCCTTAGATTCCAGGTGAAGGGTTAGTGGTGGACCCTGAAGTGTTGGGTAGGCGGTTACCCAGGGAAGCAACAGGATGTCATTCTGGAGCTGGTGTTGTGAACCTGAGGTGCTGGCTGGGGCGATGCCTAGCTGGTAACCAGTCGGGTAGGTCCTGTGGGACTTGGGCCCCAGGACCAGGTGGACTTCTGCGAGGTAGTACCACCCTGAACACAGGTGGGGCCCATCTTAAGTGAAGGGACCCTGTGTTTCCCAAAGGGGTGGTGCAGGCCTAGCCGGGATCTTTAGGGTCCCTGGCTGAGTGTGGTAGTACTACCCTAAAGGCAGGTGGGGCCTATCTTAAGTGAAGGGACCCTGCTCTTCAGAAGGGGTGGTGCAGGCCATCCAGGGATCATGAGGGTCCCTGGAAAGTCTCCCAAGGCGCTGCAGGGAGACCGGGGAGAGCTATGAAAGGTGGACCTGGGTTTAGCTAACTCGGGCCCACAGGCTCTCTCAGGGTACTCTGGGAGGAGAGCGAGCCTCTCGGAGGGAGGGGTGCATAGGCACTGTTCTCGCAGAGGAGAACAAGGAAGGGGTCTAGGTTCCCTGGGTAGTTTCAGTGTGGAGCTACTGATGGTAGGAATGAGCTGTAGGTTGTCTGACGAGGCACCCTCCGTGTTCCTCCCTGGCACTGCCAGTGTGGTAGTGAGGCCGGTCTGAGGTCCTATCAGGGAGCCAGGCCAGTGGCCAAAGGTGCTTTTCTGTGTGGGGAAAGTACGAATGGCTGTGCTTTCTTTAGGGAAGACAGTCATCCCGAAAGGGTGGTGGCAGCTGAATGACCCCAGCAGCAGGCTGAGGATGAGGGTCCAGAGAGGTTGCATCTTTGGGGTGCAAGGACCAAAAGAAGAGAGGGTACTGGTTGGAACAAACTCTGGAAGGGAGACCAGCTAGTGACCCCGGGGATGGGATGTAGACCTGTCCCAGAAGATCGCATCGGTGCTGAGGCACTGTACCCTTGTCCAGAGAACTGGTAGGCATAGTGTTGCGTGACCAAGGTAAGCCTAGTTAGGCTGATTCCATGTAGACTGTGAGTGACCTAGAGGTATCTAACCTAGAGCCCAGAGGGTTCTTAGGGTAGTCGGGGATCCCTGTCATGGTTGGAAGTCTCGTGGATGGGAGGAGTAGGTGGTCTGAGCGGATAACTGGTGAGTAAGGGGGGGTCTGGTCAGAACCCCTTATAACTAGTTATCGCTGACTACGGGAAGAATACCCATGTAAAGTGGCTATTTCTTCCCTGTAGGAATCAGCTGGGCGCGGCGTGTGTTAGAAGGTGATTCTGACCATCTGAGCCGCCCGGATTTTTCGCTTTTTTGAACACCTATGTGTTGAGCTTTTACTGTGGGAGAGCCTCATAAGTTGGGACTCACCCACAGTGAATTCATGATGAAAGGGACTGTATGTGTATTTTACCGGTGTCCCCCTGGCGCGAGTAGGCCTCTGCGCTGCAGCTAGAATAAGGGGCACCGGGCTGGTTACTTGCAGGCACGTGTGTACATGCGTGTGCACAAGTATAAGGGCTGCGCAGGGGAGATTCCTAGCGTGCGCAGCCCAGGAGCAGCTACAAATTGAATGGTGTGGCAGGACTTATGCAGAACTGGGTGGTGACATGGAATAGTCCTTCTACAATGGGAACATTTGAGGGAAAGTCAGTGTGCTTTACTGTTTTTATAACATTATTCTCCTATGAGGATGGGAAGCACATGGGCTAGTTTTGCTTTCCTAGGGCCTACAAGTTCCAGATGCACTAAAGTCCACTGTAACTTATGTGAGAAGAAGTATTCTGCAGGGTCCAAAGTCATATTTGTACTGCTTTTGGGTCATCCAGAAATGTCATATTTCTCTGAGTCAGCTCATAACCAGGGCCTAGCAGGGGCTGACCCTGCCAGGCTGAATTAATGACCTTCCTCTCCAAGCTGTAGCCTCAGAGGTCCAGCCCTGCACAACAAGCATTCCAAGGACGAAGGCCTCCACTCCAAGAAGAGAAGATGGGTGGAGCTACAGGTTCATCCATCAGCAGCTGTCACCTGGTGCCAGGCACCAGGCTGCTCTGGAGAGAAGGCAGCGAGGGGAGAAGGGGCTCTCAGAGACCATGTGGCATGAGACCCCTGGGTGACGCCATTTTGAACAAACCCAGAGGCCTGGGCAGGAAGGAGGGAGCAGGGGCAGAGAAGTGATGTGTCGCTGTGTGATAGGGCAAACAGACTTCCTGCCAGCCCCCTCCCCAATTCTTTAAAAGAGTTTGCACAGGAAGAGGAGCTCTCTCTGGGGTGTGGTCTGCTGAGGACGACTGGAGCTGGAGTCTGACACCATGGGCAGCTGGAAGGAAGAACCTCCAGACTGGCCCAGGACCCTGACTTGCGCCACAAGGGGAGACCAGTGAGCAGAAGCCTGGGCCTCTGCGCAAGGAGAAGAGAGGCCCAGGAGAAGAGCCAGGTGAGAGGCTGGCGCAGGGAGTCAGTGAAGACAGCTCCCTGCTGAATCCCCCCTCCGTGAGACCAGGAGGGCGAAGGAAAGTGCTCCCAGTGGCTAGAGCTGGCCACCAGGAGCGAGAAAAGGCCAGAATGGAGCCGATCGGTCGCCTGGGGGCTGAGATATGCCCCCCAGAAGGTACGCAACCTTTGACCTCTGCAGGGACCGACGACGAAGCGCGTGGAGCTCCGCCGCCGGTCCAATATGTGCCCCCGGGGTGGGTCAGGTTCCAGGGGCTGCCCCACAAGAAGAGAAAGTCGGACTTATCCAAAGGGGGGGGTGCCAGGAGCCCACCCTGGCCCCCCGAAGGCATGGGAGGAGGTGGAGCGCCGTCACGCGTCCCCCTCGCGGGAGAAGACAAAGCCGGGGAGTGCCGTCGCGCTCCCCTGAAGATTGTCCAGGGACCCAAGATCCCAAATCCGGGCCCCGAAGAGGGAAAAGACCAGTCGGGGAGCGCCGTCGCGCTCCCCGTGAAAATGGCCCTAACCGGGGTGCCAGGAGCCCACCCTGGCCCCCGAGGACTCCGGAGTGAGGGGAGCGCCGTCGCGCCCCCCTCGAAGATGTTCGGTGGCCCGGAACCCCATCTCCGGGCTCCGAATGGAGGAAGGAGGAGGGGGGAGTGCCACCGCACTCCCCCCTCAGTAGCTCGAAGGCAGGGGGGAGTGCCGTTTCACTCCCCCGGAGACCCGCTGGAGCGGTGAAGCAGCCTCGTGTCTGCCCGCCAGAGCGGGCAGACCAGAAGACTGGTGCTGGCTCCCGCGGCAGCATGCGAGGGTGCTGGCCAGTCGGGGAGCCGGTGGCAGCCACCGGGGGTGGGCTCCCAGAGTGGCTCTCCATCGAGCCTGCAGTGAGGGGCGGGCCCCTGAAAAACCATCGGAGCAGCCGGGGGTGGGCTCCCCAAGCTGCCATCGCTCACCTGGGGGTCTGGGTGGGACCGGACCCTCCACCGAGGCAGGGCGCGGCCGAAGGGCTACGTCGCGGCTTTCCCCGAAGCAGCGGGAGAGCCACTGCTATAATATGCGGGGCTAAGGAGAAGCGCCCCATAATGCCTTGCAGGCCCGGACCGGCCTGCAGGGGAAAGCTGCTTTTCCTTGGCTTGTGGTGGCCCCAGCAGGATGGGGTCACTGCAAGATGAGTGCCTAGGTGCAGGGGGAGCTGCAGGAGCAACGCAGTCTCCCCCAGCATGAAAATGGAACGTCCCCCCCTAAGTCTCTGGGGACTTACAAAGACCTCAAGGGCTCAGCCAGGCGTCATCAGCATTCCCATGGCTGGAACTTTTGTTCTGCAGCTGGGGGTTCCTTAGGGACTGCCTCAAGGTGTGAAGGGCTGAGTTGGGGATGTCTGGAGAAGGGCATCCCCTGGAGGTGAAGAGGTGTAATTGCACCACAAATGCATTTAACCATGTTATTTCTTTTTAGAGGGACTGAAAGGCACATGTGTAATGTGAAGTACCTGCGTGAGGTAGAATCATAAGCAAAGTGGGGTTATGTTGTTAGACATTCCTGCTTGGGTGTCTGGCTGTATATGCTTAATCCTGTGATTCAACTGTGATGCCTTTTAGGGGCTTTAATTGCAATGCATTACAACTGTTATCAGCTATGATAAGTACCTCATTTAAAGTGATGCCCCAAACATGTATTCTTGCTACTGCGTTACGGGAGGAACAACCCAGACTGTTAGCTACTAAGATGTAGCGGTGCATACTGTATGGTCAGTATACAATGTTCAGTCAGGGTTGTGTCCCCAGGGCTGGTGTACCTATTTTTAATGCTTGTTGAGATGATGGGGGGGGGGGGGTCGCCACTGGGAATGTGCCAGTTGGCAAGGCCCTCGCTCCAGGTTGTGTCAACCCATGGCATTAGGCATTAGGGGGCAAGATGATGTGCATACATGGGAGTGGTGGTACTAGCCCCCCCCTGCGGGAGGGGTGGAGATGTTAGGCAATGTCACAAAGTAATTCCAACAGCTTATGTATATTTGTAAATTGGTGCATAGTATTGAGTAGTGTGTGTGTTTAATAAATGTACTCTTCCTTTTATAAAGCAAAGTACAGACTGGACAATCAATTATTGAGTTATTTCTGCGCACCTGTAATGGCGATTACTAGCCTACACCACCTCCCTTGAGTAAGCCTTCGACTGCTCTGCAACGCTACCCTCTGAGAGTCAGGCGCTACACTAGGGTGTTTGGTTCCCAGTGAAGGACAAATGTGACATGTTATTTGTGCAGGCCTCACAGATACTGCCCCGTTTTCCAACAGGTACACATGTACCCAGGGCATAGGTACCCCGGAGGTCTCCCGTGGGCTGCAGCATGTATTATGCCACCCATGACAGACCATTCAAAATGGAACTGCAGGCCTGCCATTGCAGCTTGTGTAAGTCGGTGCATGCACCACTTAAGATATAGGTTTACTATATCTAAGGGTCTCTGCACTTAAAGCCTATAGGTCACCCCTATAGCAGGCCTTTACAATCCTTAGGGCAGGGTGCTTGGTTCCAAGTGAGAGGGTGCCCCTGCATGAGCAGGACACCCCTGCAGCCTACGGAGTCCATTCTCCCGGGTTGTCCGTGAAGCAGCCATATACTATATATAGAGGGGCACTACTCGACCGCGTGATGACCATCTCGAAAACGGCTGCAACCAACCCTATCGTGTTTGGTGTCAAACATGTTGGAATCATACCCCCACACCAGTAACCGGTGTGGGAGGTATGATTCCACCCACCAGGAAGGCCCTTCGGGGGCCCTCAGTGTTCCCAGTACCAGCCTTCTAGCTCTGGACAGCACAAAATGATTGCTGCCGACCAGAGACACATTTCTGCCCTCCTGCTGCTGAGCCAAGCTCGAGCAGGGGAAGGCAGAACAATAGGTATCCTGTCGCAGGGAGGTGCGACTACCTCCCAGACAGGAATTAGTGTATTAGGGCTGGGTGGGTGCGCTTGCCAGCGCCTGAAAACCTGCAGGAGGGGCACATTTGGTGTCCCTGTGCATAGTCCAGTTCAAACCAGTCCTGGGAGCCGTTGGCTGGCGCGAAACTGGACAAAGGACATGGGAGAAGCCTCCCCCTGTCCAGACCCTCTCCTGGGAGGGTCCCCTGAATCTTTCCAACCCTCTCCCGTGGGTACTTAAGGGCTTACCTGGCTGTAGGACCTTAGATTCGTCGTGGACAAGATTCAGAACTGAAAACGCTGCACTTCGACTGTCTGGGCACTCTGGACTTCGTTTGGGTCTGACTTCGTCTTCCTCTCAGTCTGCTGCATTGTCTGTGCCTGTGCACCGTACAGGTTCTGTGTAGGACCTGTGGAGCATCCAAGACACCTGAAAATAATCTCCCTTGGAGTGAAGGAGTCACTCCCCTGCATTCGCAGGCACCGCAACACTGCTGACCAGTCTCCTGATCCCGAGCTCCTACGGACTCCGAAAGGTTCAGCAACATAGGAGGTGGGTTTCTACGTCCCTCGAGGCCCCAGCTGTCCTCTCACTGAGTTTGAGGCCAGTATCCCTTGTGGGAGCTGCAATACCCGAACCCCTGTGCACCGCGTACTTTTGCAAGTGCATGTGCTTGTTGGCAATCCTGTGACAAGTGCATTAGGCTCCAAGTAGCCCCAACCTCTGGCAACTTTTCCCACAAAGATCTTCAACCACCTCGCACCGTGTGCTCCGTGGCCTGTTGTTTTGTGAAGCTGCTCGAGGTCCTCTCGCGACTCCTCTGCCTCCGGCCTGTGGGTCCAATTGAGGGTCATCTTTGTTTTCCTTGGGCTCACTTGATTGCTCTGGGCTTGCCCTGACTCCCCTGCTTGTGGTGAGTCTCCTGGACCTTGCTGGTCCGAACCGTACACTTCCTTGACTTCCTGCGTGGGTTGCTTTTGCCAAGGCTTGTTGGTGCTCCCGCCGGACACCGACCCCTCAGCACTCTATATCCTTCGTGGGACAGCTTGCATCTGGCTCCTGGTCGTCCTCAACGTCACTTGGTCCCCGCAGCTGCAGAGTCGAGGTCACCGTCAACTATCCTGAAGCACCTGACATCAGCGGGCATTAGTCTACCGAGCCCCTGGTCACTCTGAAGTGACCCAGACTCTGTCCCCTCTGCTTTCAGGTACTCGACAAGAATCCACGTTTGGATTCCAACGGACACTTTCTCCTCTTCCAGCAGCTGCTCTTTCTCGAAGTCCCCCATTGGGTTGACGGCGGTTTCTGACGCCACTTCACACCTATGCACCCGGCTTCCCTGGGTTAGGTAACTTGGGTACTTCGGTATCCACGGGTGGGGTGGCTCTCCAACCTTCTGTCTGCCACAGGATTTCCTCGAAGTCCACTGGGAAGGGTCCCTAATCTTTAAAATTCCAACCGCGACTTGCACATAGACAGAGCACACGGTCGTGTTCACACACTGCACACGCACTCCGTGGGGTCCCTATCTACTCACCTTGGGTGGTTCCTTGGGGTCCCAGCAATTCTACGTCCTCTTGACATTGTCCTGACTCGAGTCGTGGTTCTTATACCACTTTCTTAGTATATGGTTTGGTCCCCCCCTGGGGCCCGCTGTGTATTAGTGCTATTTACTGTGATTTCTTTGTTAAAGTATTGTGTGCTTTGTGTCTATCTCCGTGTGGGAGTTCCTGGAACGTACTAGATATTATTATATAATAAATATATATTTTTATAACTACTGTGTGGTTCCCTTTTTATTTAATCCATACTATAAGATTGCATTCTGGTAAAACAAGCTGCTTTACACTCCTTCAAGACTAAGCCTGAAGACTGCTCACCACAGCTACCACTTGGATACCTTTCTAAGGTTGTCTGCGAGCTCTTAAATCAACATAAGGGTTGTCTGGAATGGTGCAAGGTGCCCACTTACATTAGTGGACATCATATACCAGGCCAGCCTTTCACACAAATGTAACCCAGAAGGGCTGGGACGCACACATGGGGACTCTCAAGATCAGAGGTCTCTGGAGCGCTATGGAAACTGTGAAATACATAAACTATCTGGAACGAAAGACTGTCTTCCTAGCGCTGAAAGCCTTCCAGATGCATGTGAAGGGGTGGGCAATGCTTATACAGATGGACAACAAAACGGTTATGTTCTACCTTGATAAGCAGGGGGCATTGGAAGGGGTGGACAGTGCTTATACATATGGACAACACAACAGCTATGTTCCGCCTTAATAAGCAGGGGGAACAAAGTCATTCCCACTGTCAAAACTAACGCTGGAGATATGGAAGTGGGCAATCCAGCGGAACACGACCCTGGTAACAATACACCTTCCGTGGAAGCAGACTACAAAAGCAGATAGACTGAGCAGGCAAGAGAACACCTCCCATTAATGGGAGATAAAGCAGAAAGTACTGGACAGTGTTTTCAAACAGTTTGGAACACCATGGATAGACGTGTTCGCAACTCCAGAAAACGTTAAAAGGCGAAACTTCACATCCAGGTTTCCACACTGCTTGTCTGAGGGGGTGATAGACTAGTCAGAGAAATTTACCTATGCCTTTCCATCGATTGCCCTGATCCCAAGAGTACTTGACAAGGCCACACAATGAGGAACGTCACTCATATTAATTCAGACACAACGGGCCAGACAGACATGGTATGGAGATGTACAAAGGACAAATCATACCAATCAAGGCAACTCAGGAATTGTTCACCACCCAGAGCCAGCCACACTCAACCTAGCAGCATGACTCCTAAATATCTAGAGTTTGGGCACCTTTAGCTGCCCTCCAGGACAATGGAAATCCTGAAGGAGGCAAGGAAACGGAGAACCAGAAAGTGCTAAACGGCCAATTGGACCAGATACTTCCACTGGTGCAGAGACCAAGAAAGACTAGAGACCAGGACAGAGCATAGGACAGGGATAACCTATCTTACTCGTCTACTAGACGGAGGCCTGACCAATGCATCACTAAAGGTCCACCTTGCCGCCACAGTCGCTTCTACCAGAGGAACAACGGGGATCAGCCTCTTCACACTACCAGTAATGAAAAGATTCCTGGAAGGTCAAAGAGAGTGGCGACACCAAGAACATCACCGTCGCCAATGTGGAACCTGAATATAGTACTTACACAACTCATGACAGAACATTTGAACCAATGCACAAGACTGAATTGAAGTTTTTAACCATAAAGACAGCATTGCTAATAGCCATCACATCACTCCACAGGATCAGCGAACTGCAAGCACTGACAATCCTGCAACCATACCTTCAAATCCACAAGGACAAGGTTGTCCTGAGAATGAACCCACATTTCTCCCCAAGTTCTTTCCATGTCAACCAGAGCATCCAACTACTAGCCTTCTTTCAGGACCCTAAGTCTCCAGCAGAGAGGGCACTTCATACCTTGGACATGCGAAGAGCACTCCTGTACTACCTACAGTAGACCAAAGCAATCCGAAAGAGGAACCAGCTCTTCGTCTTCTTTGCCAAGGCAGGCATTGGTACACCGGTAACCAAAGCAACGATTGCACAGTATATTGAGTGAAAAATCTGAATATGCTACACAAAGCCGGTGTAGACCTTACCCACACGCCCCAGGGGGCACTCGAACAGGAAAAAGGGCGCAACCCTAGTGTTCCTAGCAAACATACCACTTGCCGACATCTGCAAGACTGATACCTTCACCTGGGGTGTCCCCCAGGGCTCATCCCTCAACCCCACTCTCTCTAACGAATATATGACCCCCGCTGGCCAACATCGTCAGATCTCACAGTCTCAACATAATTTCCTACACAGAGGACACCTAACTCATCCTCTCACTCACCGATGACCCTACCACCACCAGGAACAGATTCCACAGATGCATGACAAGCATCGCCGACTGGATGAAGAACTGCCTGAAGCTGTACACAGACAAAGCGTTAGTACTGATCTTTAGCAACAACAGCAACCCGTGGAACGACTCCTGGTGCCATCAGATCTAAGGCCTGCATCCACACCTGCCGACCAGGCCAGAAACCTCGGAATCATGATTGACTACAAGCTCACCATGAAATCACAGATTAACACTATTTCCCTCCTGCTTCCTCACTCTGCGCATGCTACGTAACCTCTTCAAGTGGCTACCCCTGCACACAAGATTCACCGTGACACAGGCCCTCCTCCCCAGCCGACTGGACTATGGCAACGCTCTCTACATAGGAATTGCTGCACGTCTCCTACAGAGAGGTCAAACCATACAGAACCCCTCAGCCAGACTCATCCTTGACCTCCCCCCGACAAACCCACATCACCGAAGGCAACTCCATTGGCTCCTTGTGCAGAAGAGATGCCAATTCAAGCTGCCGACCTACACACACACACACACAAGGTTCTACATAACCAAGGACCCACCTACATTAACCACCGCCTGAACTTCCACGGACCGTTGAGAAGACCACACTCCGCCTCCCTGTCACTTACCCACACTCCCTGCATCTACCAAAGCAGAAGTGGAGGATGCTCCTTCTCCTATATCGCAGCAAAAACCTGGAACAGCCTCCCCACATAGCTTCTGACCAACACCTCACTTCCGGAATACCAAAGGGCCATCTAGACTTGGCTGTTCATATGAGCCTTCCGGGACCTGCAAGCGCCTGGATACCCTATCTGGTGATTAGCAGCACTTTATAAATCCTGTTTGATTCATTGATTGATTAATACCTGGGTATCTCAACACACCTTCTTGAAACATTACTGTGTGGACATCCATTAGAACAAAACACAGGTGAGACAAAATATACTACTGCACCTGTTTGAAAATTCACCTACATTTCAACCTACCCTTTCCAGAAAAACAAACACCGCTACGTAATCAGATGCACTGCATGTGAATCCAGAAAAGGATCTGTGCTGCAAAACAAAATGGTTACTTACCAGTAGGTGTAGTTATACAGCCTGAAGAGTTTTCTGAATTCACCTGCGACCCTCCCTCCTTCCTGAAAACGGGGTGGAGGGGGAATAAACAGGCGAGGAGAACAGCGATTCAAGACGAGAGGAAGTTTGTGGAACAGCATACGCAAAAAAAAAGAAGAGAAAAGGAGACAGAAAAAAGAATCTGAAGATGACGGCAACGCACAGGAACTTTCGGGGCTCTGTCTGACGTCACACAAGAGATAGATTTACCACCAAATGGTAGTCGACAATGCCCACATACACAAAACAAAAAGAAAGGGAGCCGGAAGACGAGCAAACCACTAGATGGCGGAATAGATGCACAGCATGTGAATCCAAAAAACTCTTCAGGCTGCAAAACTACTCATGCTGGTAAGTAACCATTTAGTTTTGAGTTATCTGAAATGTGAAGTAGCCCTTTGGTGTAGTAATCTACTTTCCCAGAGTTGCTGTTTCTCTATGAATTCAGCCGTAGGATGGGTATCAATGATCAGGTTAAAACAGTTCTGCATTTTCTGAAGTGCCGAAATACTGATTCTCTAAAGGTACGCCTATTCACGGGTGGATATGCCAGACACATTGTATTGTAGCATTCTTTTTTGTATAGCTCTTACTAACCTTATGAGGGGCACTGAAGTGCTTTCTCACACACATAAGCTACCACCATGTAGGATGTAGGCACATCAATTTGCATACTATCTTCCGAGCTCCTCCCAGTGAGAAGTAGTGCCTCTTCGTCCCGAAGCAATACCAGAACATGTTCTGGCACCTAGGATGGCTATCAGCCGAGTATGCTAGAGTGGGCTGGATGACCCTGCTGCTTGTGTGTTATTCTAGTAGCATAACCTGCGGAGTCACATAGCTATGCTTTGGATCATAGAACCTTAGTAGGCAGGGACTGAGTCATCCTACTACCTGAGTACCCATGAGCCCCGGACCAACTAGCTATAGTGTCTCACTTGCCCTCCTACTCACTCAAAGAGGAACAAGTGATTAGACACCCCAGATCACAACACTCCCGACCCTCTCAGGAATCGCTGTTGCTGGACACACCCTTTCACTCTCACATTCGTACTACTCCACAATAAGATCTGACAGACACGAAAATACGTTTTAAATGTTTATTTTAACTTTTGTGCTCTAGTATGCAGTATATGTGCCACAATGAGTAAGAAAATGCCTAACACAAATACGGTCAGCATAGTATGTAGTCCATTAATCATAAAAGGAGCTGTCATTATATAAGACAGGATAGCCTAACCACCTCCCCTTCTACAGAAGCAAAGTGATTATATATCAGAAGATCTTCTGGGTGTTTGCTGCAGACCCCGCACCTTAGCATGCACAGATGAAAGTCCTACATATCGGGTGCTGTCACGATCTCTTCCCTAGAAAGATCACTCTCCAAGTGTGTTGTTACCTATTCTGAACATAGCTATATGACCCAGTACGTGTTCCCAAACAACAGCTGCATTTGGGTGTTTTGTCTAGGTGCTGAGGCCTTACCAGAACAAAATAACAAGCAGCATTGTTGTTTGACCTTGTCTACGATGTGTGCAGGCTAAATCCCAGGAAAGAACAGAACGCGAAAACAGCAGGTTCTGTGTGAAAGTACAGTGTGGCCCAAAGCAAAATACATTTGTATAGTAACGTGCGCAAAGAAGATGGTAGTCTGCAACATGCTCATGCTAACATAGGGAAAACGACAATGGGCCTGCACAGGACATATGACCGCTTTATGTTGAAGCATGTATGTGCTTTCTGAATTCACATCCTCTTTTGGGCGGGAGTGGAAGCAGCTGAGTCTATCGCAAGTTATCCTGACTTGAAAAGTCAGGTAAAGTTTGAGAATGGATTAAGAGCATCTTAGTTATGTTTTTCTTGTACTTAACATTCAAGCTTCTGCCTCCAGTGACTGGGCTGTTTCTGCAGTCCATGAGAACGATTGTGGTCATATTTGTTATCAGGGCTCCATTTTTAATCTCTTCCGCTATAAAGTGTTGGGAAGCAAACGTCCTCCATGCCATCACATCTGACAATGACCCAGTCTATTTATTGCAAACCTGGGGAAGGACGCACAAGTGGATGTTGCATTGGCTTTTGTCTGGCTATGTCTCTACTGCAAGACCAGGAAGGGCCCACCTTGCATCCGTGAGGTGCAGAACTGTACAAAGGAGTTTGTTAATATCTTCCCGTTGGGTGCCTGGAGCCATAGGTTGTCATGATCAGCTGGATGCATGTGAGCTGGCTGCATGGGTTTACAGTGACGTAGAACAGGGGAAGGTGACTATGCGAGTGCACTGTGTTGTGTGGTGGACATGGGTGTTCACATTTTGGGTGGTGTACAGGAGTCATTTCCCTGCTGTGAAATGAATTCATGTTGTGGTATTGTGTGTTGTGGTAATGAGTGGAGCATGTGGTGGGAACAGAGGTTGTGCTGACTCATGCCGTTTGTCCTTCTTGTAAATTGTTTCATGGGGAACCTTCTTTGGGGGTCGGGCGAGGTTGTGTTAGAGGTGTCTGCGAGATAGTGGTCCCCTTACAGCATATGAGGAGGCCCACTCTCCCTAGATGCCTTTTAACAGTCCTGTTTTAATTTACTTCCTGAAGGATAAGTGGTCTGAGGGAAGAGAGTTCCAGAGGTGTGCACTGAGGGCATGGAAGCATGGGGCTCCCTTTCTTTTCTTCTTAAAACAAGCACTTTGATTGAGTTAGCATTTTTTGGTTCTGAAGCTGTGGGAACAGCTATATTTATTTAGGAAGATGGGAATGGAGGAAATTAGGCCCTTTGCCATGGTGGCATGTGTGACTGAGTGGCTGGTGTCTACAGTAAGCCTTGTAGTTTGGGGAGATGTGTTTTCTGTGGTTAGAGTGTAGAAGGAGCCTGGCAGTGGCATTCTGGACCCTTGTTGTCTTCTTCTGAGGTATGCTAGGAGGCCCAATGTGAGTGTGTTGGTGTAAATGAAGTGCAGAACTGTAAGAAGGAGGTTGTTAATAGAAATGGCTAACCCAGAAGAGAAAACGACTTCCCTGGCACCTCCCACTGACGTTGTGAATATCTACTGAACTTCTGCGAAGATAAGATCTGTAATATAGCCTGAGAGCCCGCCGTAGCGGACTCTACCAGCCGTTAAAGGCCCGCTCCTCACCTTTAACAAGGGAGTAGGCCTTTAATGGCCAATAGAGCCTGCTTCGGAGGGCTCTAATGCTATTAGAACTTTCCGCTCCTAGAGGGCAGAATGTTCTTATTTGCAAAACAAAGGCCTCACAGATCCCGAGGGTATTGAAATCCCCTCAGGCTCCGTGAGGTCTTTTGTTCAAAGCAACAGCTGTGAACAAGTATTGGAATGTTGGTTCTCCAGGCTTCTGCCGGCCATTAGAAGCCCAGACCACTCAATTGTTTTCAATGGAGCTTCCTTCCAACAGTCCAATGTTCTAATGTATATAAATCCATCATAACGGCTCATAGCAGTTGACTCCATTCCATCACCCCGTCATTTGTTCTTTTATTCTTTAATCCTATGACAGAAAGGAAATAATACAGCCGGTCAAGGAAATCAAAGCCTCTACCCTCCAAGAGGATTATTGTGTAGCTGCATTAATGACAAATGTAGACCTGTGCGAAATGAAAATTACCCAAGGGTAATTTGCCTAATTTGGCGAAATTCATGTTACACTTGCTACGCAAAATTCCGAAAATTATGCTAACACGCGATTTTGTGAAATTGCGCCTCATTCGCAGTAAATGTTTACCATGAAAGGACAGAAACAACAGAACGCTAGCAGCTGTTGTTTACAGACCTTTTGGGTTTCCTGCACTGATTTTTTAAGCGTGTAATGCGTCCTTGTGTCAAAAATTAATGCAAGAACACATAGTAGTAAACTATAGTGCAAAGTGGCTGATTTGTATTTCATGTAATTATGCATAATTTTGCAAATGGGTGCAAGTTTCTCACACCCATAAAAAAAAAAGCTTTCCCCTGTCCGCTGGAGAAGTCACAAGTATAATTAACACTTATTCTCTTAACTGCACGTTAACTATATCTGTCAAACAGGCAGTCATTACCTTTCTCAAGAAACCTACAGCTGACCACAATGTTCTCTCCTGCTAAAGACCAATTTGAAAATTCCAATATCCAAGCAAAGTCCTGGATTGTTGTCTCCAGACAACTGCAAGACTATGTGGAGCAGAACTCCATGCTGAACAATCACTAATCTGGAGTTAGACCTTCTGAGTGCACCGAATCCGCACTGGAAAATGTGAAAGATTACCTCATCTTCGCCGTTGACGAAGGCCACCAAGCAGCTGTGATCCTTCTTGTCCTCTCAGCTGACACCATCACAATAAAGAAGTCAACGGTGGTGTGGTAAGGTGGTGGAATGATGAATGTGAACTGTGGGGTATTGGGAATGCTGGGCAGTGGTGTAATCGGCCAATGGAGTGTTAAGAGGTAGTAGCTGACAATATAGTGGGTTTTAATGAGTTGTGAGGTGTTTGGTTTTGGAGAGGTTTGCTTGTGTGTTTTGTTTATCGGCCGAGCTGTGGCAAGAGGATGTATTGTGAGGTCTGAAAGACAGGTTGTGAAGAGGAGTGGCAAAAGCCCTGCAGTAAGAGAGGAGTTCCAGTTTTGTGCCTGGAGACATAGGTTGTGATGATTGGCTGAGTGCATTAGCAGTGGCTGCACTTGTTGACAGTGAGATACAACTGGGGAAGGTGAATATGCAAGTGTAGTGTGTTTTGTGGTAGACCTGGTGTGAGGAGGGGCCCGATATCGCACCTCCAAAAGACCGTCAACTACCATGGATCGGAGCACTGGAAACAACCCGAACCAAGGAGCACCAGGAACCAGCAAGGGTTAACCCATTGCTCCTAACTTCTCCCCTGCAGGAAGAAGGAGGAGTCCACAAGGAAGAGAACCAATCGGGTGTACCCCGAGGAGGAGAAAAGGTGAATCCGGAAGAGGAAGACGTCCAAGAGGCAGAGACCGGAGGGTGGAGTCGAGTGGAGCTGCAGCACGCTGGAAGCGGAGGAGCAGAGGAGACGCTGAGGCAAAAGGACGAAGACGCGGAAGACGACCTCGACAACGGCAAGGAGTGGTGTGAGGACTGGTGGATTCCCCCCTCCCCCAGGAGGTGCGACATCGCCGGCGCAACTCAAGAGAGTTGCAGCCCGGACGGTAAGTGACCCGTAACTGGGCCGTGGTGGACGACGCTGTGTGAAGGGAGGGAGTCTCGAGGGAGCAGGGAGGGTAGTAAGGGGAAGGGGCCGACTTTCCGCAAAGGACCAAGCACCATAATTGTTTCTTGTTTCTTTATATTTTGGTTAGTTTTGTTTTCTTCCCCTTCGTGTTTCCTCCCCTCCCTGCTGGGTACACCGATTGGAAAAAGCAGCATGTTTGCTCTACTTTTGGTTGGGCACTGAGATAGTGCGTGAGGCCCTATACAGAGGAGACTAGGTCAAACACTTGGCTAATAGTTTGGGCCAAATATAGACCATATATATATATATATATATATATATATATATATATATATATATATATATATATATATATATTTATAAACACAATCCCAACTTCCAAATTGGTGAAGAAACACAGGTACAGACCACAACGTGCTGCTGATTGCAATTTCAGTGCAAATGTATTCCGTGCAAATTGGCATGACGCGTTTCGGCCGTGTTACCACGACCTTGATCACAGGCTGGACTGCCGTTCAACATCAAAGTCCACAAGTGTCCACAAACGAAGTACACTCCACTACCTGCCATCGTAATTAATTTTGGTTACTCGGTGTGGAGTGTGCTCCGTTTGTGGACACTTGTGGACTTTGATGTTGAACGGCAGTCCAGCCGTTGGAGCTGCACCACTGGCCTGGATGTATGGCGGACCCCAGCCTCGTGAACGACGAGGCATTGGGGAACACTGAGGGATGTTATTTGCAGGGACAGTGGGTCATGGAACTGTTCGACCTATTTGAGGTATTATTGAAAAGTATTTGAAGTGGCATCACAAGACGAGTGTTATTATGCAAATGGACTACTAGTCCCATGGTGCAATTGTGTGAACTTTCCAACTCACCTGCGGAAAATTAAAATGAATTTAAATGCCGACCAGCAGCCCGCACTCTTCATTTTTGTTGCCGCTTGCCTGTGATCAAGAGCTATTTGAGCTTGAAACGCGTTAGGCACTAATTTATTGTAACAGTACGTGCCAGCCTACCTGCCATCGTAATTAACTTTGGTTACTCGGTGTGGAGTGTGCTCCGTTTGTGGACTTTGAGAGATATATATATATATATATATATATATATATATATATATATATATATATATATATATATATATATATATATATATATATATATATATATATATATATATATATATTGGAAGTGGAGGTCCCTGTCACTTACCGGCGCCACCAAATGCTGGCGGCATGCGCCCACGACCCCTCGCTTCAACGTTAGGCTAAGTAAGGACACCGTCTGAGATAGCCCTGCTCACCCCCTTAGTAGCTTGGCACGAGCAGCCAGGCTTATCTCCAAGGCACGAGTGTTCAGTATGTGCAACCACGCTCACAATAACCCCATGATGTCATCACAAATAGACTCCACACGAGTATTGATAAAAAGAGTATAATCTTTATATAAGAAATTATACGATACGACCACACGATACAAAATCAACATATAAGAACAGGTAGTATTTTTTCCGGTGGGTTGGTAGGTTCTAATCCCAACCACCGCGTCTAACCAACAGTTAAGCTCTTCTCTAACCGTTTCCCAATAGGTTAGACCAGTCGTATTGCTAGAAACACACACGTTGCATAAGGAAACAATACTGCAATGCGTAACGATAGTCTCTTATACTGTGCAACAGAGAAATAATGCCATACGTAGCGCCACAGTCATGTACTTTGCAATTGAAGGAATAATGCAATGCGTATCACCACCAGCATGCCCTGTACCAGGAAGAAACAAAGCAATGCGTCGCGCTACAATCCTGTGCGGTGCAATAAAGAAATAATACACTGCGCCACGTTATACTCAGATACTGTGCCCTGACGAAATCATTCAATGCGCTACGTTACAATCAAATAATATGCATGAGAAATAACGCAGTGCGTAGCGCACCAAGCATAAAGTTCGTTAGGCACAAATGAGGTCAGGCGTCATACGACAGTTCGATAGTTCGTTAGCAGCAATAATGCAATTGTGTAATACGACAGTTTTACGTGCTCCAGTAACAGTGCCCCCGTTATGGATCAAATGATGACACACAAAGTACTGCTTCCCACTCCGGCCCCAGTACTGCCCCCGTCCTGGGTCAGCACGTGCCGGGATCCGAGCCGAAGCAATGGCTCGCGCAGCTGACTGAGCGGGAGGCCGAGAGAATGTCCCTCCGGGCCCGCACCCCACCCCAGGTGTTGATCCACGTTACCGGGGGGGCACGATCCCACTCTCCTCCCCGACGTCAGCGACTTGGGCCTTGATCCAGAACTCCGTCACGGGTTTTGGCGGACTCGGGCCGGCGGCTCAGCTCTTCTGTGGCTGCCGGTCCGGGCCGCTACTGATGGACTCCGAGGGCCCCGATGACTGGGCCCTCACTCCGGCGGACTCGGTCCACACCGAGACCCGCCCTCAGCACTGTGGAGACTTTACTTCAGTTTGGTGCACAACCTAACCCGGCACTCCTCACCAGCACCTCAGGTTGTACTTCGACACGCACACCGCGCGTCCGAGACTTGCCTCTTCTCTGGTGCTCACGACGATCCGGCGCTCTTCACCAACGCTCCGCATGCACCTCAACACGCACCCTGCGCGATCGAGCCTAGCCTCTTCTCCCGGTGCACACGATGTCCAGGCGCTCTTCCTCACGCCCTGGCTGCACCACGACACGCACCCCTGCGCGTCCGAGTCTCACCTCTTCTCCCGGTGCACTACGATGTCCAGGCGCTCTTCACTCAACGCGCTGGACTGCACCACGACACGCACCCATGCACGTCCGAGACTCACTTCTTCTGCTGGTGCACTACGAGGCCCAGGCGCTCCTCACCAACACCCAGGCTGCACCACGACACGCACCCAGCGCGTCCGAGACTCACTTCTTCCTTTGGTGCACACGAGGCCCAGGCGCTCTTTACTAGCACCCGGGCTGCACCACGACACGCACAACTTGCGCGTCCGAGCCTCGCCTCGTCTCCCTGTGCACTCCACGACCAGACGCTCCTCACCAACGCCTTGGCCTGCACCACGACACGCACTCTGCGCGTCTTAGACTTAGCTTACTCCTGCGTGCCCACGATCACACGGCACAACTTCTGAGGGTCTCAAGCGGCACAAAGCATGCGCACACCGCGTTGCTTGGGACTTCTCCGGAAGCTTTTATGATCCTGTATTTCCAAACAGGGAGCCAGCTCACCTCGGGCCCTTGGGGTTACAAGACACAGCACAAAGCACAGTCTTCTTCAAGCAGGGGGACCCAGCGCCTCCAAGCACAGTCCCAACAGCCTCTTCCTTAGTTAGAACAGCAAACTGCAGACCAGCCCCAGATCACGAAGCAAGGATTGGTCTATCCACCACAGTCTCTTCAGTTGTTCCTTCTTTAGCAGAGGTTCCTCTTGACCACAGAATGGGTCCAAGCCTTTTCAGTCTCAATCCATATCTGTTTCATTCCAACGTTCAGGGGTTTCAGCTCTCAGTTATACCCCTTACTGTCTTTGAAGTTTGTATGTGCTCAGGGGTCCCTGACCTCTCCTTAAATCAGTTCTGGGTGTCTCCCTCCCAGTGTCACCTCTCTCCCTTTGATACTGGGGGTCTGGATCCTTAATCACTCAGCAGGAGATGGGTCAATTGGTTTATAGCACCAGCCCAGGCCTTTTCACCTCCCGGGCTTCTCCTCCCCTACTCTCCAGGTGCAGGGCAGCCTGGTGCCATCTCAACCCCTCCATGGGTCAAGACCTCTCCCAGCTCCTCTCCCAGCTCCTCTCACCTTTCAATTCCAGACAGACAATCCACATTTCAGAGACACACAGAAATGCTCAGAGCACAAAACTCAGCCACTTCTAAAAGAGTGGTTTATAAACACACAGTGACAAAACCACCTTTACAGAAAGATGCATTATGACACTGTGAGTTCACACATACCAAACTTCACCTCTCCATTATAAACTGACAGGAAACTAGGCTAACAAATACAACACCTAGCCTCCCCCATTCTGTCCTATGGGCAGAATGGCCTTTCAGCAGTGAAAAACGAAATGGAGAGTTTTTCACTGCCAGAACACAACACCCACCTCAGTTTATGTTCTGCCTTTTACCTACACTGCACCCTGCCCAGGGGTTACCAGAGATCTACCACAGGGGTGCCCCATGTGTATGTAAAAGGGAAAGTCAGGCCTGACAAGTGGTTGCACTTGTCAGGACAACATGCTAACTTAGCATTCTGCACGCAGGCCCTACACTGAAGGCCCGAGTTCCCTTCTCTGCGCGCCCTTGCATTACTAGCCCTTGCACACACAGTGCACATCACTAGGGACTTTTACTAGTAAGGCAACCATACCAATCATGACCAACCAATCACCATACATTTTACACAGGGAATTCCTGTACTTTGACACTGATCAGCAGTGGCAAAGTACCCAAAGCATCTAAATTGGCATCTCTAGGTCAGGAAAATGGTCTAGGGGGAAAGCAAAAAGTTTAGGGAACTTTAACCAAAAAGGCCAAGTCCTACACAACCCCCTCCCAGCCAAAAGCCAGGGGAGACCAATCATTACTTTGATGGACTTCCTGGCTTCGGGCGATAGAACCAGGACGCAGGCCCTCTACCACAGGGACACCCTCCTGTTCCTCGCCTTCCTACCCACAGGGGGACTTCTTGATCACCACCCCCTGAGCCAACAATGCTGTTCCATGGATCCCCCCACCAGGGGGAACCCTCCAGGGGTGCTGGACCCATGCCAACCCCTCCCTGGAGTGGTACCCTGGGGAGACCCATCGGGCAGGATACTACCTCCAATTATCCTGCCCTCTATATTAAGAGTGGGTCTACCTTGGTCACTCCTAGGGGACCCCTTGGTGTCCCCACCGGGGAACACAACCCTTTCTTAATCTTCCATTTAGCTTTCTGGGCCTGCCACTTAGGAATGTCACCCACAAACTTCAGAACGGCAGGAGCTCTGGCTACAGACTCCCCACGCCCTCCTGACGTTAGGTGTTCTTCCCCACACTGCTGGCAACCAGGCATGAGGCCCCCACCCAGGGGCTCTCCTACGGCCCCCCCCAGTTTCCTGGGTGGTGCTGCTGATCCCTGGGGGTGCTGCTCACTCTGCCTCCCCCCTTTGGAGACAAGGGGCTAGCCAGCAACCCCTCCTCCCTACTCTGGGATCTCCTCACGCCACCTGGCCCTCCTTCCTCTCTGGGGCCCCTTCAGGCCCCTGGACCCATGACCAGGGGTCCGGTTCTCGTGCAGGCTCCCGGGAATCAAGGAACCCACACTCCTAACCCGGGGTGGCGCAATCCTGGAAAATAATTTCTGAGCCTAGGCTCCCCTGGGGCCAAATCTGATAACCCCTCCAAATCATTTACCATGCTGACCACTACCCAATCCTCCAGTGCACTCTTGTACTCATCCACACTTGGCACTGGCTGTGCGCTGCCACCAATCACACTGGACTCTGCTTGTCTACCCTTAATGTCCAGTTCCCTCATGCTTAACTCATGAGCGAAGAGAAGCCGTTTCTCTTCCAACGCGAGAGCGTTCCTGCTCTCCTCTGCTTGAGTTTTAAGCTTTAACACCTCCAACTCATGCAGCCTGACCCTTTGGTTTTCCTCCAACTCCTCTGGCGAAAAACTCCTCCCTGAATGGCTACTACCAGCCCCTCCGGCTGGTCCCTCCACTGGCAAATCCTGTGGACCAAATCCATTCCCTGGGTCATCCTCATCCACCTCACCATCACCTGTCTCCTGAGCCTCTTTGGCTTCCCACCAGGCCCTCAAGGCCACCTGCAGCTCCTCCTTCTTGGCGCTACTCTTCATGGGACATCCCAAAGCCCTGCAGAATTTCCTCAACTGATCAACCTTGTAGGTAAACAGTGCCTCAATGTCAAACTCCAATTCTGCAATCTCAGCCTCACCGGCTATCTGGCTCTCCCCTGAGACATGATGTGTGGATTAAACTTAGAACCACCAAATCAAAAAACAATATGTTGTTGTATCGCGGTCTACAATCAATTTATGATGAACACCAATTACTGTGAGTGGTTTTGCACATACGCGTTTACTTTCTATTAGGATCGAATCCCACCGCTCTGCCGCCAAATGTTGGAAGTGGAGGTCCCTGTCGCTACCGCCGCCACCAAATGCTGGAGGCGTGCGCCCTCAACCCCTCGCTTCAACGTTAGGCTAAGTAAGGACACCGTCTGAGATAGCCCTGCTCACCCCCTTAGTAGCTTGGCACGAGCAGCCAGGCTTATCTCCAAGGCATGAGTGTTCAGTATGTGCAACCACGCTCACAATAACCCCATGATGTCATCACAAATAGACTCCACACGAGTATTGATAAAAAGAGTATAATCTTTATATAAGAAATTATACGATACGACCACACGATACAAAATCAACATATAACAACGGGTAGTATTCTTTCCGGTGGGTTGGTAGGTTCTAATCCCAACCACCGCGTCTAACCAACAGTTAAGCTCTTCTCTAACCGTTTCCCAATAGGTTAGACCAGTCGTATTGCTAGAAACACACACGTTGCATAAGGAAACAATACTGCAATGCGTAACGATATTCTCTTATACTGTGCAACAGAGAAATAATGCCATACGTAGCGCCACAGTCATGTACTTTGCAATTGAAGGAATAATGCAATGCGTATCACCACCAGCATGCCCTGTACCAGGAAGAAACAAAGCAATGCGTCACGCTACAATCCTGTGCGGTGCAATAAAGAAATAATACACTGCGCCATGTTATACTCAGATACTGTGCACTGACGAAATCATACAATGCGCTACATTACAATCAAATAATATGCATGGGAGAAATTACGCAGAGCGTAGCACACCAAGCATAAAGTTTGTTAGGCACAAATGAGGTCAGGCGTCATACGACAGTTCGATAGTTCGTTAGCAGCAATAATGCAATTGTGTAATACGACAGTTTTATGTGCTCCAGTAACTGCCCCCGTTATGGATCAAATGATGACACACAAAGTACTGCTTCCCACTCCGGCCCCAGTACTGCCCCGCCCTGGGTCAGCACGGGCCGGGATCCGAGCCGAAGCAGCAGCTCGCGCAGCTGACTGAGCGGGAGGCCGAGAGAGTGTCCCTTCGGGCCCTCACCCCACCCCAGGTGTTGATCCACGTTACCTGGGGGGGGGGCGCGATCCCACTCTCCTCCCCGACGTCAGCGACTTGGGCCTTGATCCAGAACTCCGTCACGGGTTTTGGCGGACTCGGGCCGGCGGCTCAGCTCTTCCGTGGCTGCCGGTCCGGGCCGCTACTGATGGACTCAGAGGGCCCCGATGACTTGGTCCTCACTCCGGCGGACTCGGTCCACACCGAGACCCGCCCTCATCACTGTGGAGACTTTACTTCAGTTTGGTGCACAACCTAACCCGGCACTCCTCACCAGCACCTCAGGTTGTACTTCGAAACGCACACCGCGCGTCCGAGACTTGCCTCTTCTCTGGTGCTCACGACAATCCGGCGCTCTTCACCAACGCTCCGCTTGCACCTCAACACGCACCCTGCGCGTTCGAGCCTCGCCTCTTCTCCCGGTGCACACGATGTCCAGGCGCTCTTCCTCACGCCCTGGCTGCACCACGACACGCACTCCTGCGCGTTCGAGCCTCGCCTCTTCTCCCGGTGCACACGATGTCCAGGCGCTCTTCCTCATGCCCTGGCTGCACCACGACACGCACCCTTGCACATCGGAGTCTCGCTGTTTCCTTTGGTGCACACGAGGCCCAGGCACTCTTCACTAGCACCCGGGCTGCACCATGACACGCACACTTGCGCGTCCGAGCCGAGCCTCGTTTCCGCTGGTGCACTCCACGACCAGACGCTCCTCACCAACGCCTTGGCCTGCACCACGACAGGCACTCTGCGTGTCTTATACTTACCTTACTCCTGCGTGCCCCCGATCACACGGCACAACTTCTGAGGGTCTCAAGCGGCACAAAGCAAGCGCACACCGCGTTGCTTGGGACTTCTCCGGAAGCTTTTATGATCCTGTATTTCCAAACAGGGACCCAGCTCACCTCAGGCCCTTGGGGTTACAAGACACAGCACAAAGCACAGTCTTCTTCAAGCAGGGGGACCCAGCGCCTCCAAGCACAGTCCCAACAGCCTCTTCCTTAGTTAGAATAGCAAACTGCAGACCAGCCCCAGATCACGAAGCAAGGATTGGTCTATCCACCACAGTCTCTTCAGTTATTCCTTCTTTAGCAGAGGTTCCTCTTGACCACAGAATGGGTCCAAGCCTTTTCAGTCTCAATCCATATCTGTTTCATTCCAACGTTCAGGGGTTTCAGCTCTCATAGTTATACCCCTTACTGTCTTTGAAGTTTGTATGTGCTCAGGGGTCCCTGACCTCTCCCTAAATCAGTTCTGGGTGTCTCCCTCCCAGTGTCACCTCTCTCACTTTGATACTGGGGGTCTGGATCCTTAATCACTCAGCAGGAGATGGGTCAATTGATTTATAGCACCAGCCCAGGCCTTTTCACCTCCCGGGCTTCTCCTCCCCCTACTCTCCAGGTGCAGGGCAGCCTGGTGCCATCTCAACCCCTCCCTGGGTCAAGACCTCTCCCAGCTCCTCTCCCAGCTCCTCTCCCCTTTCAATTCCAGACAGACAATCCACATTTCAGAGACACACAGAAATGCTCAGAGCGCAAAACTCGGCCACTTCTAAAAGAGTGGTTTATAAACACACAGTGACAAAACTACCCTTACAGAAAGATGCATTATGACACTGTGAGTTCACACATACCAAACTTCACCTCTCCAATATAAACAGACAGGAAACTAGGCTAACAAATACAACACCTAGCCTCCCCCATTCTGTCCTATGGGCAGAAAGGCCTTTCAGCAGTGAAAAACGAAATGGAGAGTTTTTCACTGCCAGACCACAACACCCACCTCAGTTTATGTTCTGCCTTTTACCTACACTGCACCCTGCCCAGGGGTTACCTGAGATCTACCACAGGGGTGCCCCATGTGTATGTAAAAGGGAAAGTCAGGCCTTACAAGTGGTTGCACTTGTCAGGACAACATGCTAACTTAGCATTCTGCGCGCAGGCCCTACACTGAAGGCCTGAGTTCCCTTCTCTGCGCGCGCTTGCATTACTAGCCCTTGCACACACAGTGTACATCACTAGGGACTTTTACTAGTAAGGCAACCATACCAATCATGGCCAACCAATCACCATACATTTTACATAGGGAACTCCTGTACTTTGACACTGATCAGCAGTGGCAAAGTACCCAAAGCATCTAAATTGGCATCTCTATGTCAGGAAACCGGTCTAGGGGGAAAGCAAAAAGTTTAGGGAACTTTAACCAGAAAGGCCAAGTATGTATATATATATATGTTCTGCTTGTGAACGAGGTAGAACCATAAAAAGAGGCCATAGAGGGGGAGTGGGAACAAGGAGCCCTGGAATGCTTTCTTTAATTTTCCTTTATTTTTCAAAAGTTGAACACCCTGCCTAAGACAAGAGCTCGATCTCCCATCTTACACTCCTGGTGAGGTGACGGATACTCTCCCAATTCTTCATAGAAACTTGCCTACCATAAGAGACTCACCGTCCTCTTTCTTCTTTTTGAGCTTCCTGGGGGACATGTAGCTGAAGAGAAAAGCCTGCAGCCCAGAAAGAAGATAAGAGTGAAGAGACCTGGCACCAATAACGATCCAAGACGAATCTTTAGATCGATTTTTCAAATAAAACGTAAGAATTGATAAACGCATCAAGCCTCCTAGCTTCTTTTTCCGCCCATCCCTCTCACACCTGGGTGTTCACGTTTTAGGTGATGTGCAGGGGTCGTGTCCCTTTTGTGAAATAAATTCATGTTGTGGTGTTTTGTGTTGTGTTACTGAGTGGCGCACGTTATAGGAACAAAGGTTGCGCTGCCTCAAGCGGTTTGTCGTTCTGAATTGTTTTATGGGGAACCTTCATCAGGGTTCAGGCAAAGTTGTGTTAGACATGCTTACGAGACAATGGTTCCCCTTACAGCATATTGTGCCCAGGACCCGCTTTTCCTAGACACCTTTTAATAGCCAAAGTTTCATTTCCTTGTAAGTGCTTCTCTTCTTAAAGAGGAGCAGCTATATTTACATCTGAAGCTGGGACTGAAGGACATTTTTAATTTATTTATTTATAGAGCGCAACATTCATCCGTAAGGATATCACGGCGCTAAGGAGAGCACATCCTAAGTGAGGGGGTTCAGGGGAAGGGTTCCTAGGTGATAATTCAGTCATTGGGGAAAAGATGCGTTTTTAGTTTTTTCCTAAATGCCGTGTAGTTGTCTGTGAGTCGAAGTTCCAGATGAAGTTCATTCCAAAGTGTTGCCGCAAGATGAGAGAAGGAACGATCCCCCACTCTGGACTTCCTGATACGTTTGGTTACTGCCCGCGCCTGATGGCGTGACCTCAGGTTTCGAGTGGGTGCATAGAATTCAACTCTGTCTTGGTGAATTCTGGGTCCGAGATGATGTAAGACCTTATGTGCATGACTCAGCAGCTTGAATTTGGCCCTTTGTCTAACTGTGAGCCAATGGAGTGTCTTCATACACTCAGATGCTGAGCTGTACTTACTCTTGTTGCATACCAATTTGGCTGCCGCATTCTGGCCCAGCTGCAGTCGAGAGAAGAGGTAGTCCGCCATGCCAACAAAAAGAGCATTCCCATAATCCATCCTACTTATAAGCAGGGCTTGGACGAGGATTCTTCTACACTCTATAGGAATCCGTTGGAAGAGTCTTTTTAACAACTTAAGTGTTTCAAAGCTCTTCCCGCAGAGTGCATGTACATGGTCCTGCATGGTGAGTGCACTATCAACAAGAATGCCCAGAGTTTTTGCAACTTGTTTGGGGGCGGGGGCATTGCCCAATGAAGAGGGCCACCAGGTTGCATTCCAAACTAAATATGCTCCTCCGAAAAGAAGAATCTCTGACTTGTCTGCATTTAACTTCAGACAGTGGTCGGACATCCAGGCTGCCATTAGGCCCTTTGGTATGGTAAGCTCTAGGTGTGACTGTCTAGGTGATGGGTGTCTCCAGAAGACTTTGTAGTTTGGGGAGATGTATTTTCTGGGATTAAAGTGTTGAAGGAGCCTGGCCGTGGAATTCTGGACCCTTGCAGTCTTCTGAGGTACGCTAAGAGGCCCAGTGTGAGTGTGTTGTTCTAATCTAGCCAAGAGAGAATAAGGGAGATACTAGCGTGAACTCCATGAGGGTGTGGCAGGTAAGGGAGAAGGTGTGGAGATGATAGAAGCCTAATTTGATTACTTTGTTGATATGTGGCTCAAGCGTAGTTCTGAGACCTTGCTTATCCCAAGGACTTTTTTTACTGTCTTTGGTGGGGAAAGTGCAGGGGACCTTGGTATTTGGCAAAACGGCAATCACACCGACCAAGATGCTGTAGATGAAGAAATCTCTTTTTGAACTTGTACAGTCAGCTGAATAGGCTGTTGTAGACAGATACTGGTAACCTAGATACTCTGAAGATGATCTGTTCGTCACTTGCATAATTATAACATGTCATTCTAACTGAGCCAATTAGCAAGATTAGGGCTGTCATGGTGCATTGAAAAGCAAAGGTGATGAGTTGTGCCTTGGGGAAACACACAGGTGACTGGGCTGCTTTCAGGGCAAAAAGGTAATGGGTCATGTGGACATTCTGAGTATGGTTTCCTAGGATCCAGTCAAAGGCAGATGGTTGGATACCCAGGTAGTTCAGTGCGGTAAACATAATCCAGTGCTTTACTGTGTCAAATGCAGATGGGAGGTGCAGGAGTACGGGGATCCATGGTTTTATCAACCTTGGTTATGGTTTTTAGGTCACCTAGATAGACTACACTAGTTAGGTCTCTTAATGGTCTGAAACCTACGTGAGCCTGGTGAAGGTGGGAGTATTCATCAGAGTGTATAATAAGACAACATACTCCCAAACAAACACACCCTACACGGTGTAACTTGTTTCCCATGTAGGCCAGCGCTTCAGTGTAATATATATGAGTAGAAGCTCTATATAAATGCTGCAATGCAAAACAATAAAATATGTTAATTGAAAACATTGTCCCCCAGTTGTTTGGCCTAGCAGTGGTCGATAGTTGGCGCGTTCTGGATCCACAGAGGGTTTTTTGGGAAATAGTCTGATTTGTGCTCGCTTGAATTGATCACAGCTTTTGCATTTTGTTGAAGACGGCAAAAATGGTTTTTGAGGTCCAAAGAAGGTTTAGTAGCTCTTTGTATAACACCAGATGGCAGGGATCTAGGAGAGATAGGCAGGTCTTCTAGTTCGTATTAAATGGAGTAGTCGAGGAGTGACATAAGTTGTATGTCGAGGAGGAGCTGGTTTTTGGTTGTGTCAGAAGCCTGGGTTTGGAGAGAGTTGCTTTCAGCTGGAGCAGTCTGGTACTGTAAGCTATTGAAGGTGTGTTATAAGGTCTTGTGGAGTGGAGTGGAGTGGTTGGTCGGTTCGTTGCAGAGCTCATGGGTAGTAGGAGTAGTGTTGGCAATGGTTTTTATGATGTACGTCTTGCTGATCACCATGAAGAGCTCTTTTTATGGGTGAGTTGCAGCGACCAACAGGTTGCTGTAGTCCGCCTTTTTCCAATACGTGTTGTTGCGCTGAAGTGTTTAAGTTGTTGCAATGTCAATCTACCCTTTATGGAGGGTAAAGAACGTCTTTTGTGTTCAAAGCATTGGTCATATTGTTTAAATTTAGCGGTGGTAGAGAAGGATTTGGAGTCATTCATCTTTTTAACGCATGAACATTTTTTCAGTGATGCTATGGTACCAAGGGTCTAGTTACAAACGGCAAATGGTGTTGAGTGCCTGAGTGGGAGAGCACAGGCTGTGGAAGGAGGTGGAACTGGGGGTGCTGCAGAACCCCCAGAAATAACCATGCGGAAGTTCTGAAGGTGAATGAGCAACAAAGATGCCTTGAAATGTTGTCTTTATCTTGTTACATTTGCTGTGTGTTCAAAGCCAGAGGTCAAATGTCGGGCTCTGTCTTCTGACAACTTGCTGCTTATCCTTTTAATATGGAGATTAGTGTTTACTTTTCGTTTTCTGACTGCAAAGGGAGAGAATGCTGGATGGAGTACCAGGGAAAGGCAAGGCTGCCGAATGTCATTTTATTCGAACACAATAGCAATAAAATACATGTATTCTACAATTATTTCAAAATATATCCGCAGTTAACAAAGCCCAAATGAAGCACTCTTTTTGTAATTCTGAAGTGTGATGGAAGCAAAGATTTTGAATAGGATCAAAGAAATCAAGACGCTACTTAGTGATGTACAAATGATAGACGCTGAAACCCGATTTCTACACATTGTCGTTGGTGCACTATATAGTTTTATCACTGTGAAAATTTAGTGACCATATCAATAGAAAATGCGCTGTCTATAAATGACGGTGTGCCACCATACCTTGCTTTATTAATATATTTGCAACAATGTGCTCCAAAATACACCACTGGCTACCTACCAGTACTTTACTACTCTCCTGCTGAATAGGTGTGGCTCATTTGTTCTTTATGTGAGGCTAGAATATTTCATGGTCCCTATAACTTCAGGGATGTAACGCTGATAACAGCACCCCGCCCCCCATCCCCCGGAAAATTATGCCAGCACCACTGTGGGGAGAGCGAGGGTCATGATCATCAGCCGGAATCTCCGAGTCTGAGAGTAAGGTTCGGGGCACCTCTTGTTTCACAGTTTTGTCTGTATGTTGTAGTGTGTTTGTAGTTTGCTGAAGAGTGTAAGATGGTGGGATTGAGAAGGGAATGATTGAGAAGTGACCCTTGATTAGTGGTATTGGTCATTCTAATGCAAAAAGGGGGTGGTTGAGAATGATGTTTGCTACTATGTCCAAAAAGGTTCTGCAGATTTTGGTTTGTAGGAGGGTGTTCTGAATCGCAATGTACCCCAATATAGGCTTGGGTAGTCTCCTAAACTTTTACCTACATTTACCCTGCCATTGTACTACATAACTGTTTTTTTTGGTGCTGTCCTTTTACCTAGTTAGGTGCTGCATAAATGTTGTGTGGTTTTCCCCGAAAACTAGCCTCATTTATTATGCATGAGGATTCTCAGAATCACTGCAGGATTACCATCTTCTGCATAATAACTGTGTATAAGGTTCATCACCATAGTCATCCTCGGCAGACATGACACAGCAAAGTAGAACCCCATAGGGTATCTTTTGGGTATATAAGCACCATATCTTTGCGGGGGCAGGCAGAAGAGAAAGACGTCCATGCTGACACACTGACGCGAGATGCTGAGGTTCCTGCACGCAGACACTACAGCACGCAGTGGTCTGACATCCCTTGCGGCGTGTCTATCTTGAGACCAGGACGGAGTGCTTCATTCTCTCACTTCAGTTAATGGGGTTGGCTTTATCATAGAGGGATTCTTGGCTATACACCTACATACATGCTAGGTACACTTGGGTACATCTAGTTAGGGTTAGCATCGTAGGAGTACGCATTATTACTGTCATGTATTCATATGCCAGCATATATCCATTGTTTTAGCATTATGGTAGAATTCTACCATCTATTTACTCTGGTGGTGCTTATACCAGTATACATCTGTTTCTGTCATATGGTTGTTGCAGCACACATATTTTACGCTAGAATGACGCTGGTTCAATAAATGCTTATTGAAAATGTCCCCATCGTTTATTCTGTGTATCTCTCTAAGACAAAGTAAGCACCAGTGACTGAGCGAAAAGTACTGTACTGTTTCCACAATCCCTTAGGGGACAGGGTTGTCATGTTCGATA
Source organism: Calotriton arnoldi (assembly GCA_963921515.1). Classification (NCBI taxonomy): domain Eukaryota; kingdom Metazoa; phylum Chordata; class Amphibia; order Caudata; family Salamandridae; genus Calotriton; species Calotriton arnoldi. The sequence continues at coordinate 1,274,054 of CAWUFW010001464.1, read as the reverse complement.
GTTGCCAGAGACTATTCGCTCTTTGGTAAGCGGAGTTCATAGTGGCACTGTGAGCTAGCTGCTATACAGGCGAACATATCCGGTTGGGGTGTCTGGGATCAATCTGGGCACCAGTCCCACAGTTTATGTTGTCTAAACGCACAGATCCTATATAGATTTATAGGAACGACACGACATGGCGCCGCCAAAGTTAGTTATTCAATAGTCAAATCTGAGTAGTTCAGTCGTGCTTTCCTAGAGACCCCTACTCACATCTACCCAGAGTGGGAAGGGAAAATCCCCCACAGCTGGGTAGGCATATCCTATGCATTGGCTCTAGGTTTATTCAAGCCTCAAGGATAATAGTTCACTATTGTTCATAAAACCTTATCTCATTGTCCTTGAAACTCCTTCAGCATTGTCTGTCGAAGACAACGCTTCGCCAGCATCACATGCGAATGCAGCGGGGGCAGGGGAGCAAGAAGGTGCTATGAACATTTCAGAAAATGTCAGAACTGCCCTTACTTTAAAATTAGCAGAATTTGGAGTCACAGCAAGAGGTGGGACTGTTATCTTCATGATTGAGGCACACGAGTCATTCAGGACAGAAGTATTCTATTCGTGGGTCAAATTCCCAGCTGCAGATGCTCGCACAAATACATTTCATTCATACACTGAAGATGAAATACCAGATGAATACTGTCCATGTGAGAACATTGAAGTTCCACTCACCTACCAGGAGCACATAAACTGATTTAAAGGCGCCCTCCCACACACCAAAGAAAAAGTTAGACTCGGTCCGCTCAGCAGAGACGGAGCGACTCGGACGGTCCTAGCGGCTTACACACCGCATCCAGACGTTAACACATTGCCAATAGCAGACCTACTTCCACTTCACAAAGAAATAATAAAACTTTACAGAAATCTGACACAGTTCGTTATTAGAACACACACTTCAACCAACAAAGGTTACACCAGCAGGACAAATACAAGGAACTTCAACTAAAATAACTCCACAAACAATGAACGCAGTTATGTGTAGAATGCCGACTAAATGCGAGCAAATGCCATTCTGGATAGCTCAGAAAATTACACAGTTGGAGGCGGTGTTCTCACACACAGGTCCTCAAAAAAACACAGAATGCTAACAATCTGCTTGCCAATGGGGATAGCTCCCCCGATAGAGGATTGTACCTCTTGGGGTACAGTTTTCGCTGCAATCTATACCAGAACCCATGGTAGCCCTTTAATAGCAGTGATACCAGTCATATTGAGACAGATACAGAATGAGTATGGAACAGAACTTGCTCTGAACTTAAGGATGAAATTGTTAGGAAATTTTGCCCAGGTATCCGCGATTATGTTGGCAAACATAAAAGGGGAGGCAGCAGCGGTGGCAATACGCCAACGACTGAGGGATTTCACTCCTGCACAACAGGAGAGTGAATTACCTAAAATTATCGAAGATACATATGCCGAACTAGGTAGAGATAATTTGGGAGCTAGAGCAACAAAACCTCAACTGATGGGTAGTCCAGAAAAGGATAATACAAAGCAAGCACCTGATTCTTCAAAGAAGAAATGGGATAATAAAAAACAAACAAATAAAGAGAATAGATCAGTCTAGGGGTGTGTCGCCTCTGCAGGAGCCCTCTGAAAGGACGTATAACCTTAGAAATCGTGATAACATTAAAAAAACCTGACAGGTATCAGAATACTGATTCTCGTTCCTTTCACGGTTCATCAAAAAACTCCGGGAGGGAAGGGCAGTCAGAACTCCGATCAGAAGAGCGAACAAAGTCAAGAGACACGCATCGCAGTTCAGACTTTTTTTTTTTGATAAACAAATTTTTATTGTTTTACAGCGTATGAAACAACTCAGCAAGTACACGATGGACCCAAAATCAGTGACATTTTGATAGTGAACGTATCCCACACTCCCGCACTCCATGAAACCTGCACAGATAACAATGACGAAACAAATCATTCCGAGCCTTCTACCGTACCCAGCCATTTCCCCCACACCCGTCGATATTTCTTCGGGCACCCTCTTGCCATGTAAAGGGCCCTCTCCTGGGTCGCACACCAGTCCACCCCCCGTCGCCACCTCCCTATCTCCGGCGGTTCAGGATTTATCCATGCCGCCGCTATGTCCCGCTTTGCCACCATCATGGCTGTATTGAAAAATAATTTGTCGTTCCGGGACCCATCCAGCCCATCCAGGATTCCCAGTATGGAGTGCCGCGGGTCATGAGGAACCTCCCAACCCAGGACCTCCGTTAGCTCCCCCTCAATTGCCCCCCAAAATCTCTCCAGCCGGGGGCAGGACCAAACCACATGGAAGAAGTCAGCCGGGGCATGGGTGCATCTCGCACATGACGCATCAGGACGCAGGCCCGCTCGATGCAAGCGCAGGGGAGTAAGGTAAGCGGCGTGTAAGTAGTAAAGTTGGATCAGCTTAAGTTTAGCAGAAGTGGTGACCGTCTTGGGTGCCATAAGTGCATCGCGCCAGTCCACCTCGTCGAGGGGGCCCACCCATTCCACCCACTGGTCCTTCAACTTGTCCAGGGAGGGGAAGTATTGTTGACTAGGGTGCGGTATATGCGGGAAATGCCCCCTTTACCTAAATCTCCCAGCATTGTCTGCGCCTCTGTAGGGCTGTGTTCGGGGAGCCGCGTGTCGTCCGCAATGTGCATCCGGAGTGCATGTCTCAGCTGCAAATACTTATAGAATTGAGAGGAGTGTAAGGAGTAACGGGCTTGGAGCTCCGGAAAGGAAAGCAGGTGGCTTGTAGCCCATACATCCCCCAGTTGTGTAATTCCAATGAGATCCCACGATTTAAACCCCTGCAACCCACTAACTTCCCGGAGCCAAGCCCCCTGCCAGAGGGGTGTACACCGAGTGTACCTACGAGTCCACCCAGTATGACGCAGCGAGGCCCGCCAGGCCAGGAACACGGAACGTGTGACCTCCGGTAGCTGGGTTGGGATTGTCTTCCCGTACAGCATTGATTGAATGGCGGGTAGTCCCAGCTCGCTCAGCTCGAGCCTGTAGGCCGGATCGGACCAGCCCCCGTTGAACCAGTCGTGAACCACCAGGAGACGCGCAGCCAGGAAGTAAAGGTATAGGTTCGTCATCCCCATTCCCCCGTCGAAGGAGGGGATCCGGCAAGTAGACAGAGCCAGGCGTGCCCTACCCCCGTTCCAAAGGAACTTGGTGGTTATACTGTCCAATTCCCGGAACCAAGGCCTGGGGAAGCAGAAGGGAGTATTCTGGAGGACGTAAAGAAATCTGGGGAGGATCATCATTTTAAACAGGGCGACCCTCCCCAACGGGTTGAGGGGAAGAGTCTTCCACTTATGGAGATCTTCTTTGGCCTTTTTAACAACTGGGGCAACATTGAGCGCCCAACCCAGTTCGGGAAGGAGAGTGATCCACAGCCCCAAGTACTTAAAGGATTGTCTCCGCAGCGGTATGGTGGATTGCCAGTCATAGCATTCCCTAGAGAGGTGCAGAGGAACCAGGACGGACTTCCCAGGGTTCAGTCTAAGCCCGGAGGCCTGCCCAAAGTGTTCTAGGGTCTGGAGACACCGTGGCTCCCGAGGAGGCCGGATCGGCCAGGAAAATCAGAACGTCGTCCGCATAAAGTGCGATCTTGTCCGCCTCTGCACTCGGCCACTCCCATCCACGAATACCGTCCTCGGCCTGCACCAGAGCGGCCAGGGGCTCCATAACCAGGGCGAATAGCAATGGAGAGAGAGGACATCCCTGTCTAGTGCCTCTGTGAATAGGGAAGGCTTCTGACAGTACACCATTGACCAGCACACGCGCTCGCGGGTGGGCGTAAAGGACCTGAACCGACGCTCTAAATCGAGGCCCAAAACCCAATGCGGTCAGCACATCCTGCAAATACGTCCAATCCACCGAATCAAACGCCTTTTCGAAATCGATGGACAGGAGAGCCAAGTACGGAGTTAGCAAGTGCCTGTGGGCTAGAGCCAGTTGCAGCCTCCGGAGGCAGTGACGGGTCCCGCGTTGAGGCATGAAGCCACATTGATCTACGTGGACCAGGGAAGCCAAGTAGGGCTTCAAACGCTGAGCCAGAATGGCAGCGTACAGCTTAATCTCCGTATTGAGGAGCGAGATAGGACGATAGTCCGCACAATGACGCGAAGGGGCTGGGATTTCGGGAGGACCACAATGGTGGCAATGTCAGTTTCTGGCGGGAAGGAGCCCCTCTCCACCGCCTCCTGAAACAAAGCGGCCAGACGGGGCACTAAAATTTCGCGGTACGCCGCGTAATACTCCTGGGGAAGGCCATCGGGGCCCGGAGTCTTGCCCGAAGAGGCAGAGGAGATGGCCCCTCGATTTCTTTCAAAGAAATGGGCCGTTCCAAATCCTTCTGGGCAGCCGTCTCCAGGTAGGGAAGACGTACCTTACCCCGGTCAAGGAGATCAGAGAGCGAGAGGGCCGGGACACGTGCTGCATATAAACATCGGTAATAGGTGGCAAAGGTGTTGGCCATCGCCGCAGGGGCGCAGTGCACCATTCCTGCCTCATCCGACACTTCTGAGATAATGCGGCTCGCCCTGGGGTAGGTGGCTAGCCTGTGCAGGATCGTGCCATTCTTGTCCCCCCAGCCATAGATTCGCGCTACCGACGACCTCCATAGGAGCTTGGCAGCGTCCAAAGATAGCTGTTTAATTTCATCCCGCAGATGAGCAAGTTGTCGGGCCTGGGCGGCATCATTAGACAAGGATACTAGTTGTTCCAAGCGAAGCGCCTGCGCTTCTCTTGAGGAAATTTCTTGCAGTTGCACCTGCCTTTGGTTCTTGAGCTGTCCCTTCGCGACCCCCGGATAGTCGCCTTTCCGGCCTCCCACAAGATACCCGGCGAGGCCACGGATCCGTCGTTGGTGCGGAAGTAATGCCCGAGTTCCGTCCCCACCACCTGTTTAAAGTCTTTGTCTTGGAGGAACCAAGCGTTCATTCTCCATGTTTGACGGGCTGAAGGAGGGGGAGTCCCTGTACTAAGAAGCACTGGAGAATGGTCAGAGATACCTCGCGGTAGGATGCGGACATCTACAACCTCTGAGCACTCAGGTGCAGAGACAAAGACCGCATCTATGCGTGCCTGTGTTCGGTGGGCCGCGGAGGTGTGTGTAAATTGCAGGGTGTGGGGATGCCATATACGCCATGTATCGCAGAGTCCCAGCGACTCGGACCAGTTCTGGAGTTGCTTCGCCTGCGTTTTGCGGGAGATGGAAGGAGGACCTGTGGTGTCAAGGGCCGGGGAGGAAACAGTGTTAAAATCGCCTCCCACAATCATGGTGCCCAATGGCATATTGTTCATCAGAGCAGCGGTCTGGGTGAGCGTAGGTGTGAGCATCGATGGGGGCGTAAACAGAGATCAGATTGATGGGGAGCCAGCCAGGGAGCCGCAAACTGCTACAAAGGACCCCTGCGGGTCGTGAGTCACCTGGGAAAGGACAAGGGGCAGATTGCGCCTCAGGAGAATTGCCACCCGCGGGAGCCCCTAGAGAAGCCGGAGTGCCATATTCTATCGTATCCATAACGCGCCAGGAAGGGACACTGATTCCCAAGGAGGTGTGTTTCCTGAAGCATGAGTATGTCTATATGGAGGCGTTGTGCATACCGCAAGACCGCCGTGCGCTTATGTCGATCAAGAAGACCATTAACGTTCCACGACAGCACGTGGAGAGATGCCCTAGGCGTAGTGTTAGCAGTCATGTCGGGAGGTCACTACTGTGGAGTGCATAGTCAAACCGGGGTGCGTGAGCGTGTGTGGGAGTCCGCAAATGTAGGGGCCGTCGCATGCAGTAGGGGCATGCGCGTTTCCTGCATAGGAAACATATGTCATTTCGTGGTTGCTGAAACAAAAGACAAACAAAATAGAAACATAACAGGAAAACTTCCCCAAACCTCCCCCTCCCCTCCACCCTACACTTCGAGAACGGAAGCATCTGTCGACCCCCATATGAACAATACCAAACTACAACGTTCGTATTTGGGTGCGTGGAGGACCCCTCCAGAAGATCGGATAAGCAATGTATCGGCATTAGAACTGAATGTTACACTTGTAAGTCTACCAGTGGCAGCGAGCCCCAGCGCGGCGGCGACCCGCCCCAGCAGTCAGTGGACGGCACACTAAGCCCACCAGGCCTTCAAAGAGTCGGAGTGCGAGAAAGGTCCGAGTCTGGTTCGGGTGAGCCCACCCGTGACGGCGATGAGGTCGGTCCAGGCCGGTCCTCGGCGGAGCAGTGCCTGCCGCGTGGTGGAGAGCCCGACCCGCTGGAGGAGTCCCGGGACCCCCGGGCCACCATGCTCAGGGATCTAGGTATTGTCTGCGATTGGCGCCCTTTACGAGATTGTGTTCGGCGCGGCGCCGGCGTCCCGGCAACCCAGGCCCCCGGGGCTGGGAGCCCCCAGGCCCCGCGGCAGGGGCATTCCCTTGTCGGAGAGGGCGTTCCTCCGTCAGCCATGTCCATGCTGCCTGAGGTGACTCAAAGAACTGAATTTGGCCTTGGAAGATGACACGTAGGCGCGCAGGAAATTGGAGCTGATATTGTAGGCCTAGGGCCCGCAGCTTTTGTTTTACATTTGTGTAGGAGCGCCGAAGTTCTTGCACCTCCCTGGTGTAGTCTGGGAATACCATAATGTTATGATTTTGGAACTGGAGGGGCCCCTTCTCTCGTGCCGCCCGCAGGATAGCGTCCCGGTCTTTAAAGTTAAGGACTTTTAGGATGAGGGGCGCGGCGGAGCCCCTGGAGGAGGCCTGGGCGCCAGGGACCTGTGGGCTCTCTCCACCACGAACCAGGACGAGAGGGCGTCCTTGGGCATCCAGGATGTAAACCAGTCTTCGACGAAGGTGGCCGCCAGTCCCTTCTCCGCCCCTCGGGAAACCCCACCAGGCGGAGGTTATTACGGCGGGCACGATTTTCAGCGTCCTCGGCCCGCCGGTGGAGCTCCTTAGTGTGAGTGCTGAGGTGGGCCACTTGTTCCTTCAGCTGGGAAATGTCGTCTTCCGCGGTGGATATACGGGATTCAGCCTCAGTCAGCCTCGCAGTAGCATTACGGAGGTCCTGCCGGAGAAGGGACACGTCCACCTTGACCTCTCCAATCTTCCCCTCAACGGACGCCTGTGAGGTACTGATGGCCTGAAGGATGGTGTCAAGGTCCCTCTCCTGGGGAGGGGGAAGGCCCCCATCAGCCCCTCCAGGGGGAACCTGTTCCGAGGTAGTGAAGCGGTCCATTTTGGTCTGCGTAGGAGCTGGCGCGGATTTCGCGGCCCTGTATCTCCCCATGGCCGGCGGCAACTCCACTCGCCAGTGGAGTAACAAGGTTTAGATGTATGGGAGGAACCCACCACAGGCTCGGTGATCTTGCCAGGGAGCCGGGCCCCCGCCGCCGCACGGGAGAACCAGGTAATCAATCCGGGATCACGCGGGGGGCCCCGGAGCGCCACCCGAAGAGATGGCCGAGTACGTTGGCTCCACCCCAGAGGCGCAGAGCACGACAGGCCCTGTCCCGTTAACCCTCCAGGTGGCGCTCCCGGCCCCGCAGACCCCACACCACACGTCCGAGGATGGGACACCCCAAGGGACCGGAGCAGTAGGTGGCAGTGGGGGCGCCCTATGCCAGCTCCACCCGCCTCGCTGCCCGAGACGACAGCCGGTCACCCACTCCACACACCAGCGGGTAGATAGATCTTCCGGCCCAGCAGGAGGGCCTCACAAGAGCACAGGTTGCAGGCGTCCGGGGAGAAATGGCCCAGCTCTGCCTCGCAGGCCGCCCCCCAGCCTCGCAGCCTCAAGAGCGGTAGGATGTCCGGAACTGCCCGGGGGGGGGGGCGAGGGCACAGACCCCGACACCCGCGCCGCTGCCCGACCCGACAGCCGAACCCCGGCCCCCACCTACCGGATGACTCTGTCGCCTCCACTAGCACCGCTCAGCAGGGATGGTACCCGCCACGGCCGACAGGTCGGTCCAGGCCGCCAGCGCCAACACGAGGCAGGCCCCAGCCCACCACCTCATTCCAGGACAGAGGCAGCTGGAGAGGCCGGGCCAGGCACCGCAAAGTCCTTGTGCCAGAGGCGGGGAACTCGGCGCCTGCGAACCCTCCAGGACAGAGGCGTCACTCCCGCCGATGGGCCGTAACAAAGGCCTCAGGTGGGGGATGGCGAAGCAGGCCTCCCACGCCTGCTCCCCGAGTGCAGGAGGCGGCCAGCAGGGCCGCGCCGGGGCTGCAGCGCAGACTAGAGCAGCGCAGGCCGGCGATGGGGGGCCGGAGCACCAGTATCAGCCCCTCGCACCGCTACCCGACAAGGTAGCCGAACCCCGGGTCTTCCCCACTCACCGGCACCTCTCCACAGGTCGCAGAGCGGTCCCCGTCGGAAGGATCAGTGGGACTGCCTCAGCTAGGGCGCTCCGGCTCCGGACGGCGTTCCCTGCGCGCCGGTCTCCCACGGGTGTCAGGCAGGCGTCCGGGTCTCCCCAGCCTCGTCCACGGACGTCGTCGCAGCTGGCGCAAAGGGCGCGGGGCCGAAGGCTCAACCCTCGAGCAACGCCATTCGGGCAGGGCGACACACTGGAGCCGAGCCGGCCACCGCAGAGGGTCGCAGGCAGAAAGTGGTGCAGCACCGGTGGCCTCACGAGGCGATGGCGCCGCAGTTATTGCTGGGCTTTGGCGGCGGCCGCCATCTTGCAGCCTCGGAGAAGCGAGAGGAGAAGGTCCGGAACTGGGCGCCGGGAGCTCAGAATCGCCCGCCAAACGGACCGGAGTGGCCCCGTCCGCAAGGGAACCCACCACAGGCAGGTAGAAGGAGCGGATAACTGCCGCTGACAAGAGGATGCGAGGCGGATGACGGAGGGGTCCGGAGCACTCTTAGAGTGCGACCGCCATCTTGACGCCTCAAGCCACGCCCCCCGCAGTTCAGACTTTAATATCAAAATAAAGATAAAGCAAAATCAAAACCTTAATTTAAGAAGAAGGTAGCAGGCCTTAAAATAAGAAATACCCAGGCTACTGAGGACTCAACTTCTGAATGGGGAATGGGCTCTGACGATGCTAGACAGCGCAGCAGAAGTAACAATAACTCGCCAGAACCTGATGGAATTTTACAGTGGTGTTGAATGGACATATCATGGTGGAAACACCTGATACTAGGGTAAATGTCCCACACCAGTTATATGGAATAACGCTTCACATGGAGGGGGGCATATTCCCACAAACGTTAAAGGTCCCTTTTGGGAGAACCTGTCCCTTGGATACGATATTCTTTTAGCAGAAAAAGATTGGTCGCCTGAGTTTGGTATGGATTGCCCAAAAGGAGAAACTGTAATTTTACCAGCCTTCTCTGACCTCACTACAATATTCACGTGCGCAGGAGTGGGCGGTAGCATTAGCTCCTGCATTATACCGCAATCATGTAGCGTGGGATGCTGATTCACCTTGTCATGTAATTCCAGTGAAAACTACTCCAACTCCACAGAGGTAGTGCCCAATAAAACATGTGAAAAAACAAGTCAGGTAGATCTTAGATCAACTTGAATACCAAGGTGTAATAGAGATTTGCACCTCTTCAATGAATAATCCTTTGTTTCCCGTAGCAAAACCAGACAATTCATATTGTTTAGTTTTGGACTACAGGCATTTGAACACATGCACAAAGACATTTGCAAGGCAGAATGCACACAGTGCCGCATTAATGAATAACATTGTGCAGTAAAATGGCTCAGGGGAAATGAATAATTGTTGTAACTCCAGTACCAACCTTAGAGGCTGTTACAAAAGCTAGCGTTCCAAATGCTAAAGCACTGCATCCACGATGGATTAAATAGGCGAATTCTCTCACTGCAACAGATGTAGACTACAAATTTGATTCCACATTAAAAACACAAGCATTCCTGCAATACGAACAAGAATATCCTCTCCCGAATGAAAAATTGGCTCTAGATCAGTATGAATACATTATTTACACTGACGGTTCTGTTCAGCCTGCCATAGGAAGTAAACAGCAATACAGCGCAGCTTGTGCAATTTTAAAGGGTTGTATGTAGGAAGGCAAGTTCCATCCTAGCAGTACGAAGACACAGTCTCTAGGAGACTGCACGGCACAGCTGGCAGAATTAAAAGCCCTATTACTGGCACTAATAAATACTGATCGGGAATTCCCCACACATATAGTGTGCGATTCGTTTTATTGTGTCCAGTCTTACAATGAATATCTTCACTACTGGGGTCAGAATGGGTTTAAAGACTCAAAAGGTTGCACAATAAAGCAAAAATTGCTTTGGGAACAAGTGGCAGAGCTGAAAAAAGACTTGCTGAGAGCTCACGTGATACACGCTGAGTCGTCAATGTGTTGGCGTACACGTGAAAGGGAATTCATTGGCTGATGAAGCCGCTAAGGTGACAGTGCGAACTGCTGCCGTAGCTGCAATCACTTGTTCTCGCATGAGAATATAAGGGCAGATAACGGTAGCGGTCATCGCTTCGCAAACAAACAGCACAGCCTTGCCAAAAGGTTTTCTACTCAAGTACTCCTACAAGTTAGATGCACAAAATATTCCGTATTCTCTCATTCCAGGAGTAGGGGATAGAGTAATATCAAACATGGATCGCAGATTGGGTTTAATCCTAGCTGCACATGAGGGTCTGGGTTCAGTACATGCAAGGATTACAGCAACAGTTTCACTGTTGAAACACCGCTATTGGTGGCCAGGTTTAACGAAACAGACAAAAGCATTCGTCCTTAAGTGGGACATCTGTCAGCAGATGAAGGGTTCAACTGTAACACACCCACCACAAACACCACTACTGATTTCAGACAGACCTCTCGCTTGTGTCTATTTAGACCCTTGCGGCCCCCTACAATCTGACGGGGTTTACAAGTACATCTTGGTGGCAGTGGATTCATGCCCTAGATTCCTGCGGGTTTGGCTGCAGCGCTCGGCTAACGCCCGAACTGTTATAAAGGATTTGCGAGTCTTTATAGGGACATACGCAGTTTGCACATTACATTCTGACCGTGGCCCTGCGTTTAGCTCTAGGGCTTACAAGGAAGCCATGGGAAGTTTGGGTGTGGCATTGCGGTACTCCTCTCTGTATCATCCAGAGGAAAATTAGATTGTGGAAAGGAAAAACCGGGACTTAAAGCAATCCTTAACAGCAAGGGTATTAGGCTCGGGTGGCAGTTGGGTCAATCTCCTATATGGGGTCCAGAGGGCACTTAATAAATGCCAACAAGCTTCCTGGGAGGCCGTACTCCTTATGAGGTCCTGTTTGGGATGAGAATGTGGGTACCCGACCTAGATTGTGGCAGTACAGTGGCAGATGACAAAGCATTTGACATCAATAACCGTTTGACTATTCTACAGGAACTCAGTGAATTCAGGGCATTACAAGACAAAGTCCAAGTAAAACGCACCGCCACAGGGGAAGTGAAAACAGTAATGGCAAGACCTGCCTGGGTCCCAGAAGTCAGGGATCTGGTCAGAGAAAAGATTGTGGACAAGAAAGAATTTGGACTATCTTACAGAACGCCTGTACCTGTCCTGGCTGTCGAAGGAAGAAGAGCAATACTTCTTCCGCCTCTTACCCGCAAGAAAGAAAAGAGATTCACCTCCATTGATCTAATCAACCCCACACTATGTGGCCGATACTGAATAGCAGGCCGTGTGGGCTCATGGGTAGCCGCCGATCTCCTCTCGCTACCAAACAGGAAGTTCAGACAGAAATACTAATAACATTTGAAGATTCTACTCTACGAAGTAACGGAGTTGCCAACAATGGACTGGAACTCGTGCCTCTTGAAATTGAACAACAAAGCACAAATTAAACACATTTCTCAATTCGGCCTAATACCAACATCTATGTGAATATGCCTCAAAACGAGTCATCTGTCAGTTCAACAAAACCTGCTGAGCTACCAAAGATAGATTGCACTGCATCTGGCTACTTCATCGATTTTGATACCTTCTCTCTGTATCCAAGTGAACCAGAGTCACATCCAGTGCCAGTTTCCCGCAAAAAATGAATTAAGGAGTTTTACCTTTGTTTAGGGAAGACTTACCTAGTTTCACCATGGCTACAGCTCTAGATAGCAATTGGTCTACTGCTCCTAGTCCTCTGGATGGGTTTATGACTGTCTTTTCCTTGCTGCTGAATGGACATTATCTCCCAGAAAGCTCCGCAGTATCACATGTGAACTTGGTACTAAAACCACATACATTCTCATCGTGAACAAAGAGACCTGCCCTTTGTGAACACTACAGCAGTTCCAGTTCCTGAAGGAATAGTTTGGGATAGGGTTTCATATGATGTATTTGATCCCACTGAACTTTTGAAAATACTTCATGTATTTAAAGTTTCTTTAAATGATATCACCTGGGGGCGTGGCCAAGATGGCGGCGAGATAGGACGCGTTGCTCCGTCTCTCCCGTCGGCTGCCTAGTAAAGCACTGGCTTGTTCGCCACCTTAGACATCGGACTCTGGCTAACTGACTCCCGAGGGTTGCGGGAAGCTCTGGGCTCCGTCAGGAAGCCAGCGGACCGCGACGACGAGCCTGGCCCTCCGTGTCAGTGAGAGCACGAGGTCTGGATCTGGGCCTGCGCCGCATCGCCTACCGCAGCGGCCGCGGAGCTCGAGTGGCGGCGGCTCTGGCATCGACTAGCGCATAGCGACGAGGCCCGTTGCTGATCCCCACGAGGCCGCCCCAACTTGTGAGTCTCCTGCGACCCACCAGTAGCAGGGAGCTGCCAGGGCCGCGACCGAGGACGAGGAGTCCCACTGGTGGACCTGTGCCTGGGGGCGGACTGACTCCCGAGCGTCCGGAGGACGGACTGTGAACCTGGCAAAAGAAGAGTAAGGTGAGCACCCCCCGAGGGAAACTCGCAGTGCGTGATCGGCACTGGGCGAAGAGCTCGGGTGGCCCCGGGGTCCCGTGGGCTGCTGAGAGGCCTGAGGCGCGGCCGCGACTGGACGGGGCCTCCCTCTGTGCTGAGACCGGGCCTAGTGACACTCCCTAGAGGCCTTGCCGCACCACACCGCTGTGGCCTCTGGGACAAACCCGGATGCCACCTATCCGTTTACCTGGGGGGCACAGAGCCGGATGCTCATTGAGGGCCTGAAGCTCAGACACGCATACGGCAGACGCCGCGCGCCGCTTGGGCTGGGGGTGCCCGGAGGGATCCGGTGGGTACTGCGTCCACCCCCGAATGCACCGGCCTGGAGGGAGGGCCTGAGTGCCCCTGGGACGTTTGCGCAGCAGGAGCCTTGTGCTAGACTGGGCGCTTACACTGGGCCCGGACCGTAGAGTGGAGCCGGGGTCCGCCTTTCCCGCCAACGACCGAGGCTGGAGGCAGTGTGACACCACGGCACCCGGTGGCCCACGAGTGACCGGTGTTGGCCTTCCCGCACCTCTGAGCGTACGCCGAGAGCGCCGTGGGGGAGACGACGCATCTACGATACATAGCGCCAGCAGAGGGGCCCCCCCATAGATCCGCGGCGCGGGCGCCGGACCCGGAGGACTAAGACACCCACCAGTTCGGCCTGCCCCGACACACCCGGGCACACTGGGGAGAATCGAGCCATGTCCTCCACACGTGGGAAGAAGGACAAAACTTTGAAGGAACTGTTTGCGCACACCCAAAGCGGGAGCCAGACGGGTTCTGTTCCCCCGGGTGACGAGTCTTCCTCACAGACGGGCGGTGACGGAGCGGAGCCGGTCACCAGGGCCTTTCTCGAGTCCCTCTTCCTGGCCTTGCGGGATGACTTGCAGATGCTCAAGCGCGACCTCACCGCCGGAAATTAAGGAGGTACGCAGAGACGTGGACAGTGTTGGCGAGAGAGTTGCTGCACTGGAGGAAAAGAGCGACACGAGGGACACGGAGCTGTCGACCCTCCAGCAGGAGGTCATCCGGATACACGACCAACAAGTGGACCTTCAGACCCATCTCGAGGACCTGGAGAATCGGTCCCGCCGTCATAACGTTAGAATTCGGGGGTAAAGGCCAACGAGGAAGCGGGTGACATTTTCAAGTACGTCAGGGAACTTTTCAACCACGTACTAGGTAACCCCCCCGATACAGCACTCACTCTAGACAGAGCACACAGGGTGGGCCTTCCAAGATCTGACACGGCCCCACCAGCTGACATACTGGTCTGCGTCCAGGACTTTCGTACCAAAGAGGAGATTCTCCGGAAGGCAAGAATGATGCAACCGATTACATTCCGGGACCAGCAACCCGTCCTGTACCAAGACCTAGCAGCACTCACCCTGCAAAAACGGAAAACCTTCCGTCCCATCACCACGCACTTGCGCCAGCGCAACATCACCTATAGCTGGGGGCACCCATTCCGGCTTATATTCCGCATGGAGGGCAAACTCTACCAACTCCGCTCACTCTCAGAGGCGGGCCGCCTGCTGGGGGTTGACATCCCGGAGGAGGAGGATGGTGGGGGTGGCGCCGGTCGCGGAGCAGAGGACGACAGACCACGCTGGAGACAACAAGGACGTCGGCGCCGCCCTCGGAGACCAGATCCCGCAACGATAGCACAAGGACAGAAAGCAGCCTTGGACGTCATGCCTGCGGCGCTGGCCACATCGAAGCCCGCCTGACGGGCATCTACTCAAGAAACGCATTTCCGATGTCATTCCTCTTGATGAGAGGCCGACGGGGGGGAGGGGATGCGCCCCTGGCCACGACACAATCCCCACGAAGACCTTCACCGATCGTCTATGGATGATGGACTATTATGCGATTTTGAATTTTGTTTTTATTTGAATCCGCCTTATGTGGAAAGTTTGATTTGGTTTTTTTGTTTGGGGTTATTTTTTGGGTTTTGGGGTCCCTCGTCCACCCTCTTTTCGGACCCACACAGGGCGTCCCAAAGGGAGAACCCCTCCATTGTTATCACACGCTACCCGCTACGGGAGCGACGGCCCTTGCCCCGCAGTATTGCACCCCACCACCTCTCCATAGGATAGATGCCTCCAACTACGCTTACAGTCCTTTCCCTTAATGTGAGGGGACTTAATAACCCTATCAAACGAAAGGCTGTTCTCTCCTGCTTAGAAAATGCCAAAGCTGACATATGCCTCCTGCAGGAGACGCATCTCCTGACTAAGGACTGTCACCGCCTCAGGTCCCGCGCGTTTCCGATTCAGCTGTTTTCATCCGGGCCCACTAAAACCGCTGGAGTCGCTATCTTGGTGTCCAGCACATTCCGGGGGAGGGTTCTTCAGAAAGAGGCAGAGATCAAGGGGCGCCTTCTTACCTACCGCTTTATCCTGGGGGGGTTTGACTTTCACGATAGGGTCGGTGTATGCGCCTAATGAGGGTCAGGAGAAGTTCTTGCACAGCGCACTCACGGAGGCTACATCGACGACAGAATGCAGGATCCTACTGGGGGTGACTTGAACCTGGTGTTTGACAACATTATAGACCGGTCATGTCAGCGCACGAGCCAGGCGGGTGCAATTTCGGCAACCGGCCTTGCCCGGCTGCAGGACTTAGGTTTTAAGGACTTATGGCGCTGTTTCCATCCCCTTGAGCGCGAGTATTCCTACCATTCCAGTGCCCACAAAACATATGCTCGACTCGACTATATTTTAGGTTCCTCAGCTATGCACGCGCACGCGACTGGGGTGGAGATAGGAGTTGCTTCGCTCTCTGACCATGCCCCGGTGGTTGCAACCTTCGCGCTCCCCCCTGTGCCGTCTCCTACCCGCCACTGGCGTCTCCGTGACACCCTTTTGCACCGCACAGCGACCGTGGAGCAGATACAACGCGCTATTAAAGACTATCTCTTACACAATGCAAACCAAGACACATCTCTTTCTACACAATGGGCGGCACTTAAAGCGGTCATACGCGGGGAGTTTGTGGCCATTTCCACAGCAGACAATGCGGAACGCAGACGCAAGAGGGAGGACCTCTCCCAGAGGACGAGAGAACTAGAGCAGATGTATCAACGCACAGGGGCCCCACGGGTGTGGCGACAATTGAAGGCTGTGCGACATCAACTCGCCGCGTTAGATCAAGACAGGGCGGAGTATGCTGCTCTTCAGCTGCGGCACTCTTATTACACGGGCGGCGACAGGAGTGGTCGACTCCTCGCCCACAATCTACGCGAGGCTAGGCAGAAACAAGGGGTCCAGGAGATCCGGAGGGGGGACGGTCGGCGGGTCACGGAGGACTCCGAGATTGCTGAGGCTTTTCGGGATTTCTACGCCCGTCTATACTCTAGTCAATCCCTGAACATAGCGGATGGTGCTGCATACCTCGCGGAGACTGATCTCCCTACCCTAACCAAGGCTCAGGCCGATCACCTGGAGAGAGAAATACGAGTAGAGGAGGTTATTGCAGCCATCTCGCGCCTTAAACAGGCCAAGGCCCCAGGACCCGATGGATACTCCGCTGCTTTTTACAAAACATTCTGCCCGCTTGTGGCCCCAGTCCTGACCGGCCTTTTAACTCCTTTGGTACACAAGGTGCGATCCCGGGGGAGATGCTTTCAGCATCCATAGTGGTTATCCCGAAGCCGGTGCGTGACAGAGCGGCCTGCGGAGCTTACCGCCCCATTTCCCTCCTTAATGTCGACCTTAAACTCTACACCAGTATCCTAGCTGCACGCCTGGGTCCCTACATGCCAGGGCTTATAGACCCGGATCAAGCTGGTTTTATCCCCCAGCGCCAAACGAGCGACAACACCAAACGGGCCCTCCACCTTATCGAGAAGGCTTCCGGACTGCGGGAGAATATATGTTGCTTACCATCGACGCTGAGAAGGCCTTTGACAGGGTCCATTGGCCATACTTAGAGCAGGTCCTCGAGCGGGCCGGGATGGGGGAGAAGCTCCGAACACACATACTGAACTGTTATCGCTTCCCCACTGCAACAGTCCGGGTGAATGGCCACACATCTCCCCGGTTTCCTATAGGCCAGGGGACCAGACAAGGGTGCCCTCTCTCACCCCTCCTTTTGCGCTATATATGGAGCCCCTGGCTCAACGCTTCCGACGCAATCCGGAGATCACAGGAATCAAATTCGGAGGGGATACCCACACCATCAGCTTATACGCGGATGATGTATTGATCTCCCTATCTAACCCGATACCCGCTCTGCAGGCCTGTTTTCTAGAACTTGATGCCTTTGCACAAGCCTCGGGGTTTAGGGCTAACATGGATAAGTCTATCGCGCTTGATCTCTCCCTGTCTCCATCCACCCGGGCGTGGCTACGGGAGCGACACCCTATCCAGTGGGCGCCTAGCACTGTCTCCTACCTGGGGATCCAACTTGCACCCTCTGTCCTAGACACGGCCACTGTCAACTACACTCGGCTGCGAGCGAAAATACGCAGAGAACTGGGTCAATGGAAGCACTACCCGCTTTCTTGGCTCGGCAGAGTGGCGGCCATAAAAATGACCATATTGCCACAGGTCCTGTACCTGTTTCAGACCCTGCCCCTCAACCCCCCTCCGGGATGGATTCAGCAAACCCAGTCTGATCTCGCGCAATTCATATGGAATGGCCGTAAACCCAGGATGAAGCGTACTTTAACGGTTCTCCCACCGGAGGAAGGCGGCCTTGGCGTCCCCGATCTCCAGTTATACTTCCAGGCGACACAGCTACGCCACCTGGTTGAGTGGAACAGGTTGGAATCAGAGAAGCATTGGCTTTTTCAGGACCAAGCAGTCGCGGCTACACCCTTACAGAGGGTCCCTTTCCTTCGCAAGGCGCATCGACCGCCCAATCTTTACGCGTCACATATTACCCGGGTCACCATGGAGACCTGGGACAGCACCAATATTAAACACGGCTTGACCTCCTTCCCTTCCCCGCTCACCCCGATACTCGACAACCCAGACTTTCAGCCAGGCATGGACAGTGCAGATTTTTCGAGGTGGCGCTCATCGGAGTGCTGCTCTTTGGGGCACCTCTTCAATGTAGACGGGATCATACCGTTCCCACAGCTTAGATTGGACTACGGGATCCCCGAATCTGAAAGGCTGCGCTATCTGCAGATTCGACACTGGGCGCTACACTCTCAGGTGCGGCCGTCGGCTGAAAGACGTCTCTCTGTGTATGAGAAATGGCTCCTCACCCGCACATCCGACAAAAAGCTTATTTCGGACCTATATAGGATGCTGTTAGCTAGGAACACACATGAGTACAGCGCCGGCCGGGCCCGGTGGGAGCGGGACCTGGGCAGGACACTTAGCAATAAGGAATGGGAGGGGGTGTATTATAGGGCTCGACACTCTGCCTATCACATGGGACTGACGGAAACGTTTACTAAGCTGGCTACCTATTGGTACTACACGCCTGAGCGCCTACATCGTGCAGACCCAAGACAGAGTGCTGAATGCTGGAGGGGATGTGGGAGCGTGGGCACCCTGGTACACCTTCTCTGGGATTGCACACACATACAGGACTACTGGACTCAGATACTTGATGAGGTGGATGCACACTTGGACACCCAACTGCCACGGTTCCCCGCATACATTCTGCTGGGCCTTCCAAATCCACTGATGTACCCGCTTAAATCTCGCAGAGGCCGCCTGATAGCCATTGCCCTAGGTTCGGCGGTCCAAACCATATTAACACACTGGCGTACTCCCCAGGTCCCTACTTTCACAGCTTGGTTGTATCGCTTGTGGCATGTTCTGGGGATGGAGAAGCTGACCCTCACACTGGCGGGGAAGGGCTCTACATTTGTCGAGCTCTGGCAGCCGTTCCTGTCCATCTTGGCTACTGAGTTCCGAGAGGTCACTTGCCCCAGATACTTGCGTCTCCTGCGACTTTCTGCCCCACATCTGGAAGCGGCTTAAAGCGCCACTCATATTTCAAATCCCGTGTGGTGTTCTTATTTCCCCCCCCCCCCTTTTTCGTTTTCCCGGTGGACGAGGGTTGGGGAGGGAGGAGAGGGGGGCGGGGGATTCGAATAAGTTTCATTTTATGCCCAGGCATCTTTCGTAGGCGTTGTGTTTGTTGCCTATGTATTTAATCAGACTGTGGCCTCGTGGCCACAATATGCTACGCACTCTGAATTGCCAGGCATGTTGTTTGTTGATAAATTTCAATAAAAAGATTTAAACCATAAATGATATCACCTCCAGTACATTCTCTGACAATTGGGATTTTGAAACTGTAAATAGTATGTTGTCTGATTTAGAACAATCTGCTGCATTTTCTAAAAAAGAAATGTCTGATGATACATCTGATTTTGACACCATGTGCTGCTACCAACATTATGGTCATAATTTTCTGCATAAGTCAAGTACACCAAGTAATGTTTTCACATACCACCAATGGGAACATTGCCCAACACCACCGAAAGGTAGTTCACAAAGGTTTGCACAAAGGTTTGCTTATTTTTCTGGATTTAATACATCAGATCCGTGCTCATATTATTATAAGCTTGTACATCTGCAAAGAAAAATATGCTTACTAATACAAAACAGATATACTCTGCATCCTTTATTTCCCAACTGTCTGAACATGGTTTCGACTTATAGAAAGACACTATGGACATAAAATCAGTCTGGGGGACTAAGGAATGGCAGGTTCAGGGAACTGAAGCATTATTTAGAGCATGCCTCATACCACAACAGATTATCTTCCTGAACGACAATGTGCAACAGACTTCCTGTCTTGGGTTAGCCAAGATTAAGGACTTGAACACACCTCGTATTCCCTCGCCGTCACACTTTGAGGGATGGCAGAACTATACAGAAAATGGTGAGGGTGCACTAGATGACATCATGCATGGCGTTTCATACAATTCCACAGACCCCAATTGGAAGGGATGGTTAGTTTGGCCTATCAACACAAATAAGTGCCAGTCAAGATTCAAGGGTACCGCCGAATGGCTTAGTATCCATAGGCCTGACTTACGCTATGTACAACGAGAACATCCGGGGGTGGTGATATCCTACAGTGTTGAGAAGTTATGCCTAGATTGGCTGACAACTTCAACACTGTCCCAGGTGAAACAGCACTTGTCCTTACTCTCAGATGATATATATCTTAGGGTTTTTTGTTAGCGCCCCGGAAGCCACGTCATAAACGCTTCATATACACCATTTACAGTGAAGTTTGGAAAATCTCTCAACAGGAAGCTGCAGAGAGGTTGCGTGAAATTGATAGGGTTAACCTAGAAAAGGCTTTGACAGTGGTTGACAATGGAATGGCCATACTAACATCCAGGATTTATTCACTGGGCAACATTGTGTCTTCTGATATAGATATCATAGAACCGGATCTGTCCATTCTACAACATGGGCAATCACAGTTAAGATCGATTCTATTATTAAGCTGGACGCTTCAATCATTGCGCTCTGGTCACGTGCTCTGGAGATATATTAACACTACGTTTCTGTATCCTGCTTATAATCTAACAGAAACGGCAGACAACAATGGCACAAAGAGATGCAAAATATACAATGCTGCACATTGAAAAATTGGACCAATTACCTTTCACCGTGGCAGAGTCACCGTCCACAGAATGGTTAATTTATGGCCATATAACATTGCAAGTGACAACTTTCCAATTCCAATATTATCTAGTAAAACACCAAGTAGGTAGATATGAAGTAATGTGTAAGGACTTCATCCATGAATCTGGGGAATTAACATATAGATTTTGAGTCAGGAATGGGGACACTGAAGTGTTTCTCAGCGGTACAGACTGCAAGACTTCATTAAGTGGATCTCTAGTGTTCCGCTCCACCTCAGACAGACCACATCGCTCCCCATCTTCGCAAGAAACCTCAAAACCTGGCTCTTCGATAGACCCCCTCCTTGATGGACTGGAACCTGTACCCCCCCTATCCCTAGCGCCTTGAGACCCTTACGGGTGAGTAGTCGCGCTCAACAAACGCCTGATTGATTTGATTGATTGAGTGTGCCAGGATAACATGCTTCACGCGGCCTGTACCGGTTCAGTTGCAAACTTATCCTGTCATTTGAAGGGCTGCCGAGCTGCCACAATAAATCCAGTGTTCAAGCTGCTCTCGAATGGGAGTTACTTAATGCTGAATGATCAAGGTTGTTGTGGGATGCTTCCAGGCATCACATATTTAGTCACAGTAAGTTCCATGGGATACTTGTTGTATGCAAGTATTGTCTCCACCGAACCACACAGTCAGGGAGGTGCCGTTATGGCCTTCGTTGAATGTTTCCTTTATACGGTTTGATTCTCTGAGCCAACTTAAAGCCATGCTTTTACAGAAGGATGTGCCCATTAACCTCAGCCCGAGAGACTTTTGATCTTCAGGTTGCAAGGTCCTCGGCTGAGATACAGGCACTGGTACGAACAAATTGCCCTTTCCATTTCGAAGAAATGGTTCAATGTATCTTTGACATGTCTGATACGAAGGGTATAGTACACCTATTTAAGACCATAGGTTCTGGACTATTAAGCACCTTTGAGACAGTCTTCTGAGTGATTCCAGCTTTCATACACTCCGTATTAGGAAGCATTTTTGGAGGGCTTCCGCTAATCCTGCTACTGGTAGTGGGTGTCCCGATTTAAATATTTCTGCTACGCAATGGACATCCCAGTCACCAAGGAAATGGAAAAAACGCTCTTGGAGCGACCTTACTGGGACCGCACGGTACTCCATCTTGGCACTCCTCGACTTCGGGAACTAAGCGAGTCTTGGTTCCTATCATTCTGACCAGTCTGGATTGTCTGTATCCTGCCTGTTCTCCGCTGCTTGTTCTGCGTACAAAAATGCGTGTTGGACCTGTGTCTAACCCTTCCATCGGTTGCGCCTCCGGACATTGATGTATTGCTGGACCCGTTAAAGGCCCATGTAGTGCAGTGTCTTCACCGTATTCCCATGTTGATGTCGGCATTCTTAGAGCCACCACGGGATGCTTCAGCTCCTGTTGGATTGGATACCGGCTCCACTGCAGGCACACAGGCTTTGGATGTTTCAAATGTTTCCTCAGCGTCAACTGTGGGAATTGAAGATCACCTCCGCTTGACCTGATCTGTGAGGTGTTACAGGGACCGTCGTCTGCGAAGGCAAGCAGCAGTGATGTTGCGTCTCCCACACAAGATACAAAACATTTGCCTCCGTGTGCTGGGAACAATTCAGCCTCTTTGCTCTTACTGAGCACCATGGCTATCAGGAGTGCTCAGTTGCTCAAAGTTTATATGCACATATTTTAAAGGACTTCTAGAGCTTTTTTAACATATTTTAAAGGACTTATAACGTTTTTAAGCATTGTTAATACTTTTAGAAACTTTTATTCTGACCATTTAATAATGTTTATTTTATGATTAATTATAAGAACATTCCCTTTTTATTTTTGGAGTATATCGTCCGGTTGGATGAGGAGTGGGTGTTCTGAATCGCAATGTACCCCAATATAGGCTTGGGTAGTCTCCTAACCTTTTACCTACATTTACCCTGCCATTGTACTACATAACGGTTTTTTGGGGGGATGACCTTTTACCTAGTTAGGTGCTGTATAAATGTTGTGTGGTTTTCCCCGAAAACTATCCTCATTTATTATGCATGAGGATTCTCAGAATCCCAGCAGGATTACCATCTTCTGCATAATAACCGTGTATAAGGTTCATCACCATCGTCATTCTCTGTCGACATGACACAGCAAGGTAGAACCCCTGAGGGTACCTTTTGGGTATATAAGCACCATATCTTTGCTGGGGCAGGCAGAGGAGAAAGACTTCCATGCTGACACACTGATGTGAGACGCTGAGGTTCCTGCATGCAGACACTACAGCACGCAGTGGTCTGACATCCCTTGCGGGGTGTCAATCTCGAGACCAAGACGGGGTCCTTCATTCTCTCACTTCAGGTAATGGTGTTGGCTTTATCCTAGAGGGATTCTTGACTATACACCTACATACATGCTAGGTACACTTAGGTACATCTAGTTAGGGTTAGCATTGTAGGAGTACGCATTATTACTGTCATGTATTCATATTCCAGCATATATCCATTGTTTTAGCATTATGGTAGAATTCTACCATCTATTTACTCTGTTGGTGCTTATACCAGCAGTGGCGGCTCCTCCATTGGGGCGTGGGGGCGTCGCCCCACTGCTTTCTCGCAGTGCGAGAAGCAGAAACATAAAATGGTAAAACTACCATTTTATGTTTCTGCTTCTCGCACTGCGAGAAAGCAGAAGTGCCTGGTTGGGGGCGGGCAGTGGGCGGTCCTGCTCGAGGGCAGGGGGGGGAGTGGCTTGCCCAATGCTATGGGCCCTGACTGTTTGGTCGGCCCCAGGGCCGACCAAAGCAGTCATGCGCACTCTCCATTTTCTCTATAGAGAAAATGGCCTCCCTACTGGCGCCAGGCTGGGGCGCTCTCCGCTGCGCCACACCAATCACAACGCTGCCATTGCAGCGTTGTGATTGGCTTAGGGGAGCAGGAGGAGGGAGGCTGCCTAAAAAGCGCCAGGAGCAGCAGGAGCTGAGGCGGCGGTGCCTGATGCGGTTGCAGAGGAAGGTAAATTTATTATTTTATATTGATTACCGTTACCCCCTCCCCCCCCGCGCAAACCGACCTGCCCGTTTTGCCGGCCGCGACTCACCAAGGGGCTTTTCGTCCTGCAGACATAAGGGCACCGTGGGAGCTTTCGAAGGGATAAGGTTTCCCAATTCTTCAAGGCTTTTGCTACCCTGCCACGTGCTCCACGCAGATAGTAAACACCCTCGCGCCTCTTTGGAAAAGCAATCGGCATCACTTTGAATCCAATCCCACATTTGTTTCAAAATGCACGTTTGGTGGAAGGAAGCAATCCAGCCCCATGGGCCTTTCCTCAATTTATGTAGTGACTGTTCTGAGCTTGTTTGAGCAGAGACTGCCAATTGGAGAGAATTATGTACTGATTCTATGACCTCGTAATGCTTTTCACCTGGGAAATTGTCTAATATTATATTTAAGCCCCGAGTCAGCTTTGTTTTATTACTTCCATGCACTGGCTTATTTAGGTTATTAGGCAAGTTCCTAGATTATTTCAAACTATATTGAAAGAAAACGTACATTTGCTAGAACGTTCTTCTTAGCCTTCTTGTTTATGTAGATAGTTAAAGGCATCACCCCTCACTGGTGCTGTGTGAGTCAGCTCTGCAGCGGGTGCAGAAATCAGTCTTCTGCATTGCGTAACTTAACCCACGCCAGAACCCCCCTCCTGCCTCCAGAAATGAGAGAAAGAGCACGACCCACTCGATAGCTAAAGGCGCACTTCTGTATTGGCACGGGTGGCACTGGGATAGAAGGGCCTGTGTAGCTTGAGCCTTCGGGATTACGGAGCCGGCGGTGCAGAGATATAAGTTGTATAGTGTGTGATGTCATTGGGTACTATAGACCTAACAGCACAGGGAATCAGGGATGCATTGGTAAACTAACAAAGCTGCAAATGGCATAGCCTGACCATCATAGGCTTCTCACTGCTTGTGAGTGGAGGTGGCCACTGTTGACCTCATTTTATGTGGCAGCTATTGGTGACACTTGCTGTTGAGTGAAGGCTATTTTCAAGCTCCACAGCACAAGGCACGCAGTGCCACATAATGTACAGGTGTCTGTCCGGAATTAGGAATGTGCGTACTTGTAACGTGGGGCACACTCACAACCTCTGAGACGTCATATCCGCACTGCCGGCTACTACAGACGACGGTCTTTATGTGGTCTATGCCACGTAACTTCTGTTGACTTCAGAACATCATTAAAATAACATAATTTACTAGTAATGACACAACCATGCTAGGATTGCACTACCCAAAAAATGTGTTTTTCTTTCACTGTATGTGCCTCGTCCCAATGCCAACCCTGTTGCCATAGAACCGGATTTCATACCCTGCTAAAGTTTTCATGGATGTAAGGATTCCATAAGCGGCATGTTTCAGTGACACTAAACTGCTGTTCTCTGACCCTGGCCATATACTCAAACTGTGCAAGGCACGTGGAATCCTGCATGGCGTGCTAGCTATCCCATCACAATCAGTGTGCACTGTTTGGCCCTGTCCGGCTTGAACGGAGCAGAAAGCGCCTTCTGTACTAGATCATAGCACTAAAGGGCCATTCCAGAAAGATCAAGATGTCCATACGCGACCTGCACAGTGCTACTTGTGCATTTAGACTTGCATGTTGTTTATCACATTTAGAATAGTCACATACATTCCCTAGTGGCTTGTGCAAAACATACACATGTGATATGCAAACGCATACCTGTCTGGTATTGTTCAATATTCCTAGCTTATTTTCATTACCTCACATTTGCAATGCGTACACCATGCAAGTCAAGGGTTAGTCAAATTGTGTGTTGGGGGAGCGTTTTGGGGGCTCGGGAGGGGGCTAGGGGGCACCTTTTCCAGCTGTTCGAGGGAGTGATTTAAGGGCAAAGGGGCAGCTTAACTTGAGGCGGGGTGCCCAGGAACGCTTACACTAAAATGAAGGAAACAAGTGTGTGAGTCATGGAAACCAAGCCAAAAGGTTTAACAGATTTATTTAGAAGGCGCAGCTTCAAGAAAAAGCCATTTAAAATACAAAATACAAGATATAGTGACCTCGCATTTACAGAGACTCATATAAATCAGAAGGCATTTCTACATGGAAGCATTGGAATCGTAAGAGAGACGCTTCAAATAATGCAATATAAGGTATGCAGAATACAAATCTCAAAGATACATTTATAAATGCAATATGAAAAACATCATAAAATGTTCTCAGAGTGCACCACTTATATGATCTAAAATGCTGAGTATACTCACGGTTAAACCTAAAAGAAAGCAACCTTGCACTCACAATATAAACATTTAAAATGCAATAAGGAGAAAATAATAATTAAAAACAACATAGCAGATATGGCATTTTATATGGCAAAGTACATGTCAAACAGATAAATGCAGAGTATATTTCAAGTAAAATAATACACTTAAAATAAAACAAGAGCTCTTGGGGAAAACCTACACAGTCTGCTACCTACAAACAGACAAAGAGGTAATCCGCCAAGAACCCCGTGGACTCGTCTTTTATACCTTTTTGCTGGGAACTGTAGCAGAAGTGCTTATTCTAACGTCAGCCCTACCTACGTCACTTATAGCCACAGTTCGCACATTTATCAGACGTGTCGTGCTTCTTCAGTTAAATGCGGAACATAGACTAGGTGAAAGGTTATGTTCTCATGCCAAACGCTCGTCGTAAATTGCATAGGGCAAGCAGAAAAAATGTAATGCAAGGAATAAAATATATATATATTTATAGATATATGTCCTGGTTGCCACATTCATCACCCCGGTCTGGGAACTTCCGTGTTCTCATAGCCAGACACATCCGGGATGCGGTGGGCTACATCTCGGCAGGGTAAAGAAAGAGACAGTGAACTTTGCACACGGGTAGGGTGGGGGCTATCTAGTCTGGAGCAGTGTGCCTCGCAGAGAGAAGCTGGCTGAGATTTTTGGTCAGACAGGCTTAGAGCCTGCTGTTCAGAAAATGGCGGAACTGTGGTCAATTTAACAAAATGCCTGCAGAGAGACCGCAGGGCCTACCTAGGGGTTCATACTGACTGAGTGATAAGGATGGCCTAGGGCATTTGTTATATGGTAAAACCGGACCCTCTCTCAGGGTTAGTCAAATTGTGGAATCATTTCTTTACAGCATCTTCCCTGTACATAGGCTGTTTTTACACATGCGAAACCTCTTCCTACAATCGGCCAGCATTAACTAGAGAGATTGGGCATGTTCCTACATTTTCTGCACAACTTATGACTGAATTATTCAAGTTTAAGTTAAGTCTACAAGTTTGAGAGTGCATTCCTCAGGCTTTGTGAATGCACAAAATGTACTAACTTTTGGTGTCTGTCTAATTTGCACCACACAGCTCTTTAGTTCTGTGACACTTTCCTTTGAACAGTTATTTTTTTAATGTCAGTCCAAAGGTTTCAGCGCTTAATATTTTCATATGTCGTGTAACTGATCATCAGCCAGACACATGCCTTGAACAACTTTATGAATTGGGCCATTAAACCTACTAAGGGGGGCTTGTAATGCAATCTGTGGCACACTCCTGCACTCTGCCGCCCACACAGGCAATCCCTGCACATGGCACACGCACATGAGACTAGTCGCTCCTTTGTAAGAGGAGTTCATAGTGATACTGTGTGCTAGCTGGAATACAGGCGAACATATCCGGTGGGGGTGTCTGGAATCAGTCTGGGCACCAGTCCCACAGTTTGTTGTCTAAATGTGCAGATCCTATATAGATTTAAAGGAACTACACAACAGGGTAGTTTGTGTATGAGTAAGAACAACAGTAGTGTTGAGCATGACTGGGTGGTACAGGAGGAAGCTCTTATAGGCTGGTGGGAGGTTTGACAGGCTTGGTATGTTTTACGTCTGTGCTAGTGAGATACCTTCACTACACTTTGTGTGATTCTTGGGTATAATTCCAGAATAGCATAGTTGAAATATCATTGGACATAAATATTGTGACCTAAATATTGTTTACAAAGATATCACCCCGTTAGAGAACCTACACTCAAAAGGATGATATATTTGTAAACAATATTTAGGTCGTATTTATGTAGGACTTTTTTTTGTCCACAATATTGTGACATACAACTGATTCTTGTGTACTAGTTGATAGAAAACGGGCATACCATCATATGCGATAGGGACACATTACAAAAAGAGTTAACTTACTGGTAATGTTCTCTGGTAGTAAGGAGTAAATTTGTTGATGTGACGATGCTGACAGTTTTAAGCCCAATGTATCTTGTTGCATGTTTTGACCATTTGTAGTAGCTGATTGCCCAAACCACTTTTGAAGAAGAGTGATAGCGCGCATTCCTACACAGTGTGTGCTACCATCATTATAAGGTATCCAAACACTGCCAAGTTTTAATGTAAAATAAAGGTCACCAATCCTGCATGAAACATTGAATTTCAACATGAGTAGGACCTGGTTACCAGCACCATAAACAATACCCACGGATCCTCCCATGTGGCGGTGTTAAAACTCACGTAGGACTTTGCTTGGTTCAAACTTTGAAAGGGGATTCAGGTTGGCTTCTTCGTAAACGAAGGTTGTGCAGGGCTTGAAGACCATGGAGAATGTGGCAACAGGGGTTTGGAGGCTTTGGGGAAATGGGTAGACACTCACTGGCACATTCATTAAACAGTGGTTCCCATACTAACATGGCAGTATCAGTCCAGTGTTCCCATAGTCTAGAGCAATCTCATTCCTTATCCACGATGGCGCCTCGCCTCAGTAAGTTTAGACACACTTCCTCTTCCGAGGCACTTGAGGTAGAAACAGTATCTAAGCACACCTTCACAAGAACACAGTGCCTAGCAATATCTTGTGTTGGTGGATTTTCTCCACTGCCCTGAGTTTGTTTACCTAGCCCTTCCCGCACTTTTGTTTCCCCTCTCTTTCCCTTTCGGGTTCCCCTTCCATGTATACTTGGAGATTGTTTTGTTGCTCTTTTATTATTGTTTTGGCTCCTTGTGTATGCTAATAGTTTACCTTCCTGTGGAACCATCTTGAGCTCCTCATCCGCAGTCAGCTGACTCAGAGACTCCACGAGGGTGAGTGTAATTCGGTATCTGAATATTTACAAACAAATCTGTTACTGCTTTTGTGCCTTTTTCTAGTATTGTTAGCTGTTGTTCAGAAACTGGAGTGTTTCCTGACTGTGTCTGTCTCCTTTCCTTTAGTTGCCCGTTTCTCCCGAGTCTAGCCCATCGATTTTTGTATATATTGACTGAGATCTATGGGACTCTTAGGCTACAGGTCAGCCTTCGTCATCGTTGGTACCTCACATTCATCAGGTTGCAAGGCCATCTTTCCCTGGTACCAGATAATGTGTTTCCTTCAGGTGCAGACATCAAGGTCCAGGAAAGTGCACCAAATTCCCAGACGTTAAGAGCCCTCCATGTACCAAATTGTTTTCTATTTTGGACAAATTACATAATTGAGTCGAGCCCTCAAACTCTTGTTTGCACCAAGAAGCTATTGCACCATATGATCGAGCCCATCTCCAAATAGTAGAATTGAAGACACTTTGCAGAGGGCACTCGTGTGGGCTAGAGATGGTGTAGTGGAGGGTTACATACGCGCATGACCCCTTTTAAAACTCTGAAGTGTTCCCGCCCACGCCTCATCCCTGGTGTTCCAGCGGTGAGTATAGACTGTCTTTCTGTTTCCTGTTTTTTTTTATTTCGCTACTGTATTTCTCTTTTTGTGCTTTTCCTTTTGTTCTATTTCTCCTTTTGTGCCCTTTTCCTTCTGCGCCAATCTCTGTGCCCCCTTTGCGCTTCCCATCCTCGCCACTGCCTGTCCCTGTGGCCTGCCCCTTCCCATCGCTGCTTCCCGCCTCACAGCTGACCAGCACCTCCTCATCACAACTTAATGGCGACTGATGTTGGGGCGGCGCCACTGATGCACCGAAGGCAAGCCAAGATGTGCCCGTCCGCGCCTGGACCGCGCCCAGCACCAGCTGACCCTGGTTCCCGTGGTCCCCTTGCTACGTATCCAGCATCCTCCACACACACAACCCCGGACGCTCCACTGCCTGCTGCAATCTCGCATCTCCGAAGTACACCCAGGGCCCATTCTCCTGCCGCAACTGCGCCTTCTACTGCCTTCACATACCAGACCCACTGACCACATGACTATTGAGAACCGGACCCGACCACCTCAGCTACATCCTATTCAACACCCGCTTCCTCAGAAGACACAGCGTAGAGATCTGGGACCTGCTCGACTCCATCTCCCCCGACGTCGCCTTCTTCACGGAAACATGGATGAACCCACTTCAGCCCTGAACATCGCAACTGCCATCCTCGATGGCCTCAAAATCATCCACAAGGACCACGCCAACTGGCCGGGAGGAGGCATCACCATCATACACAAAAATACCCTCCGCCTCACAACCAGCTCCGACGACCACTCACCCGACATGGAACACCTTCACTTCCAGATCCATACCAACTCGAACACCACCCTCCGCGGCACCCACGTCTACTCCCCCTGGACCCTGCACCCCATTCAGTGACTTCACCGCTCACCATGCCCTTGCCTCAATGTACTACATCCTCCTCGGAAACCTCAGTTTCCACCTGGACTACCCTGTCGACCGCAACACCTCATCCCTTCTGGAGAACTTCGCCACCATCGGTCTCAAGCAACTGGTCACCTCTCCACTCCACTCAGCAGGACACACGCTCAACCTCATCTTCTCCGCAGCAACATCTCCGTCAGCCACACCTCCGAGCTACAGTGGACCGACCACCACTGCGTCCACTTCTCCTTCACCAAACCCACCGTACACCACCACGCCCACTGCCATCCTCGGAGAAGCGGAAACGCCCTCTACGCAGGAACAATGGCTAAGCTCCTGAGACGGCTGCAACGCATCCAGAACGCCTCTGCACGTCTTATCCTCGACATCCCCCGACGCAGCCACATCACACCCCACCTGAGAGACCTGCACTGGCTCCCTGTCAACAAGAGGATAACCTTCAAGCTCCTCACCCACGCACACAAAGCACTCCACAACTCCGGACCAGCCTACCTCAACAGACGACTCAGCTTCTACACCCCCACCCGCCAGCTCCGCCGACCAGCCTCGCCCTCGCCACAGTCCCCCGCATCCGGAAAACGACCGCCGGCGGCAGATCCTTCTCCCACCTCGCCGCCAAGACCTGGAACACCCTCCCCACCAACCTCCGACAGACCCAAGACCTACTGGCCTTCAGAAGACTCCTCAAGACCTGGCTCTTCGATCAGTAGCAGCACCACCCCCCTCTTCCCCCAGCGCCTTGAGACCCTCGCGGGTATGTAGAGCGCTTTATAAGTGACATGATTGATTGATTGATTGAACAAAGGTACCAAAGACCAGTTCACCACCTCCCTCAGCAAACCCCACCACCGACCTACACGGACGCCAACGCCTCGGCACACAATCTCCACTGTGGGATCACCAACTGTGCTGACACACTGGCCCCCCTCAGGAAACCCTCAGGCAAGCAGTCCTCCAAAAAAGTTAGCTGGTTCTCTCTCACCCTCCAAAAATCCAGGCGCACCTGCAGACGGCTCGAGAAAAGATGGAGGAGCAGCAGGATCTTGGCAGACCATGCAGCCTTCAAAACCGCCATCACCGTACTCCACCACCTCATCAGAACAACAAAGAAAACAGCCATACAGGAACGCAACAACGCCAACGTGCACAACAGCAAAGAACTCTTCACTGTGGTCAAAGAATTCGCCAAAACCAGCACGGAGAAAACACACATCCCCCACCCCCCCTCTCAAGACCTCTGCAACAGCCTTGTCACCGCAAGATAAAGGCGATCTATGACAGCTTCGCAACCCAAGACACACCCACCCACCTACAACCTCCGGACCCAATGGCTCCAGTCCCCAGCAGACCCTGCCCAACTGGATCACCCTCACCTCTGACGACACCCTCAGGATCAAGAAGAGCATACACTCCAGAGCCCCTTCAGATCCCTGCTCTCACCACATCTTTAACAGAGCCGGCACCTCCTCACCCCCGAACTCTGCCGCACCATCAACTGCTCCATCAAGACCGCCATCTTCCCTGAAGACTGGAAACACACAGAGATCAACCCCCTGCTGAAAAAACCCTCTGCCCACCCGGCGTACCACTCTCTGCTCCCCTTTCCAGCCAGTCTTCGAGAAGGCCATCAACACCCAACTCTCCGAGTACATCGGAATAAACTACATCCTGCACCTCTCCCAGTAGGGCTTCAGAAGCAACCACTGCACCGAGATCGCACTCCTTGCCGCCACAGATGACATCTGCGCCCTCCTCAAATGAGGCGAGACTGCAGCCCTCATCCTCCTGGACCTCCTGGCCGCCTTCGACACAGTCTCCCATCACACCCTCTGCGCAAGACTCCACGACGCCGGCATCCGTGACAAAGCCCTAGAATGGATCCGCTATTTCCTCACCGGCCGAACACAGTTAGACTTCCACCATCCCACTCAGAACTCACAGAGATCAGTTGTGGAGTGCCCCAGGGATCCTCCCTGAGCCCCACCCTCTTCAACATCCAAATGGCCCCCTTGCAGCCATCGTCAGAAGCCACGGACTCAACATCGTCTCCTACGCCGACAACACCCAGCTGAGTCTTCCACAGATGAACCCACAGCCGCCAAGAGCAACTTACACAACAGGATGAAGCAGACGCCACCTGGATGAAAGACAGCTGCCTCAAGCTCAACTCAGATAAGACCAAAGTCCTCATCCTGGGCTCCACCCCCTCGCATGGAACGTCACCTGGTGACCTGCAGCACTCAGGAACCCACACCCACGGACCATGCATGTAACCTCTGCATTATCCTGGACTCTTCGCTCTCTCTGAACCGCCAAATTAACGCCCTCTCGTCGTCCTGCTTCCAAATGCTCTGCCTGTTTTGTAAGATCTTCAAGTGGATCCCCACCGAGCACATGAAAACTGTCATCCATGCGATTGTCAGCAGCAGACTCTACTATGGCAACCCACTGTACGCCAGCACCACCCAAAAACTCCTAAAGAAACTGCAGATCATCCAGAACGCCTCTGCCAGACTCATCCTGAACATCCCCAGCCGCACCAACATTACCGGTCACCTGCAAGACCTCCACTGGCTCCCGATCAACAAAAGAATTACCTTCAAGCTCCTCACGCACGCCTACAAAGCCCTCCACAACGCCGGACCTGCTTAGCTCAACCTCCGCCTCTCCTTCTACACACCCACCAGACATCTCTGCTCCGCCCAACTGGCCCTGGCCACCATCCCACGGATCCGCAAAACCACAGCTGGAGGAAGATCCTGCTCCTATCTCACTGCAAAGACTTAGAACTCCCTGCCTCTACATCTTAGGCAATCACCGTCTCTGCCTCAATTCAGTAAGGAGCTCAAGACCTGGCTCTTCGACTGAACCGCTGATCCTCCACCCCCTGCACTCAGTGCCTTGAGACCCTAACGGGTGAGTAGTTGTGCTTTACAAGAACCCTGATTGATTGAAGTGGAGAGTCACATACCTCATAAGCCCCTTTTAAAGCTCTGAAGTGGAGGGTCATGTACGCCATGAGCCCCTTTTAAAGCTCTGAAGCGAAGTTCATTGTGGTAGCCTTGTATTATTTATTCAACATTGGAATGTTCCTTCCTCCCCCTCCCATTTGTTCCCTGTTGGTTCGTGCTGCCGGTAGAATGTTGAGGGGAACGATGACAGTTGGTAGTGACAGCTGATGGAGATTCTCCTATTGTGCTGTGGCTGAAGCTTCTTGTTGAAATACATCTTCTCAACCATTTCACCACAGATCTTGTCTGTTCGTGATTAAATATGTGGTGTTCTTCGGCACTTCCCTCACATACGCCATGAGCCCTTTTTAAAGCTCTGACGTAGAGGGTCACGTATGTGCATTGCCCCTGTTAAAGTTTTGAAGGCCATTGCATATATATTTTTTTTAAATCTTGTTTTTTGATCCCACCAACAATTTTGTTTTAGGGCAGGTGAAAATCAGTGAGAGACGAAGTGCCGTTTTTGTCCTTTCTCTTTTGTCCAAACAGCGGAACCAAGTTGATAATTTTTCCCTTTAACAACACATATTAATGACATTTATTTTAATCAATTCAGGTACGTGGCTCCTCTGCAAAATGTATCTTCACCATAGAAAAACGGCCCAATTGTTAGTAAAAATATACATTTTTATATCAGTCAAAACATTTCCCTAAGAAATAGGCTGATGGTTAAAAAAAAGAATGCAAAAAACGTATTGAAGGCAACATATTAACGCCCTGATTTAAATAACAGCAACAGTGATGCAGAGCAGAAAAAATAGTTACTGAACGTGTTTTCTTTCCACATCATTAAGAAAACATCTCCTGTATTACCAGCAGTCGAAATGGGAACGCAGATCAGTGTGTGATGTCGTCATTTCCCCTTCGAGGAAGCTTGGAGTTGTCCCCAGCAGGAGAGCACACCCAGGAGGGATTCTTCCAAACACCTGACTGAAATGGCTGCCAGGAACAGGGCTCCTGACTCAGCCCTGTCTCATTTCAGGATCAGCGGCCAAATTAGGAGAACCACCACTACAAGAATGCAAAAGACTGTAAGAATAACAGGAAACTGTAGATTAAGATACTTAATAAACATGGCATCCTTTCAAGAAAGAAAAAGAATTACCTGAGAATTCATGGCTAAAATGTGTGTCTTTAAAGGTTTGTGGAGCAGCACATCGAAGGACAACCTGCTTGCAAAGGGAGACAGACGCTGCTACACCGGAAGCCGATAAAGCCCAATCGGAGAACTTGGATTTTTAACTCAAATATGGCGATATCAAACTTTAAAAGGGCCTTTCTCCTCATTCAAACAGATATCCTGGGGGACAGCACTGTTATCTGGGTTTTGTAATGTACCACAAAGTTGCAGGCTGCTTCACAGCACATTTGCTTGGAAGATGTTACTGGTCATACAGAGTGACGTACCTGGAAGCACGTTTAAAGAGTCGGAGAACCGAAAGGAATCTAATGTGAGCGAGGAACACGAGGGACCCACAGGCTTTCACCCATGGATAGACCAGTCTGAATGGAAGATAACAGAAACAGGTGCACGGTAAAAGCAGGGAAACTGGGTGGTAAAATAGTTCCACCCTCAAAGCCAGAGAGAGCCATGTCTATCAAGTAGAAATATCATTTTACTCTGATTACAATATTTATAGAGACCTTTGAGCTTGTACACATAGTGAGACCGCTGCAAGCACACTTGTATTTAACTTGGAGAGGCTTCCAGGCTGTCGGTTTCATTCATACCCAAGGGATGTGTACTCCTGCTTTTGATAATCCGAAATGTTTTCTCGCCATCACTTGCCTCTATTGGCTGTTTGCTGTGTTTGAAGCCAGGGCGGTGCTTGGCTCATTCAGAGTATGTGTCCTGTGGTGCCCCTGGTCTGTTTCTGAGGTGTTGTGTAGTTTAGGCTGGGGATGCACGTTTTCAAAACACCTCTAAAAGGTTGGTTGCATTTGTTCTATTTTGAATATTTTCCCCATACATGATTCTTTTAGAACAGTAAACCCCTTTGCACCTTTCCCCCTTCTCTGCCTCCCCAGATGCAGTGGGTGACTGTGCCATCGCCAGCCACACGCAGCAGCTAGGTCGGGAGCATCCTGTGCACATTGGGAAGCA
Source organism: Calotriton arnoldi (assembly GCA_963921515.1). Classification (NCBI taxonomy): domain Eukaryota; kingdom Metazoa; phylum Chordata; class Amphibia; order Caudata; family Salamandridae; genus Calotriton; species Calotriton arnoldi. The sequence continues at coordinate 1,238,869 of CAWUFW010001464.1, read as the reverse complement.
TGGCACCATCTGCAGTGCCCAGAAGCGCAGGGGCCCAGAGGTTTTCTTGGAATCTGCAGCTGGCACTGCTGAGTGCCAGGCCTGTTGAATACCACGAATGCCTCTTCTTGATTCAACCTTACCTCTTTCTTCCACCACTCAACTTCTCCTATCTCTTAATCTCACTCTTGCAGATTTTTTCATCCCTAATTTCTCATTGTTCTAGATTACTCTTCCCCTTCTTTCTCCCTTTTCTTCCTTTCTCTAGCTCAGTAGCACAGTCTGATGATGGACAAAATGTCCTGGTCCTCAAAAATGAGTGCCTGTGCCCTCTGCCTTCAACCACCGGCAGAAATTAAGCAGCATATCTGTATGTTTCTGGCCTGCTCATGACCAGACGGTCATTCTTTCAGAATGGCTTGACCATCAGGAGTTTGTGGCTCTGTCATCGACACGGCTCCTTTATTTCAAAGGGTGGAGATGACCAGGAGGGCCTGGCGTGGTCCTTTTCGAGATTGGGGCAGTGAGCTGCAGCCAGCCACGTCTCCCGTCACAGGCAGGAGTCCGCAAGTGCAGCTCAGCGAGGCACACTCTAGATCAGGTGTCTCCAGCCAGTCGACCGCGAGCTACCAGTAGCTTACAGACACCTTCAGAGTAGCTCACAGGCTTGAGTTCGTCACATTATCCTTTTAAAGTTAAGGGAATGCTGTGTTTATTTAACTCCTAAATAAAAGTCCTTGTCAACTTAATATTGGAGCGTGAGAACAAAATTATGTATCTGAATGCTTTTAAATGGGAGAAAATTAAAATTAAAGTTACCTTAATAATTTAGTTAACTCTTCATTTAAATTTTCTCCCATTTCAGTGTCACATTTACAAACAGCAGGCCTCTTGCTTCCAGTTGCCATTAGACACTGTGTAATATTTATAACTGAAAAATAGACTTTTTTTTTTTAAATGGGAGAAATTCAAAGTGAAGAAAAATATTTCTATGAAACATTAAGTCTTAGTGTTTTCTCCACTCGTAATTAAGCCAATAACGTCTTAATATTTTATTAAGCATGTTTCTTCAATTTAAATTCTTCCCATTTAAACAAACGACTGTATTTTTCTATTATAAATATGTCATTGTGTCTACAGGCCACTGGAAGCACGATGCGTTTGTAAATGTGACACTTAGAAATGGGAGAAAATTTAAATGATTAATTTTAAGGAATCTATAAAAACTAAGAATTGATCCTTCAGTTAAATTTTCTCCTATTTCAAAGTGCTGCTTTTACACACAGCAGGCATCTTGCTCTCAGGGGCTGGTAGACACAATGCCATAGTTATAAGTGAAAAATTCAGCCATTTTAAGTGTACGAAATTTTAAGTGCAGGAAAATGTTCCATATTACAAACATTTTTACATAACTTTTTCTGCACTTTAAATTTCTCTCATTTAAAAAAGTTAGCTGTATGTGTGTTTTATGCATGTATTGGTGCCACTTATGGCGAAAGATATGTCCGGTGACACAAGTACATACAACATAGCTTCTCAGTCACCCATACACATTTATCCCATTCATATGCACACATGTTCATACATCCTCTAAGACCACGCTCTCACTGTCACACATGGCAGCCCTTTCATAGTGCCCTTAGCCAAAGTATGTTGTTCAAACCACAGTATCTGGCTCTATGGACATTAGCCTTAAAGTCTCTGTAGCTGGGCATGAGGGTGTCTGGTAACAGTGCACAAATTGCTTAGCCTTCAGGAGCTCACAATGATGTTCACTGATTACAAGTAGGTCTCACTACAGAATAGGTTGAAGACCCCTGCTAGAATGTAATACAAGCGCCAGAATTCAAAATAAGTATTGGCATAGCCAATAGGCCAGGGTTTAATGTGCTAACACATGCAACATTCGCACATTAGAACAAGACACATAGGATGAAGCCAGCAGGAAAGGACAGTTATGTCCATACTTGTACAGTAGTCCCTCCTGCAGCTCAATGGAAGCACTCGAGTAGTGGCGGAAGAATACCGTCTAATGGCCAGTAGCATAAGGTGAGAGATGAATATTCCACTGGGCTGAGCCAAGAAGTGATTGACACATTCTCAAGTTAATGGCTAAAAGAGGGTTGGTGGGGGCTAACTTAGTCAATTTCAGAGTGATCTACTTTTAGTGAAATGATGAGTGTGCCTAGGGCAGCAGCCGCCTCATGACAAAAAAATCATATTAATTGAGTCGTATTACATTTGTTACAATATTGCTGAAAGTGTGGCCTTTTATCAAATAAGCAAACTGCTGCACATGACAAACAACAACATGAAAATTAAAAAAACATTCAACTAGTAATGAATATGAAAAATAATTCAATGAGAAATAGCAATGTTTCTAATAATTAGGAATGCGCCATGCTAACAGGACGTACTACTTCAGTCATCACAAAAAGGTTGACATATTCTACTATCTGTACTTTTTTCACTTTCTCACTGCGATCACATGTACTAAGGCTATTATTTTAGTTAATAATTAACATCCCAATTAATTTCTCACTTTTGGTATGTGGTAACAGTAAATGTGTCAGGATGTTCTTTATAAAATTTTTTTTTATTTTTTTATTCCAAAGCTTTAGAGCCCTGAAGAAGGTCCATGGCCTTGCGGGTCAGAGTGAAACACCTGTTGTCTAGTACATATTGTTAACATGGATATCGATATGTTTATCAATAATAACGAACTATCGTCCTTATTAATAGTCACCCAACCCAAACTCCACATCTACCTCGACATGCAAGTATGTGGTCAGGCAGGCCCTGCTACCCAGGCCTGGGATCATTGATTGATGGGTCACAGGTGGGAGGGTGCATAGCTGGCAGGCAAACACGTGGGCAGGAAACTCTTGATTAGTCCCACAGATGGGCGTAGTGACATCACAATGGTCAGGGGAGATTGCCCCCAACAAAGCACACAAGGCTCAAGGGGGAACACACGCTTCAAAAAACACCATAAAGTCAGATGCTAAATGAGTTAGGAACACATAACCAATCAGCACCTAGCACACGTAGTGATCACGCGATCCCCATGTCGGATATCTGGACACATTCACCTCTGGCTACACTGTGTCCACGCAAGGTCGAGACTTACCTGTAGTAACCATTTGACCATTAATTTATGACTCTAAGGCAGCAACCAACATTCTTCACTATATATGGTACGCCGGAAAGCTTTATTGCTTGTTGTAATATTGTATGAAAGATGTACGCGAACCCAATGTAAATTGAGACAGACCTCGTGCCTATAACTGTTCTCCCGGCCACACTGTTTAATTAAACAAACTGTTCCTGTTTTCCCGAATGCCTCTTGTCTTCTGTTTTTTATTAAGGAATTCGAACCCAAGCAACAATATATTCAAGAACCAATCAAAATATGTACAACGAAATTGATGATTTCTGTAGTGAAGAGATATTAAATGTTTGAACGTTCTCAAGAGTTCTGTTCTCATTAATGAGCAGAACGCCTACATTTTATGGACAGGTGCAATCAAATGGTTGATTTGTGAGCGCGGAAATCCCTTTAAAATTTTATAACCAGCTCCAGTTTAAAACGTACTAAGTGGAACTCCAATTTCCACGCGTATTTCTTCTCTTGGTCGACGAATCTTTGCCACCGTGTTAGAATGGAGCACAACCTGAATACATTGCAAAAATTATCTTGCAGTATTTAATGTTCAGTCAATGATGAAAGGTTTGGTGAAGTTTTAGAAACTTTATTTCTCATTAAAGAGATTAGTTCGTATTTCTCGTTCTTTTATTCAGGTTAGTCAGATAATTCCGTTTACAGAAATATACAATTGGTTATTAGAGACAGAATTAAAAATAACATTGTTCCATAAAGGAAATGAGTCCCTATCTTAATTTAAAGGACCTAACCTATCCTAGCAAGAACCCATAAAGAGTTCTTTTGGAAAATAGCAAGAGAAATCTAATAAAAGGCTAATAGCAATGAAAGGTCCAACTCCACATGGAGAGTAGTTCTGGAAACTCCGCCGAGTTCCCTGACAGCTGCCGTAACAACCGTTAAGATAGGTAAAAAAAAAAAGTTATCACAGCAGTAACTATGGTCAGCATAAAGATGGGAGGTATCCTCACAAAGGCAAGGAAAATAAGAGAAAAATCACTGTTAGCAGTAGCTTACAGCAATCGAAGGCAGGTTTAGCACAGTAAAGTGCTAGGGGCATGGCAGGGACGGTGTGCATAGAATGCGTTGCTTCTCTAGCTAGGAACACGTACTATATAGAAAAGCACAAAACATGCTGCAAACTTGAACTGCTGACTCATCCCCGACCAATGGGAGAGGATCTTCTGAAGGTCTGTCGCCTTCTTCCTCGATTCCCAAAGTAAACATCCATGTTGACATGTTGTTGTTTGAATGGCGGCTACAAAGTGCTACAAAAGATACATCTAGAAAGGCTCTCATGAGAACCTTTAGCAAGCCTACTCCGTCAGTTGTTCATCGCCCTGTTGTGTAACAGTGGGCTGCTCTATGAAGCCACACATTAACATCTAGCATGCCCTGGTTAGATCATGGATATTTTAAGCTGTAGCAAGCATTTTCTTTCATTTAAATTGTGTTCATTATAAGCACGTGGCAGAGAAAACTATCTAAATATGATGAAATCATGTGGTGTCCGATGAAAAGAAGTACATCAGCATATTTCAAAAGATGTCAAGTTTTGCAGTTCAATTATAACATTGAAGTCAGCATGAAAAGAAAACCATTTCTTATTATTAAAGGGTCAGTAAAGAATAAGAAACAGTTTGAGGCCTAGTCACGAAATAGCAATAAAAATGGGAGCTTTCTGCAGAAACAAACAGCATTTTCTATGTGATATGTCTAATAAAGGATGCATGTTCTCTAACCACTGAATTGACACGTGTTCCCTGCGTTAAAATTAAAACACTGGGGCATATTATCAAGGGCTTTATCGCCGCTTTAGCGGCACTTTTTGCCGCTAAAGCGGCGATATTTTTATCGCCCTATTAGCAAGCTGTCGCTAACAGGCGTTAGCGACAGCTTTTAGGCGTTAGCGGCCGGGATTCACATCGCCTTGCATGTCAGCGATAATTATCGCTAATGACATGCAAGGAAGGCGTTCTCTACTAAAAGCGACTGAAAACAGTCGCTAACACCACTACCCCCTATTAGCAAGGCAGGCGAAGCGATAAAATAATTCGCGCTAAGCACGTTTATCGCTAGATTTTATCACCTGCTAGTGAGGATGACTTACCTGTTTAAAGTATAGGAGGTGGATTCTAATGCTGAATCCACCTTAGCGATAATGCGAGAATATCACTGCTTTTCCAGCGATATTCTCACATTTTGCCGCTATCGCTGGAAATGTTATCGCTATGGAGATAAACCTTGTTAATAGGGTGTTATCTCAGCGATATTTTCCAGCGATAGGCGGCGTTAAACAAAGTCGCGCTAAGCGCGGTTAGCGATAAATATCGCTAATCCTTGATAATATGCCCCACAATTCTTTATTATTAGGCTAAAATAACGTAAAAATGTTCAACTCCCACATTAATGTGACGAAGACACTCGTAACAACTAATGACCGAGAGCTAACGTTATGGGTAAACTATGTCTCTGCCAGACCCACAAACCGGGCACATGATTTTACATCGGGAGATGAGGATAAGTGCTGTGCTGCATTAAAGCGCACTTCTTAAGCGTTGTTCTGAGCGAGCATTACAGCGCTGTTCTCTTCTCTGTTTTCTTTGCCTCCGACGGCTGCTTTTAACCTGTTGCCTTGCAATCAACTTGACCAGATGAGGTATTGCTTTAGGCATTTGAATGCTGAAATGTATGAAGAACCACTGAGAAAGGAGCAGGATGTCATTTCTTTTGTGATACCGCCATCTGGTGGTTTTCACACAATATGGCAAAGAGTTTATAATGGAGACTCCCGTATATGGAGCGCTGTGAAAATACTACCTTGGGTTTTCGTGGAGCAGAAAAAGAAGTTCACGACCCTTTGGGCCAACACGAAAATGATATGTATCACAGGGAAAAAGTCCAGGAAGTCCCTGATATCCGCGAAATTCTGTGCAATTTACACAGAATCTGCTTGTGATTCCATGGACACAAGCTCATAATAGGAGGTATTTATTGCATTAGGCGTATGCCTCACCTTGGGGTAATAATGCATACATGATTGTTGGAGGGCTGAGGTATTGATACACAGAGATATGGAGGAGTCCTGTATCACCCACTCTTCTATTAGTGAGCAACCTATGACCTTTCATTTGCCCAAAGAGCACTTGGGTACAGGGCCACTGGAATTATGCGATTGTGCGGTGATTTTCGCATAATTATAGGTATGTCTTATTTGCTAACTGGGGTGGCGTAGTGGACAAAAGAACGATGGATTTAACCCAGATCTTTTGACTGGGGGAGAATGTTTGCATTGTCAGCATTCCGTCCATCATTTGTTTGCTGTAACATTTTTCGCCCTAAGTGGGATGGGTCTGTCCAGACGTGGGTCCCTTGCTCACTGTGCCACTGGATTCAAGCTAGCCTGGCTGAAGAAGGGTGACATACCCTGAAACCGGTCCCAGGATGCTTGTTTCCGGTCCAGGGAGGACCTGGCCTGGCAGTTCGGTCTGGACTGTTCCCATGGGGCACAGGGTCAAGACTGATTTGCATATGGCTGGGTCCAAACTGGGGTGGCGTAGTGGGCAAAAGAACGATGGATTTAACCCAGATCTTTTGACTGGGGGAGAATGTTTGCATTGTCAGCATTCCGTCCATCATTTGTTTGCTGTAACACTTATTTGCGACATAATCCATCATCTGCCCCATAATCTTCAGATTTTAACAAAAATAATGTTTCTAGCTCACACGGATCAAAAGTTACTAAAAATAAGCAACACGTGTTGCTGCGCAGGGGAAGGTACTTTGCAAAGCTGGACTGGTCACTTTTCTGTTGCTTATTGCTATATTTGGGTATTTAACTAGTACTAATGAGGTGCAACCAATGCCCAGACAGTGTTACCAAGTTTAAAAATGATTAAATAATGAAGTAATACTATTACAAAATCTGCTGCATTATGCCGCATAATTTGCCCTTTCTTGCCGCATAATTTACTAAACCCTGCCGCATTTGACCCTCTCCTGCCGCATAATTCCAGTGGGCCTGCATATAGGTTATTCAGGGCCCATAAATAAAAACTCACCCCACCTCTTGCTCTTTTTCTGTCGTGTGGTATTCACTCTTATCCAACCACATGTCAGTTTTTGTCCTTCTCACTTTCTCTCTCCTCCACATATTTCCTCTCTCGCACCTCCCCCACACTTTCCCTTTGTGTCTCCTAGGTAATGTAGTGGGGAGAAAGAGGTTGGATCGGAGAGGAGTGAAAGGGCAGTTTCTATTGTGGGAAAGAATGTAAACATGAGATGAACATACTGTAGCATCCTCCCCAGCCTCGGTACATGTAAATGATTATGTCACACGGAGCTTATTATTACACGCCTTTATTCCTCAGTGTGTAGCTGTGAACTCAACATTCTAAATCATTAATTCTATTAACCACACCTAACACTTATGTCACAGTTCTACGGAGTCTGTCAGGAACCAAAAGGGCCCCGTCATCTCTAACTCACAAGAAACTACATCTCCCCCCTCTTCCCCCTCCTGCTTGGTAAATAAAAAGTAAAAAATATTACATATATACATTACAACTCTTCGATAAATCATCGTGTGGCTCAAATCAATCAACCAGATCGTGTCCTATGAGACTGTGAAGAGATAGGAGAAGTGCCTATGACTGGCACTGACGAAAGAGAGACCGGTGCAGTCAGTGAGTTTCAGAAGTCTCAATTGGAACAGTCTCATTTCTGACATCTGGAGTTGGCGAATGATAAAGCACATGCTTGAAATCTCGCATAATGGACTTTCCTGGACAGTGAGCAGACAGCATGTGTCCTTTACTAGTCACAACTTTAAATGGTTCAGTGTCAAATGGAGCATCAGACTTGCGTTTTCTCATTTGTCTTACTAGGACTCTATCTCATTCTGTAAACACAGTGTTCTTAGCACATCGGCGTTTGTCTGTGTAGATTTTCATCTTGTGCTTGTGTCACAAATCTGTTTGACGAAGTTCACCATCAGTTGATGATTTTTCATTGGTCCATTGTGGCAACTTGGTCTTCGTGGCTCTCCGGAATATGAGGGTGGGAGGACTTTCACCTGTCATGGAATGGGGAGTCCACCGATAGGCACGAAGAGCAGATTTGAGATCAAGCTTCTCCAGTGCAGCAAGCTGAACGGTCTTCTTGAGTGTGCTCATAAAATGCTCAATAACACCATTTGCTTGTGGCCAAAGAGGTGTGCTTTTCTGATGCTTAACATTGAGATGATTAAGAAAGTTTGAATTTTCAACTGTTGAATGATGGGCTGTTGTCAGAGTTTAGAATTGAAGGAACATCCCATGTTGGGAAAATGCCATCTAACCTCTCGATAACCTTTTCCTGAGTGATCGATGAGAGGTCTTGTAACAAATGAAAATAAGACTATTCTTCAGTGACCACCATCAGGTGATGTCCATTGTCAAGGGGTCCAAAGATGTCCGCAGCGATTCTATCCCACACATGCATTGGAAGATCAGACATTTCAATGGATGCTGGGCTGTTTTGGGAGATATGCAGTTGCAGAAACGACAGGCCTTTAATTTCCTTTCAACTCTTTTGTCAAGAAGAGGAAACCAGACTCTGTCTCAGAGTGCTTGTTTAGTGACGACAATTCCACATTGTCCTTCATGTGCTACTCAATTACTTGTCGCAGCCTCTCCTGTATGCCAATTCTCGAACCTTGTAAGACCATACCTTCTTGAGTAATGGACAGTTCATCTTTCACATTTTTCAATTTCTGATATTTGCTGTCCTTTCTAAGAGGTCGAGTGTGCTGTTTCCAGGATTGATTTGCAATAATGTCTTTAAGTATCAGCAGGTCACTATCTGTGTTCGTTGCAGTAATAATTGGTTCAATGAAATAGCGGCAAGTTTACTGGACTTTACGATGAAGTTAATGTATGCCTCAGCCGCTTTGGAAGTGTAACCATGGCACTCGTGAAAAATAGGCAGCAGGGCTTTGATCTTTCCCTGGTCAGTGCACAATAGTGTAGTAATATTCCTGTAGTCGCAAACCCCAACATTCAATACGAGGAGGCATCTTGGCTTTAGGATTGAAAAAGATGGTAAGCAATGCTTGATGATCTGCAACAAGAGTTAAATCCTTTCCATATAAAAATACGTGGAAATGTTCACAAGCCCACACCACTGCTAAACTCTCTTTTTCAGGCTGTGAACTGGTACATTCAGTTTATGACAAACCTCTGCCAGCATTTGCCACAATATGCCTTTGAGCATTTGGGTGTTTATTGTGTTGGGCAAGGATTGCGCCTAACCCCACGGACTTCCATCAAGAACAACCTCTGTATGAAGTGTTGGATCAAAGTAGGCCGATTCAGTGGCATTCTCCAATGCATGTTTGATTTTCTTGAAGCTTTGTTCGTATTCATGTGACCAGTGAAATGAAGCATTTTGTTTTGTTAAGTTTCTTAAGGGAACCCTCACTGTGGCACAGTCACATATGTACCTGGAACAGTAACTGGCCATGCCAAGAAAAGAACGTAACATTGTAACATCTTGTGGGGGGCAGGTGGCTGACAAAGCCTGTACTGTAGCCGGCTCTGGAGTCATTCCCCCATCAAAGAAAATATGGCCAAAGAATTTGAGTTTTGTTTTGTGGAACTTACACTTCTCTGCAAACAAGGTTAGACATGCATCGGCAAGTAATCAACACATTTGTGCAAGAGCTTTATCATGTTCTTTTCGTGTGGCCCCAAAGACCAATATGTCATCACTGTAATTGAAAGCATTTGTGACAGGCTGTATTATATGTAGAATGATATCTGGAAAAAGTTCTGCAGCTGATGACCCACCGAAACGTAATCTTTTATATCTGAACACACCAATATGGGTAGAAATGGTGGTAATGTACCTGCAATTTTCTTCACGTTCCAAATAGACTTTAGCACCATTTAGCTGTGTGATCATGTCGGCAATGTGTGGACCTGGATATCCTTCTCTTTCAATTGCCTTGTTAACTTGATGCATTTCAATACAAATGCGTACAGCTCCTTCACCGTCCTTTTTGGTCACTACCACTATGGGTGAAACCTATGGTGTCGGACCAGTAGATCGCTCAACAATATAATGCTTTAATAATGTCTCAAGTTCCTTTTCAACAGCTTCTTGTAACTTAAATGCAATTCGATGATGTCTTTGAGCAACGAACGTCCTCTTGACAATGACACCGAAGAACTGTTGGACGAAGATTTATACAATGATCGTCTTCCTTTAGTGTCTATGTGCCTCAGCTGATGCTGCCTCTGGGCCTTGTGGGCGTGCGTAGAAAGTCGCTTCTGGAACATTTAGGTGTCCATTTTGTTTTCTCGGCATGATACACTTAGCTTTTCCTCAATATTGCACACCATTACAAAATGGTTCTCTTTCCCGGAGCATACTTGTCCCATGGCGGGACACTTACCTTCAACTGGAAACATGTTTTTTTTTCCTTTGGAGACATCACTTTGTGTCCTCCAGCCTTGTGTTTCTGCTTACTTTTCATGTTCATGACTGACTCATTTTGGGCATCTTCGGCCTCCATGTTAGCCGCTTGTCAATTTGCACGTTCCTCAGCTCTGGCAGCCATGAGAACTCACTCCAGACTAAGGGGCATATGTACAAGCCCCTATCGCCACCACAACGTCACTTATATCGACGTTGTGGTGGCGATAGGGGCTTAGCCTTATTTACAAGGCAGCGTTAAGCCACGTTAAGTTGTAAATAAGGCCCCCTTTCACGCTATGGTTCAATCAATCAGGGAGTTTTAAGCACGCTACTCACCTGTGAGGGTCTCAAGGCGCCGGGGGGAGGTGGGGGCAGCTCTGGTCAGTCGAAGAGCCAGGTCTTGAGGGTCTTCCTGAAGATGTGCAGGGTGGGGGCGCGTCTGATGTCGATCGGGAGCTCGTTCCAGGTCTTCCACCCGTTCTTGCTCTGCGGATGCGTGGGGTTTCGGAGAGGGCGGCGGATCGGAGGTTCCTCTTGGGTACGTGGAAGGAGATTCTATCGTTGAGATATTGGGGTCCGGTGTTGTGGAGGCATTTGTAGGCGTGGGTGAGTATCTTGAAAGTTACTCTCTTCTCCACGGGGAGCCAGTGGAGGTTACGCAGGTGTTGGGAGATGTGTTCGTGTCGAGGGATGCCGAGGACGAGTCTGGCTGCGGTGTTCTGTATGTTCTGGAGTTTGCGGAGCAGAGACTTCTTGATGGCGGCGTAGAGGGCGTTTCTGTACTCCAGTCTGCTGGTTATGAGTGCATGGGTGACGGTCTTTCTTGATTTGGGGGGGATCCATTTGAAAGTCTTTCGGAGGATGCAGAGGGTGTTGAAGCAGGTGAAGGTGTCGGCGCTGACCTGTCGGGTCATGGAGAGGGAGGAGTAAAGTACGATGCCGAGGTTTCGGGCGTGGTCCATGGAGGTGGAGGGGCTGCAGAGGGCGGTGGGCCACCTGGTGTTGTCCCATGCAGAGGGGGAGGGTCCGAGGACGAGGACCTCTATCTTCTCCAAGCTGAGCTTCAGGCAGCTGCTGCTCATCCAGGATGCGACATCCTTCATTCCTTCCTGGAAGTTGAGTCTGGTGGTGAGGGGCTCCTTGATGAGGGAGAGGATGAGCTGGGTGTCGTCGGCGTAGGATACTATGCTGAGTCCGTGCTGTCTGACAATGGTGGCGAGGGGGGCCATGTAGATGTTGAAGAGCATGGGGCTGAGCGATGATCCTTAGGGTACTCTGCAGTTGATCTCTGTGGGTTTGGGAAGGAAGGGTGGAAGTCTGATTCTTTGGGTTCTGCCGGTGAGGAAGGAGCGGAGCCAGTCGAGGGCAGTTCCCTGTATGCCGGAGTCGTGGAGTCTGGCGGTGAGTGTGCGGTGGAGACGGTGTCGAAGGCTGCAGAGAGGTCAAGAAGGATCAGGGCTGCGGTGTGTCCTTGGTCGAGGAGGGTGCGGATGTCGCCTGTGGTGCAGAGTAGAGCGGTCTCAGTGCTGTGGTTGCCGCGGAATCCGGATTGGGAGGGGTCGAGGATGGAGTTTTCTCCAATGAATTTCGTTAGTTGGACGTTGACGGTCTTCTCAGTGACTTTGGCCGCGAAGGGGAGGAGGGAGATGGATCGGTAGTTCTTGAGGTCCGTGGGATCTGCTGAGGGCTTCTTGAGTAGGGGTCTGACTTCTGCGCAATGGTTAGCGTGAAGGGGTGGGCAGTGGGTGTTGCGGTGGGCGTTCCACCACAACACCTATTGATTTGACGCTGCCCCCTATGTACAAGGGCAGCGTACATAGGAGGCAGCGCTAAAATTAAGACCAGGTAAAACCTGGTCTTAAGTTGGCAAAATGAGGAGAAATGCATTATTTCTCCTCGTTTTTGCTTTTTCCATGTGTGCTGCCTTGTGCAGCACACATGGAAAAAGCAAAATGCCATGGATTGTTTATGTACAGGAAGGACCTCCTTCCTGTACATAAACAATCTTTAAAAAAAAAATGCCATTTTGTGACTTTCATGTGTGCTACATTAAGCAGCATACATGAATGTCATAAAATGGCATTTCAGGATTGTTTATGTGCAGGAAGGGACACCTTCCTACACATAAACAATCCTCCCCTGCACGCAGACACCCTTGCACTATGGTGCACGGGTGCCTGCGTTGGCGCTACACTGGTAAGTGTAGCGCCATCGCAGGGGGAAACGCAAGGCAGCATGATATCGTTGTAAATATGGTGCAGCCTTGCATTTCAGAAATGGCGGAGTGGGGCATAAAGCCATGACGGCTAATGCCTCACTCCGCCACTTTTTTTTTTTTTGCAGAGTTTTATATAGCGCGAACTTGACCCGAATCGGGTATCAGAGCGCTTTACATAGCACCAGTTACGTTACATTAGGACACACATTCATTTTTGTTAGGCACGGGGAGATTAAGTGATTTGCCCAGAATCACAGGATGTTCAGCGTCATTGCCGAGACTCGAACCCAGTTCCCCAGGTTCAAGGTCGGACGCCCTAGCCGTAGCCACTTCTATTGTACATATCTCCTTAAGTGTTTCTCTCAGATTCGAATGAATCTGACAAGCATCCATCTATAACTCTGAGGCGTATGGATTCTTCATCATTGAATTAATTAAAATTAGTGTTTTTATGAGCGTATCAAGTCTGTCAACAAATTCGTCTATCATTTCTCCATCTTTCTGTCATTCCTGACTGAAGGTATATCCTTCGTAATCGACATTCGGCATTGGATTAAATTTAAAATTTAACGCCTCTTTGATTTGACAGTATGAGACTTCGACAGCATGGGTATTTGTCTCTCGTAAAGATGTGATAATTTTTGGATAATAAATAGGTTTATTGCAATCTGTGTAAAGCGCTTGAAGACTAAGGAGGGAATTTTGTGTATTCTGTTGTTGCAGCGACGGATACAAATGACGATTAGGATTTATGCACAGAATTTTTCCATCAATGACCTACTATATATTAATTAGAAATCCTTTCTTGAGGAGCAGCGTCTTACCACTTCATACCACTACTGACCCTCGGACAGGTTGTGAAGTGTGAAGTAAACAGAACTAACAGATCAGGAGTTTTACAAACCAGATGCAGGCTTCAAGCGATTGAATCTGTGTCTTTACCGAACCACAGCGCCGAAAAGGCACCGGCATGCAGTGAGTAGCCAGTGTGTCATGGGCATAAAAACAGAGCCCGAAAGGGACCGATCTCAGCATCTGCTTTTTAGAACTGCCGGTGCTGAGCACTTGCAAGACCCGGCCCACTTAAAGCCCTGGTTTGTCTGAAAGTTGGTGCAGGGTCGTGTTATCCCAGCGTTGCGGAGCTGGCCTGTAGAGGAGCCTGCAAGTTTTGTCTTAATCAGCACTCATGTCATGAGTGATGCAATATGTGAGGTCATAAGCAGTGCATTGCGGGGGCGTAAATATAGTTAGCTCGGGTAACTATAACTGCTGAATTTCTATGGATTTGTACGAGTGAAATCTGAGGCTAACTACAACATCTCTGTAACCATTGGTTTTTTCAGTGACGTTCTACGTTTAAAAAAAATTGTATTTCCTAGCTATGATGTCCCTGTAACCTTTGTTTTCTTAATTGAATACACACACACACATATATATATATTCCACCACAATGACCGTTCGTATGAAGCGATCCAGCCGCACTCACTCCGCGGAACAGCCAAAAAACACTGGTTAGCCCGCTTTTTTTAGTCGTGCATTTTATTTGCATTTGATTAATTCATGTGCCGCAACACCCAATACAGGACATCTACGCGTTTTGGCTTGTGCCTTCGACTGGGCAACCCCATTCCCACAACCAACGTGAATTTTAAAAGACAAGTATACATCACATGGCCCTCTATCATTTCCTGTTTGCAACATCTAGACCGCTTCTTACATTTTTAATCGATCAACTTTTTCCACCATATTGGATTACAATGTGACAAAATTCCAACTTTTACTAATTCAAATTGTTCTATATGTATAAAGGTTATCCCCAATCTCTTTATATGCATCCAAGAATTTCCATAAAGTGCACTATGCTTATTTAAAGTGCTAGTGCTTATTTTTATATATAATATGTAATGTGTGAACTTGATAGCTCATCTGCTGCACTTGGTGTGAATTACCTCACTAAGTGCACTTAAACACTTCAAGAAAGTGCAAATGCTTAATTGTAAACAATCACACTGAATCGATATGTGTTGAGGCCTCAATATTTACAACATAAATACACTAAACAATGCTAAATGCATACTTATAAAGTGCAGATGCATAAAACATTTTTTTTTGCAGATGCATGAAATTTTCTTTCTTCCTCTGACAGGGTTAGAATAATATCACATATATATATATATATATATATATATATATATATATATATATATATATATATATATATTCACTGAAAAAACCATAGGTTTCAGACACGTTATAGTTAGAAATTAGCATTTAAAAAACCTTTGAAATTCACTGAAAAAACCATAGGTTTTAGGGACAGTTATAGTTAGTTGGACATTGCACTCGTACAAAACCCGTGAAATTTCCCCGTTATAGTTAGTTCAGCTAACTATAACTCGCGCCCCCGCAATGCACTGCTGATGACGTCACATATTACATCACTCATGACATGGTCAGTGACATCACTGATGACATCACTGATGACATCTCAAATGACATCACTGATGACATCATCCAGTGACTGTGTGTTTCTGTAAAGTTTAAATATGTTTAATATATATAGGGAAAGGCGTATTGAAGAATGAGTGGGTGTATAAGTGTCTGAATGGATGATTTAGTACGTGCGTGACTGACTCTACAAGTGAGTGATTAAACGTATCTTACTGAATGCATCGGTTAGTGACTAAACTGTGTGAATGTCTGTATCCGTCTGTTGGTGTGTAAGTGGATGCATGGATTTGCGAATAGCTACATGAGTGTCTATATGGGTTATTGATTGGTTCTATGAGTATCTGTATGGGTGCCTGAGTGTTTGTGTGGATGGGGTGTGTGCGACTGTGCATAGATGTGTGAGTGGGTGATTCACTGGGTGGATGGTTTCAAGAGTGCATCTGTGATAGACTGTATGGGTGGGTAAGTGTGTGTAAGAGTGTGTTAGTGAGTGAATGTATGTCCCAGTGGTACATGTGTGAGTAACTACATATGTGAAAGGCAGTATATATGTGTATTGGAGTATATAAATAGCTATAAGCTAGAGTGAGTGATTGTGATAGTGGCTGTATGGATGAGTGTGTGCTTGTATCAGTGATTGTATAAGAGCGTAACAATGTGCTAGTATTTGTATGATTAAGTGAGCTGGTGTGTGTATAACTGTATAGGTGAGTAAATGGCAGTGTGTTTAATTATTTACATGACTGACTAGGTGTGTGAGTACCTCTATGGATGAGTGGCGGTGTTTGAGTGTCTATATAGGAGTAAGAGTGCATATGATAGTCCTGTACTGAGTGACCATAAGTATGAGTGACTGTACGGGTGAGTGAGTGGATGTGTGTGTGTAGACCTAAGAATCAGTGAGTGGGTATGTAGTTATTGGTGTTGGAGTGTCTATGGTTTTGCGAATGGCACTCTGTAATTTAGATTGGGTGTATCAAAGGTTATATTAGGGTGTGAGGAGCTGCATCAGATTATCACATGGATGATGTCATCAGTGATGTCATTTGAGATGTCATCAGTGATGTCATCAGTGATGTCACTGACCATGTCATGAGTGATGTAATATGTGACGTCATCAGCAGTGCATTGCGGGGGCGCGAGTTATAGTTAGCTGAACTAACTATAACGGGGGAATTTCACGGGTTTTGTACGAGTGCAATGTCCAACTAACTATAACTGTCCCTAAAATCTATGGTTTTTTCAGTGAATTTCAAAGGTTTTTTAAATGCTAATTTCTAACTATAACGTGTCTGAAACCTATGGTTTTTTCAGTGAATTTCAAAGGTTTTTAAAATGCTAATTTGTAACTATAACGTGCCTGAAACCTACGGTTTTTTCAGTGAATTTCAAAGGTTTTTTAAATGACAATTTTTAAATGTATTAATTTTTATATTAATTTTTTTCACACTGATTTACTACATTTTTAGAAACAATTTCTTTTACATATTTTATTTTTTAAATTACATTGTAATTACATTATACATTACATTACAAAAAATACTTTCTCAGAATGAATTACTTTAGTTTAAATACTTTGCACATAGGCAATAGACTTTTAAGTACAGTAGTTACAGTTGCAATGGGCAACACATTTTCATACACAATGCAACATTCAGCTCAATGTGAATTTCTAGTTAAATGCAATTAGTTACTTTATGGATTACTTTTCTAACCACAGGACTGGATCCTAGATTCAGTCCTGGTACATCTCCTGTAAACAGTTGAGTAAAAGCGTTTTGGTTACAGTCGTGATTTTTAAGGAATATTATTGTATTTTAAAAGTTGACACTTAGAAACTTTTTCTCATAGAATCACCAATGTTATCCTATGGAAGGAAATTCACTTAGCAGGTAAAAACTGTTATCGTTACTTTTTCTTACTCAGTGTTGGATCCTGGATCCAGCACTGGTGCATCTCCTGTAAACAGTTGAAAGAATGCGTTTAAGTCATACAGGCGATTTTTAAGGAATATTTGTAGTTTGTGAAAATCGAAACTTTGAAACTTTTCTGCTGAAAACCAGACAATGGATTCCTATGGAAGAAAATATAAGTTACTGGTAAGTACGGTTAAAATTACTTTTCAGGACCAGTACTGGGCTGAAAGATACAGCACTGAGGTCTCTCCTTATAACAGGTGAGTAAATCGGAATTCGTATTTCGGCTGATTTTAGAGGAATATTTGTATGTTTCAAAAATCAACACTTAGAAACTTTTTCAGCAAAAAGCAGGCAATGATATCCTATGGAAGGAAATTCAAGTTACTGGTAAGTACGGTTAAAATTACTTTTGAGGATCAGTACTGGGCTGAAAGATGCAGCACTGAGGTCTCTCCTGATAACAGATGAGTAAATCGGAATTCGTATTTCGGCTGATTTTAGATGAATATTTTAAAGTTCCAAAACTCCACACTTAGAAGAATTTCCAAGTGAAACCAGTCAATGTTAGCCTATGGAAGGAAATTCAAGTTACCGGTAAGTACGGTTAAAATTACTTTTCAGGACCAGTACTGGGCTGAAAGATACAGCACTGAGGTCTCTCCTGATAACAGGTGAGTAAATCGGAATTCGTATTTCGGCTGATTTTAGATGAATATTTTAAAGTTCCAAAACTCCACACTTAGAAGAATTTCCAAGTGAAACCAGTCAATGTTAGCCTATGGAAGGAAATTCAAGTTACCGGTAAGTACGGTTAAAATTACTTTTCAGGACCAGTACTGGGCTGAAAGATACAGCACTGAGGTCTCTCCTGATAACAGGTGAGTAAATCGGAATTCGTATTTCGGCTGATTTTAGATGAATATTTTAAAGTTCCAAAACTCCACACTTAGAAGAATTTCCAAGTGAAACCAGTCAATGTTAGCCTATGAAGGAAATTCAAGTTACCGGTAAGTACGGTTAAAATTACTTTTCAGGACCAGTACTGGGCTGAAAGATACAGCACTGAGGTCTCTCCTGATAACAGGTGAGTAAATCGGAATTCGTATTTCGGCTGATTTTAGAGGAATATTTGTATGTTTCAAAAATCAACACTTAGAAACTTTTTCAGCAAAAAGCAGGCAATGATATCCTATGGAAGGAAATTCAAGTTACTGGTAAGTACGGTTAAAATTACTTTTGACGATCAGTACTGGGCTGAAAGATGCAGCACTGAGGTCTCTCCTGATAACAGGTGAGTAAATCGGAATTCGTATTTCGGCTGATTTTAGAGGAATATTTTAAAGTTCCAAAACTCCACACTTAGAAGAATTTCCAAGTGAAACCAGTCAATGTTAGCCTATGAAGGAAATTCAAGTTACCGGTAAGTACGGTTAAAATTACTTTTGAGGATCAGTACTGGGCTGAAAGATGCAGCACTGAGGTCTCTCCTGATAACAGGTGAGTAAATCGGAATTCGTATTTCGGCTGATTTTAGAGGAATATTTTAAAGTTCCAAAACTCCACACTTAGAAGAATTTCCAAGTGAAACCAGTCAATGTTAGCCTATGAAGGAAATTCAAGTTACCGGTAAGTACGGTTAAAATTACTTTTGAGGATCAGTACTGGGCTGAAAGATGCAGCACTGAGGTCTCTCCTGATAACAGGTGAGTAAATCGGAATTCGTATTTCGGCTGATTTTAGAGGAATATTTTAAAGTTCCAAAACTCCACACTTAGAAGAATTTCCAAGTGAAACCAGTCAATGTTAGCCTATGAAGGAAATTCAAGTTACCGGTAAGTACGGTTAAAATTACTTTTGAGGATCAGTACTGGGCTGAAAGATGCAGCACTGAGGTCTCTCCTGATAACAGGTGAGTAAATCGGAATTCGTATTTCGGCTGATTTTAGAGGAATATTTTAAAGTTCCAAAACTCCACACTTAGAAGAATTTCCAAGTGAAACCAGTCAATGTTAGCCTATGGAAGGAAATTCAAGTTACTGGTAAGTACGGTTAAAATTACTTTTCAGGATTAGTACTGGGCTGAAAGATGCAGCACTGAGGTCTCTCCTGATAACAGGTGAGTAAATCAGAATTCGTATTTCGGCTGATTTTAGAGGAATATTTGCACAATGGTGAAGGGAGGGGGCGGGGCCTGAGGTGACATCTGTGCAAACGCGCCCGTGGCGCGTTTTAAGTTGGGGGATTAAGTCCCCTTGAATCATGAGGGTCCCCACGGGCCAACTAGCCCACCAGGAACCTCCAGTATGCGCCAGGGGGCTGCGTTGCAGAGACATGTACAGAGGCCACACCCCTTTTTACACCTCTCTGCAACGCAGCTCTGTGGCGCTAAAACTATCTTAACCATAATGCAGTGGAAAGACCAGCATGCATTGAGAATGTTTTCTATTGGTTGTCCCTCAACAGGTATAAAAGAACGTCAGCCGCTTTCGTAAAATTGATTGTTGCCGCTGGAACCCATGATTAAGGTGTTAAAACTGAAACGCGTCGGGGAGGTACACCCGTGTTTGTGTCCTGGCTTAATAAAGGAATTGCTTGCAGTCGGGTGCATCTTGTGTTCTCTCTATGGGTATTGGAGAGTTTCCTTTCATAAATTGACGCCGTAGCCCAACGGCGCCTGCAAGTGCACCACCTCGAGAATATTGGTACCGTGCTGCCTGAAGAAAGATGGGTGGCTGGAGCCATCGCAGATGAACTGCGTAGAGGGCCCGCATTGCCGTGAATACATGGTGACTTTGGGACTGTAAGCTGGTGAAAATTTTTTCAAGGACACAAATAAGGTGAACCCACTTGGGACTTGAAATGATGGACATAAAATGATTTATCATGTTTCGAAAGCGGCTGTATACCTGAATGTATAATTGAAAGGACTGTGTTGAACTATCTTAACCATAATGCAGTGGAAAGACCAGCATGCATTGAGAATGTTTTCTATTGGTTGTCCCTCAACAGGTATAAAAGAACGTCAGCCGCTTTCGTAAAATTGATTGTTGCCGCTGGAACCCATAATTAAGGTGTTAAAACTGAAACGCGTCGGGGAGGCACACCCGTGTTTGTGTCCTGGCTTAATAAAGGAATTGCTTGCAGTCGGGTGCATCTTGTGTTCTCTCTATGGGTATTGGAGAGTTTCCTTTCATAAATTGACGCCGTAGCCCAACGGCGCCTGCAAGTGCACCACCTCGAGAATATTGGTACCGTGCTGCCTGAAGGAAGATGGGTGGCTGGAGCCATCGCAGATGAACTGCGTAGAGGGCCCGCATTGCCGTGAATACATGGTGACTTTGGGACTGTAAGCTGGTGAAAAATTTTTAAAGGTCACAAATAAGGTGAACCCACTTGGGACTTGAAATGATGGACATAAAATGATTTATCATGTTTCGAAAGCGGCTGTATACCTGAATGTATAATTGAAAGGACTGTGTTGAACTATCTTAACCATAATGCAGTGGAAAGACCAGCATGCATTGAGAATGTTTTCTATTGGTTGTCCCTCAACAGGTATAAAAGAACGTCAGCCGCTTCAGTAAAATTGATTGTTGCCGCTGGAACCCATGATTAAGGTGTTAAAACTGAAACGCGTCGGGAGGCACACCCGTGTTTGTGTCCTGGCTTAATAAAGGAATTGCTTGCAGTCGGGTGCATCTTGTGTTCTCTCTATGGGTATTGGAGAGTTTCCTTTCATAAATTGACGCCGTAGCCCAACGGCGCCTGCAAGTGCACCACCTCGAGAATATTGGTACCGTGCTGCCTGAAGAAAGATGGGTGGCTGGAGCCATCGCAGATGAACTGCGTAGAGGGCCCGCATTGCCGTGAATACATGGTGACTTTGGGACTGTAAGCTGGTGAAAATTTTTTAAAGGACACAAATAAGGTGAACCCACTTGGGACTTGAAATGATGGACATAAAATGATTTATCATGTTTCGAAAGCGGCTGTATACCTGAATGTATAATTGAAAGGACTGTGTTGAACTATCTTAACCATAATGCAGTGGAAAGACCAGCATGCATTGAGAATGTTTTCTATTGGTTGTCCCTCAACAGGTATAAAAGAACGTCAGCCGCTTTCAGTAAAATTGATTGTTGCCGCTGGAACCCATGATTAAGGTGTTAAAACTGAAACGCGTCGGGAGGCACACCCGTGTTTGTGTCCTGGCTTAATAAAGGAATTGCTTGCAGTCGGGTGCATCTTGTGTTCTCTCTATGGGTATTGGAGAGTTTCCTTTCATATATATATATATATATATATATCCAAAAGAAAACCAGCGCGTCTCTTCCTTGCACCAGAATACGTCACAGCGACCAAAGGTTAATTTCTCCATATTACTTTATTGCAGATTTGTGGGCTATGACGCGTTTCGGCAGGATCCCCTGCCTTGATCACAATATATATTATACACACTACCAAGACGATCCTCTGTCTTATTCTGTAACTGCAATCTGCTAGATATCAAACTGTACGCAGAGTACACAGAGACACATCAAGTGCTTGATTGTAAACATTCACTAGTTGACTCTGTGTCAGAGCTTCTATGTCCTCAATTGGGATATAGTATTTACAACTTGTACTTAGATTTAAAGTGCAAGTGCATTATGTGCAGTTCCTCCCTTCTCTTCATGAGATAACGATATTTATGCAAGCATATATACTGGTAGCACTCTGTGTCATAACTGTTCTGGTGCAGCTGAACAAGACCCCCTGAAAGATGAGCGCCCTTGGCTGCCCCTGCCTACTTTTACTGAATGTTCCTGGAAGAGCCTGCAGCAGACTGGTACCACTGGAAACAATAGCTACAGTCTTGGAATGTGATTGGAAGCCCATAGTTACAGTCTTGGAATGTGATCGGAAGCCCATAGTTACAGTCTTGGGATGTGATCGGAAGCCCATAGTTACAATCTTGGGATGTGATCGGAAGCGCATAGTTACAGTCTTGGGATGGGATCGGAAGCCCATACTTACAGTATTGGAATGGGATTGGAAGCCTATAGTTACAATCTTGGATTGTGATTTGAAGCCCATAGTTACAGTCTTGGATTGTGATTGGAAGCCCATAGTTACAGTCTTGGATTGTGATTGGAAGCCCATAGTTACAGTCTTGGATTGTGATTGGAAGCCCATAGTTACAGTCTTGGAATGTGATTGGAAGCCCATAGTTACAGTCTCGGGGTGTGATTGGAATCCCATTGTTACAGCCTTGGGATATGATTGGAAGCCCGTAGTTACAGTCTTGGAATGTGATTGGAAGCCCATACTTACAGTATTGGATTGTGATTGGAAGCCCATAGTTACAGTCTTGGATTGTGATTGGAAGCCCATAGTTACAGTCTTGGATTGTGATTTGAAGCCCATAGTTACAGTCTTGGATTGTGATTGGAAGCCCATAGTTACAGTCTTGGATTGTGATTTGAAGCCCATAGTTACAGTCTTGGATTGTGATTTGAAGCCCATAGTTACAGTCTTGGAATGTGATCGGAAGCCCATAGTTACAGTCTTGGGGTGTGATTGGAAGCCCATAGTTACAGTCTTGGGGTGTGATTGGAAGCCCATAGTTACAGTCTTGGAATGTGATCGGAAGCCCATAGTTACAGTCTTGGATTGTGATTGGAAGCCCATAGTTACAGTCTTGGAATGTGATCGGAAGCCCATAGTTACAGTCTTGGGGTGTGATTGGAAGCCCATTGTTACAGTCTTGGAATGTGATCGGAAGACCATAGTTACAGTCTTGGGGTGTGATTGGAAGCCCATTGTTACAGTCTTGGGATAGGATTGGAAGCACATAGTTACAGTCTTGGGTTGGGATTGGAAGCCCATAGTTACAGTCTTGGAATGAGATTGGAAGCCCATAGTTACAGTCTTGGGATGGGAATGGAACCTGGGTAAAGGGTAGTGATTGGAGAGGAGAAGAACCGAGTGTGGTGAGAGTAAATTAGGGGAACCCCATTCACATAGGTGATTTATGTGGTCACCTAGGGTGTGAAGTGAAGTGTAGCACCAAGTTCGAGAAAAAAAAATCAGCTGAATAAAATGAAAGTGAAAAAAATGGAGGTGCAATTGCTTGGTTCACCTGCATGCTGGTCCTTCGCCTCTATTTACCTTTCCATGTCAAATGTGCATCGTCCAGACGTACCATCTAGTTCCACCTGTGGACTCCTGCACTAGACTACCACGCGCTAAAAGGGGTCTGTTCTGGGACTCGGCTGGGAGTGTACCTTGAACTCCGCCTCGTGAATGGAGAATGGGGTTTAGGGGGTTGACAAGAAGATAGACCTTACCCCGTATGGGGGTATGTACGCAGCAAACAAAAAACAAAGGAGAGAGAAAGGGTTTTAAAGGGTGTACTCCTGGTCCCCTTGGGTAAGGTAATCAAAAAGTAGGAGGAGTACACCCAGGAGACATCTCAATGTCTCCGAGGTACAGGGAAAGGCGCACAGAAGGGAAATTTTCCCTTTCGTAAGAAGACCCCTCACTCACCAACCTAGTTGGTGACATGCTTCGTCATTGGGGGTCCCACCCGAATAGCCGAATGCTATCCGGGTGTGCTTCAACACCTGATTACAGTGGAGCAGGTTATTTTTCGTGGTGCAAGTGAGTGTCAAAAGTGATTTAAAAATTGGCGAGGTTAAACTCCCTAATTTTTTTTATTCTAGAGCAACTGGACAATATTAAAAAATTTGTTGGTAAGATGCCGTTCTCTGTTAAATTGACCTCCGGTATCTTTGTAGTGAGAAAGAAGTGAATAAAAATCGGTCTACATGTTTCAACCTGATGGCGATAATACCAGGTTTTCGTCAGGACCAGTGAACGTGACCCGGGCGGTGTACACTCGCTAAGGTGTACCCTACCCTTGGTCACTGCAACCCAACCATATACTCACAGTCAGGCGTCCTTTCGTCCAATTGTTGAAAGGAAAAATTTCTGAAAAGACAAACACATAATCACACGCAAAAACACAATACGTTGCTGTAATGTTGTCTAAAAGAAAATAATAAGTGCTCCTTTTGCTCCCAATCGTGTGTATTTGAAAGTGACAATACACAAAACGTGACGTGCGTCTCATAGAGTGTGTGGCATTGAATAGTAGTATTCGCCTTTCGCACAATCACTCGAGTGGCATGGTCAGCCGCTAGTAATGAAGTACACCCCACTGTCACCATTCATTCAAGTGGGTGTCTGCGCACTCAGGCTAATGTGTGAAGCCCATGGAGTGCGAATATGCCAATCACACAATCGGGGTAAATATTCAGCCCGTGAATATATATTACAACACCACTATGCTCGTGAAAGTCTGTTTTCCTCTTATATTCCCGGATCATGGTCACTTATTTAGCACCCTCCAGTGATCACACGTCCTTAATTGACCCATTCTCGCTTGTTTCTAGTCTTTCTATTGCCACACTCCATTACGGCCACACCCACGCAGTACTTCTGCCAGGGTACAATTTACCGGCCCTTATGTTCCTCCGATGGGAGTCCTTCACCACGCCCCAACCTGCGTGATGACGTTGGTCATGTGACCACATCACCACTCCCCCGGTCATGCACCCGGAAGCGCCTCGCATTTAAGCAGCGAGGTTTCTCCGCTCTGGTGATCCTCGGGAAGCTGAGCCGGGTCGCTGGATTAGGCAGCAGCTGGTGATTGGGCTCCACGCAGTAAGTACGATGACACGACGCGGGCTCCGCTCTGTCCCACTCTCCCGCGAACTCGTTTCACGAGCATAGCGATTACCACCACTCTCCCGCAAACTCGTTTCACGAGCTTAGTGATTACCTTAACTGTATATCGTGTTCATTGTTTCAGTTTGTGTTACAGAGCAAGCACTTTGACCCCGGCTTCCATGAGGCACGCCACGTTGCGTCTCTAGTAAGCCCCTTTTTTCCGCTACTGTGATTCACGGCACCTCCATTTTTTACGCTCTATTAACCAGCATGCATGCTACTACTTTTACGCCCTCACTTATTTGTATGAGCGCGTAGACACCCACTTTTAACAAATTACGAAAGTGGTGTTGTAATATATACTCATGGGCTGAATATTTACCCCGATTGACTGTGTGATTGGCATATTCGCACTCCATGGGCTTCACACATTAGCCTGAGTGCGCAGACACCCACTTGAAGGAATGGTGACAGTGGGGTGTACTTCATTACTAGCGGCTGACCATGCCACTCGAGTGATTGTGCAAAAGGCGAATACTACTATTCAATGCCACACACACTATGAGACGCACGTCACGTTTTGTGTATTGTCACTTTCAAATACACACGATTGGGAGCAAAAGGAGCACTTATTATTTCCTTTTAGACAACATTACAGCAACGTATTGTGTTTTTGCGTGTGATTATGTGTTTGTCTTTTCAGAAATTTTTCCTTTCAACAATTGGACGAAAGGACGCCTGACTGTGAGTACATGGTTGGGTTGCAGTGACCAAGGGTAGGGTACACCTTAGCGAGTGTACACCCCCCGGGTCACGTTCACTGGTCCTGACGAAAACCTGGTATTATCGCCATCAGGTTGAAACATGTAGACCGATTTTTATTCACTTCTTTCTCACTACAAAGATACCGGAGGTCAATTTAACCGAGAACGGCATCTTACCAACACATTTTTTAATATTGTCCAGTTGCTCCAGAATAAAAACTTTAGGGAGTTTAACCTGGCCAATTTTTCAATCACTTTTGACATTCACTTGCACCATGAAAAATAACCTGCTCCGCTGTAATCAGGTGTTGAAGCACACCCAGATAGCATTCGGCTATTCGGGTGGGACCCCAATGATGAAGCATGTCACCAACTAGGTTGGTGAGTGAGGGGTCTTCTTACGAAAAGGAAAATTTCCCTTCTGTGCGCCTTTCCCTGTACCTCGGAGACATTGGTATGTACGCAGCACCACAGGTTTGAGGTGAAGACCGGTGCAACTCAGAAAACGGGTGGGCTCACTTGCAGCTCTGACATACCTATGCACATGACTCCACTTAAGGTTCATGGTTTTTGGACCCCGCTAGCTGCTCTACACTTGTACACTCTCCCTGCTCTAGGGGGATTTGAATTGAGCCCCCCCCCTCAAAATCGACACTGCCATAGGTGCTGCAAAACTGGGTAGGTCACAGAAACCTAGGGAGGACCCTGCTGGTAGCAGCACATTGGAGATGGCCAAACCACATCAGAACCCCAGGGTGAGAAAGGTGGTGGTGTACAGATTCCAGTAGACAAAACTAATGCTATATTTTCCACGATAAATTCCAACAGTGAACGCCCCCCCACAGGCACCTTACGGTATTGGCTTACTGGGCTGTGCTGGTGGTGCATAAAAGAGTATAGTGTGTTTTGCAGTTAGGACAGGATGCTTTACTATCACAGTACTGCGTGGGTATTGTTCAGGGTTGGATTGGGATTAAAAATCGGCCCGGGCACACAAAAAAAAAAGTGGCCCACATTTGCATATTGCCTTTCCGCAAAACACTGCTTCGGCGAAGTTTAATGAAAAAAGGGGGTAGGAGGGGAGGGAATGCACGGATTAGTTTACACTGGTGAAACACACCTGAAAACAAGTGAGGCCACTTTTGCTCAGGTGATGGACACCCACCTGCCTCCAGAAAGGCCACTCAGGCACCCACTGGGCCGCTGGCGGCATACGAACAACGTAGAAACCGCCCAAATCGGCCGCCCCTGGCTGCTCAAATAAGCAGCCCACAGCTGCAACTCGGATACCGGCCCCTCGGGCATTGCCCGAGTACCCGCATTACCAATCCGACCCTATTGTTGGGGTGGTGTGTTGTTAATGGCTTTAGGTTCTTATGGCTTATTGATGTGAGTCTGGGAAGGTGGGAGTGAGAAGATGGCAGTGATATATTGTTTCCACGAAGGGATGGTCTAAAGACACAGGAGCACAAAAATGAATATATTATACCTGTTCCAACACACGCAGGGACCTGATTAAAATATCTATGGAATGTGCCAGGTGCTCTACTGCCCCGGTAGACGATGCAAAGTCCAGGCATATATAACAAGCATTGGCATAGCCAATAGGTCTCGCCTTTGGGACCTTATAAGTGTTTAGCCATGCAACCGTTGATGTTGTTGCACCAAGGATATTGTGCTGCATAACTAAATACTTATAAGGCCCCAAAGGCGAGACCTATTGGCTATGCCAATGCTTGTTTAATTTACTTGCCATTTGGGTTAAATCGTTACACTGATTCAACCTTTCACACCATTCGTAAGTCCTAATGCATGTCAACAGCATCACACTGACGAGCAGCATCAGCAAGATGGCTGTTATTGATGAATGTCTTTGGGACGTGTCTGTGACTGTGATGGGTGAGAACGTTATAAATAATATGTATGGCATTATTCAGAGTTTTATTCTGAATCATCAAAGAAGAAACATTGATGCTTTGCATTTTTCATAATTTGTGATGCATTGCACATCTATTCCGGTTTTCAAAATAGTTTGCATGAATAAATTGAGTGTTGGAGCGCAACAGCGAGCTCGCCACTAAACCGTGAGGTAGAATGATCGGTAAAGCGCCCACTGCGAAAGACTCTGTATCCTACCGCCTACATAGTCCCTTCAGCTTTTCATCCTTCCAGTGTCAAGAAGAGACAACCGCTTACTTGGCGACAGTGGGATCTTTTCTGACGTGACTCGGAAAGCAGATAGTTTAAATACCTGCTAACAATAACCATTGTTTAAAAAAAAAAAAAAAATAGTTGTGCTCCTGAATGTAGACAACACTGCATTAACAGGTGCAAAACCTGAGGTGTTAAGAGCATTGCTAAAAGGAACTGCTGCCCGCCTGCCTAACCATCCATCATCCATACATTCATACCTTCAACCAAGAAAAATGGTTGTATACTTTATTCTAACGAACGGCTAGAATTAAAGCTGCTCTCGACATCTTTGAAGGAAAATGTATTTTTGAACCACGTTATAATGAACTGCGATTCTAAAGAGCATCTTTTATAACAACTATTAGCCAAGGGGATTATTTCAAAGGAACCAAGTTTCCTCTAGTGTTTTTTTTTTTTATTAGTGCTCATTCAACATTTAAGCGCTTTTTGGGATGTTCGGACAGCGTCAGAGCTCAGATATTTAACATTATGTAAATGCTTCACTTTTTAACTAAGACTTGGAGTGTCTGGGACCGCGACCGTGGTTGTATCGGTAACCCATAAAATTGACAAAAAAGGCGAGGTGGTTGTCAAGCTGTCTTTATGCAGCAGGGGGCACTTTTTCAACACACAAAAACCCTTTCTTACCTTGACAGATTAGTGCACCACAGCGCACACTTCCTGTTACAGAGATGCCGCACACAGACACAATGGGGCTGCATTTCAAGGTAACGTTAGAGGGTACACGGCAGGGCCTGTACAACGGGGATGCATGTATGATGGGTGTATTTCAAAATGTCCTTTCATGTTTACAATACAAATCGCCTTTGCCCTCTTGCAGCATAAGGCACATTTAACTTAAAACTGTGCACCCCATTTTCAGCCACAGGCTTAAGTCAGGCACGTTAGAGAATGAAACGCAAGTCCCATACAACTAGATAATCCAGAAGCTTGGCCCTCAGTACTACTAAACTCGGATCTGTAATAAACGACCTCACGTGTCCCACGGGATGCACAGGTATTCGGGAAAGTGCTGCCACTCAGGGCATCTGAAGCAGCACACACAGGTTTCAGTGCAGAAAGACTGGTCTCTTGGTCATGGCTAGATTTTATTTGGCAGATCTTCTAAAATGCTGTCTGCCTCTTTTATCCTTCCAAGGCTGATAATGGGTCAGGCCAGCGGGGCTTTAAAGCACGTAGCAAAGAAGCAGGAGTCGAGCTGTGAAGAGCTAAAGGGGAACTTGGGAGCATGCATGCAACGCTGCACTTCTAGGAGGGTTACAGAAAAAGTACTGCCAACCCTCTGTGCAACCGAGTCTCAGGAACACAAAGCACACAAAAGCAGCTTTAAAACATGCAACTTACAAATGCAGCACATCAACTGCAGCAGAGCTTCTAAGCTGGCTGTACGCGAGCCACAGCTATCACAGGAACTGCAACCAAGCTCGGAAACCTCAGCGAGCTTGGTAAACCAAGCGCACGGCAGAGGGCGCGGGGACGGAGGGACTTCAGCAGGCAGACTGTGAGGAAGTGAGCGGGAAGGTTTGGAGGCGTGACTGGCGGCACAGAGAGCTGAATCAAGTGCAGCGGTCAGCGACTCGGTGTAAGCGAAGAATAATAACAAGCGGAGTACGGCGAGTTGTGCAGAACAAAAGAAATGCGCGGCCGACATTGTGAAAGTGAAAGCTGGGCATGGCATTTGTTAAGCAGGGGGAGGGGAGAGAGGAGGGGGCCTGCGCCTGTTTCCCTTGCGGGAGCGAGCAGGAACCATCTGTTAATTACAAACAGATGGTTTGAAAGCTCGCTCCCGCAAGGGAATCGCCAAACGTGCACGCGTTGCCATTGAAAGCAATGCAATGCGTGCACGTTTTTGCCTGCAAAACTGAATCGATTTCTAAAGGTCTTTTCCTATGCAGCGCATGCGCGCTGCGTAGGCGAGACCTAAAAAGACAAGGGGCTCAAATTGCCTTTTTACAGGAGACTCGTTTGAGGTCAGAGGGCTTGGCACTTAATTAGAATGGAGGAGGTGGCTAGATTATGCAACATACTGTGTATTTCCCAGGGGGTGTTGATATGGATCAAACTGGGAGTACCTATCCAGCAGTTATCTGAAAGAACTGGCCCGGAGAGGAGATATGTTATTTTGATGGGCAGGTTGGATGGGAGGGACACAGCTTTAATAAATATATATGCACCAAATGTCCATCAAGCATGTGTGTTTTTGATAGCTTATCAAAAACTATAAACTTCCCAAGGATAATAGGGGGGATTTTAACCGTGTTGCTGACACGGTAACAGAGAGAGCTCACCCCCTGTTGACTACTTCTGGAGCGCAGAAAAATGCTGAGGACCTTACAACTTGGACAGCCAGATGGGATATAATAGATAATTGGAGAATACATAATCCATTGGAAAGGCAATACACCTACTATTCAGGTGTGCACGACCTACAGGTCAGGTTGGATACAATTCTTTGTTGTCCTGATATGCATGCGAAGGTCGCACGTATGGAATACTTGGCCAAGACATTCTGATCATAAGCCCCTACTTATGTTAGCTTGGAGTGGACGGCTCCCAGACCTGTGGTCCCTACGTGGAAGTTGAATGCAGCACTGTTAGAGGATGTGGCATTTAGGGGGACACTAGGAGAGGAGATTAACAAATACTTTGAGGTAAACACAGGCACTACCTCTTCTAGTATGGTGGGATGGGAAGCTTTTAAAGTGTTTATGAGAGACCACTGTATTGCCATCAGGATTGGCCTGCGAGCACAACTTCATTCTGACATTATGAATCAAGACCAGATACTCAACACCCTGGAAAGAGAACAGGGGGTTAATGGGGCACAGGCAGAACAGATTCAGTAGGAGAGGGAGAAACTCCAAGCATTGGTCGACAAGCTGAGGGGGGTTGTTTACAAAGCATATATGGCAAAAGCCCATGGCGAACAAGACAAGGCAGGTAATCTTTTAGCTTGGTTGGTAAATTGTAATATAAGGGTTGAACCAGTGTTGCAAATTCTCACATCAGACAGTAGAGGGGTATACTAGCAGTTCAAAATTAATGATGTCTGTAGGAAGCTGGCTCTGTATATACTATACCAAAGTAAGGTATAGTGTGCACAGAGTCCAGGGAGTCCTCGGAGGTATAGCAGAGGCTAAATTAGGTAAGTACTAAGAGCTCTCTTTGTGGTAGTGTGGGCGAGCAGTTAGGCTTATCCAGAGGGTGTGTTAAGCATTTATTGTATTCACTCAATCAAGAGCTGATTACACACACTCAGAGACAGAATCCAGACTAATTAGGTAAGTATAAAAAAACGGTATTCTTATGTTTTATTTTAGAACCAAGTAGGACTTGGCACAGGTAAGTAAAATATACTCTCAAATGCAAGACTGTTCAAGGAAATGCAGTTGTGGTTGAATTTGCAATTGTTACAGGTTTGCATCACTTTAAAATGCAATTTGAATCATACAGTAAGTACTTTCAGATTACTTTTTAGTTACTTTTGGATTCCTTTGAGTACTGGGGTGGTATGCCTAGATACCACACCTTAGGATCTCATAATACAAGGTAAGTATGACTTTTTTATACTTTGCAATTGAGTTCTCTTTTCTCTATACAACAACAGTTAAACACTTAGAACATTTTTAGGCCCAAAAACTCTTAACATGTTCCTATGGGAGAAAAGTGTTAGTGGTTTTCCAGGTAAGTAAACAACTTACGTGTGAGAGTTTTGGGGGTGAGGACCAAGGTTCTCCAAGGTCTAGGTAGGCACTCGAGTTGCACCACCAGCGGCACTGAGGGCCGCTGGGTGCAGAGTGCGTGGGCCCAATGTTAGCCAATGGGGCTAAGGGGACCTTCGGTTAGGGACTGCTGGCGAGCAGGCCACTCGGGTGTGGGAGTCAAGCTCCTGGGGTTAAGGTCAGCACTGCAGGGGCCAACGACCAGCACAGGAGCTGCACCATCAGCGGCATTGGGTTGGCCGGGTGCAGGGTGCAAAACGGGCATCGGGGACCCTGTGCTTTTCAATGGAGGCCTTCGGTTTTGCAAAGTTGCTGCAGGCTCGGGCAGGGAGATTTCCTGAAGGTGACCACCGGCTGTAGAGGTAAGTTGGGATCTTGGGGTATGCCTGGACACCGTCGGTTGGGCCACCCAAGGCCGTGGGGCTTTGGGTGCAGGGGTGTCTTCTGGCGTCAGGTTTTCTTACCAGCTCCGTTCGCGGTCGGGGGGACCCTTCAGGTTGAGGCCACAGGCGTCATTTTGAGGCTTCAGGGAGGTCAGGGATCACTAGATCCCAGGTCAGGATTGCTGTTGAGACCATCTTGTGGTGTTGGGTCACTCAAACTCGGACTGTGGGCTCCGGGTACAGAGTGGTGCAAAATCACAGAGTCGCCGGAATCCGGATTCTGTGGTGAGTATTTGCTTTGAGAAAATCCGGTGCTCACGGGAGACAGAGTCTGTAAGATGGTTGTAGGGAAGGTCCTCCAGGCTCTGGGGGTTGCTCGCTGCTGGACTCGCCGGGGTTCTTGCTGTAGGCAGGTCGTAGACAAGACAGGCCGGTAAGGCTGGGGCCAAGGCAGTTGGTGTCCTCTTCTTCTTCCTGGGTCAGCACGGCTCTTCGGTCCTTCTTCTTTCTTCCTCAAATCTGAGGAGACAAGGTTCAGGGTTGCCCCTAAATACTAAATTTGGGGGTGTTAAAGGAGTGTGCAGGTCGGGACCAATGGGTCCCTTCCTTGGGGTGGGTACACCCCCTATTATGTCACCCTCCAGTGGGAGTGGGCATGAGCTTCTCCCTAATTGTTTGAGTCCCCCCATCTTCAAGATGGAGGTGACTGAGATGTGTGCTTCACCTTGCTTCCCCCACCTGAGGGGTGAGGTTGGCAAAGGTGGGCACACCTCTCTTCCTAGCTTGGTTTTCCCACCGATTCTCCCTCCCAAAGTGGGGCCAGAACCGGTGGGAGCCAGTTGCTGGGGGCAGCAAAAGGCAGGGACAGCTACCACAGGTGGCTAGCATTTGAACCTTCGCCTTTCGTGGACCCAGCCCATCCTGGAGGAAGAGGCATGACACCTCTGCCCAGGATGGTCTTTGTTTATGGACCCAGAGAGCGGAGGCTCTCTACCCAGGGGTCCAGAAACCTGTCTGGTGGTGGCAGAAGGCGGGGAGCCATTGAGGAACCACACGAGGGATGGCCGATTTTCAGGAGGCCTCTCTAAGATGAATTTTGAGTGCATTTTACATTAAATCCAACACTGGCATCAGTTTGGGTTTAGTGTGCTGAAACGTTTGCTACCAAACTTCCCAGTTTTTAGTAAAGCCATTATGAAGCTGTGGAGTTCATAATGACCAACTCCCAGACCATATACTCTTTATAGCTTTACTACACTTACAATGTCTAAGAATAGGCTTAGACACTGTAGGGGTACAGGGCTCATGCCAGTGTACCCTCACCTTAGGGCTAGTGCACCCTGCCTGAGGGGTGACTTACCTAGGCCTTAGGCATTGGGTTGCAAACATGGCACACAAAGAAAGTGTGCCATGTCGACTTTTCACTTTTTTTCTGCACCAAAACACACAGCCTGTAATGGGAGTGTGTGGTTGTTAAGGTACAGCGTCTCTAAGAGTGGCACAACAGGTGCTGCAGCCTTAGATGCCTTCCCTGTTCACAGTGACCTTGGTACTCATGGTACCTTTTACAAGGTGCTTACTGGAAACCTGATTGGCAGGGACCCAGGGCACATCAAGTCAGGTTTCATTAGATGTCAGGCAAAAAGTGGGAGGTAACCATGCAAAAAGGGACACTTTCCTACACAACCCCACTGACCCCCCCAAAATGAAAGAGGATGAGACTAACCAAGAGAGTCTTTGTTGCCTAAGTGGAAAAATCTGGAAAGGCCATCTGCATTGGCATGGGCAGTCCCAGGTCTATGTTCCACTGTAGGGATATGGACCACCTCAAAAGTTTTGGGTTTTCTCCTTTCATCTGCATTAGCCATCTGAGAGGTCTGTGTTCAGTTTGAACTTGGAAGTGAGTACCAAACAGGTATGGTCTCAGCTTCTTCAGGGACCAAACCACAGCAAAGTCGTCCCTCTCAATGGCACTCCAATGCTGCTCTCTGGCGAGTAGCCTTCTGCTTACGAAAGCAACAGGTTGGTCTTGTCCATCATCATTGGTTTGGGTTAGGATCACTCCTATCCCTAGCTCAGTGGCATCAGTCTGCACTATGAACTGCTTGAAGTAATCTGGAGCCTTGAGAATAGGTGCTGAGCACATTGCCTCTTTTAGGGTGTCAAAAGGCTTTTGGCAGCCAACTGTCCAGTTCACTTTCTTGGGCATCTTGTTGGAGGTGAGTTCTGTGAGGGGAGTCACAATGGACCCATATCCCTTCACAAACCTCGTATAGTACTCAGTCAAGCCAAGGAATGCCCTGACTTGGATCTGGGTTGTTGAAGCTTCCCAATCCAGACTGGTCTGGATTTTGGGTTGAAGGTGTTGGACTTGGCCTCCACCTACTAGGTGGCCCAAGTACACAACAGTTCCCTTACCCTATCTGGCACTTGGATGCCTTGATAGTTAGGCCTGCAGCTTGCAGGGCCTGTAAAATATTTCCCAGGTGGACCAGGTGATCCTGCCAGGAAGAGCTAAACACAGCAATATCATCAAGATAAGCTGCACTAAAGCCTTTCAACCCAGCAAGGACTTGATTCACCAACCTTTGGAAAGTGGCAGGGGCATTCTTTAGACCAAAGGGTATTACAGTAAACCGGAGGTGGGGAATGCTGTCTTTTCCTTTGCTCCAGGGGCCATGCCAGTCTGCCAGTACCCTGCAGTTAAGTCAAAGGTACTTAAGTATTTGGCTGCCCCCAACTTATCTATCAATTCATCGGCCCTGGGGATGGGGTGTGCATCTGTCTTGGTGACAGCATTGAGGCCTCTGTAGTCCACACAAAACCTCATTTCTCTTTTTCCACCTTGTGGATGAGGTTTGGGGACTAGGACCACTGGGCTGGGCCAGGGACTCTCAGAAGGCTCAATGATCCCCAATTCCAGCATCTTGCTGACTTCAGCTTTAATGCTTTCCTTGACTTGGTCAAAGTGGCAATAGATTTTTGTTTTGACAGGCAAGCTGTCTCCAGTGTCCACATTATGGGTACACCAGGGTGTCTGACCAGGGGTCAAAGAAAAGAGCTGTGCATACTGTTGCAGAACCTGTCTGCAATCAGCTTGCTGTTGGGCAGAGAGGGTGTCTGAGTAGACAACTCCATCCCCTGACCCATCTTGGGGGCTGGAAGAGAGGAGGTCAGGGAGAGGTTCACTCTGTTTCCTGATCCTCATCAGTAACCATCAGCATGGTTACATCAGCCCTGTCACAATAGAGTTTGAGGTGGGTCACATGTATCACCCTTTTGGAGGACCTGCTAGTGCACAGGTCTACCAAGTAGGTGACTTCACTCTTTTTCTCCAGGATAGGTTAAGGGCCACTCCATTTGTCCTGGAGGGCCCTTGATGCCACTGGCTCCAAAACCCACACCTGTTGCCCTGGTTGGAATTCTACCAGTGCAGCTGTTTGGTCATACCAGAGCTTCTGGAGTTCCTGGCTGGCCTCAAGGTGTTGGATGCTTTCTGCATGTACTCTGCCATCCTGGAACGTAGACCTAGTACATAGTACACCACATATTGCTTTGGTACATGATGGGGTCTCTCCCATCCTTCCCTCACAAGTGAGAGTGGTCCCCTTACTGGGTGGCCAAACAGACGTTCAAAGGGTGAAAACCCTACTCCCTTCTGAGGTATCTCTCTGTAGGCAAAAAGCAGGCAGTTCAACTGAACATCCCATCTCCTTTTGAGTTTTTGAGGGAGTCCCATTATCATGCCTTTCAATGTCTTGTTAAATCTTACAACAAGACCATTGTTTTGTGGGTGGTAAAGTGTTGTGAACTTGTAGATCACTCCACACTCATCCCACATGTGTTTCAAGCATGCAGACATGAAGTTGGTACCTCAGTCTGATACTACCTCCTTAGGAAACCCTATCCTGGTGTAGACACCAATGAGGGCCTTGGCTACCACAGGGGCTGTAGTAGTCCTAAGGGGAATGGCTTCAGGATACCTAGTAGCATGATCCACTACTACTAGTATAAACTTGTTTCCCGAGGCTGTGGGAGGTTCAAGTGGACCCACTATATCTACTCCTACCCTCTCAAAAGGTACCCCAACCACTGGTAGTGGAATTAAGGGGGCCTTTGGGTGCACTCCTGTCTTGCCACTGGTTTGACAGGTGACACAGGAGCTTACAAACGCCTTCACTTTTTGGGACATTCGGGGCCAATAAAAGTGGGTGACCAATCTTTCCCATGTTTTGGTCTGGCCCAGATACCCAGCTAGGGGGATGTCGTGAGCTAAAGTGAGTAGAAACTCCCTATACAACTGAGGCACTACCACTCTCCTTGTGGCACCAGGTTTGGGGTCTCTGGCCTCAGTGTACAGGAGTCCTTCCTCCCAATAGACCTTGTGGGAGCCACTGACATCTTCCTGCTCCTGTGGAGCAGCTTACCGCCTCAGGCCTTCAAGAGTGGGGCAGACCTGCTGCCCAAGGCACAGCTGTTCCCTAGAGGGTCCCCCTGGTCCCAAGAGCTCTACCTCGTAAGGTTCAAGCTCCATGGGCTCAGTTCCCTCCGGGGCTGACAAGTCCTCTCACTGAGGAGTGGGATCCTGATCTTTTTGCTGTGTAGAAGCTGTTTCACCAGATTTCCTACCTTTCCTCTTGGGATGTTGGGCCATCATTTCAGGCTCCAACACTCCTTTTTCACCCTGTGCTAGGCATTGTGCTCTGGTTTTCACACACACTATCTCAGGGATCTGCAGCATGGCTACATGTGTCTCTCTTTCTACCTCAGCCCATGCTGAGGTTTCCAGATCATTTCCAAGCAGACAGGCAGCTATGAGCTTTGGAGAGACCACTAGCTGTTTCAGGCCAGCAACCCCCCCCCACAGTCTAATACCACCGTAGCCATGGCATTGTTAGTAGTGTCGCTGTCAGCATTGGTAACTGGATAGGTTTTTTCAGTTAGGTAGTGCTCTGGGGAAACTAGTGAATCTCTCACCATAGTGACACTGGCACCTGTATCCCTCAGGGCTTCTATCTTAGTCCCATTCACTAAGGGGTACTGCAGGTATTTCTTTAAATTAGGGGGCTAGACAGCCAAAGTGGCTAACCCTCCCTCCCCTTCAGAGACTAAAACAGCCTCAGTGTGAATCCCGATTTGCTCTGGGCCCACTATTGATCCCATCAGGAGATTTGCCATAACAGTAGGTACTGTTGGGGTAGTGTTGGAAATGGCCCTTTTTGCAGGGTCACCCCTAAACTTTTTGCCTGCTTCCTGTATTTTTGCTGACCTGTTTCTGTTGGTTTTATGACTCTGGGCACTTTACCACTGCTGTTCAGTGCTAAAGTGTATATGCTCTCCCCTTGTAAATATGTCTATGTGAATTGGTATATCCCTGATTGGCTTATTTGGTTTACCTGTTAGTCCCTAGTAGTGTGGCCTGTGTGTGCCCAGGGCTGGTAAACCAAATGCTGCTGGTGGGCATGCAGCGCTGGTTTGCGCCACCCACAGAAGCAGCTTGTAAAGTGTGTCTCAGACCTGCCACTGCAGTGTCTGTGTGCAGTCCAGAACTGCCATCTTGGCTGTGAAGTGCACCCACTTCCCAGCCCCTGAACCTTCCCTTGGCATCATGTAAGTCACCCCTATGGTAGGGCGCATTGTATGTGTAAGGTAGGACATGCCTTGGTGTGTGTAGCATGTCCTGGTAGTGTATTACACCCCATTTCGTT
This sequence comes from Calotriton arnoldi, assembly GCA_963921515.1. Classification (NCBI taxonomy): domain Eukaryota; kingdom Metazoa; phylum Chordata; class Amphibia; order Caudata; family Salamandridae; genus Calotriton; species Calotriton arnoldi. The sequence continues at coordinate 1,201,177 of CAWUFW010001464.1, read as the reverse complement.
TTTCACTACTGTAAGGCTACCTGTTCCTCATAGGCTAGAATGGGCAGTTTGACTATTACATTCTATAGTCCTAACTGACCCCAGGAACATGGTAGAAAAACGAATTTAGTATGCCTGAGCTCATAATATTAAAATACACCTTTTAGTGAAGTTTATTTTTATATTCTGTGTTTGAAAATACCACTTTTAGAAAGTAGGTATTTTCTTGCCTAAGCCTTCCAGTGTGCTCTGCCGTTATGTGTATTGGCTGTCTGGTTTTAGAGGGGCAGGACAGGCTGAGTCAGACCTGGGTTGAATAGAGAGATCTGCATTTAGAGTGTGGGGAGGGGTGGCTCTTTGATCTGAATAGGGCTGTGCCTGGCAAGGTGAATGCTGGCTCCACCTCCCACTGTGTGTCTGCTAGCAGACCCCTCTTTCTGAAAGGAAGGATGCAGCCTGGTAAACAAAGTGCTCCAGGCCTGAGCAGAACTGGTTCTGGCTAGGTTCAGGGACTGGTAGCTTCAAGGATCAAAGGCTTTTGGGGTATAAATATCTGTGCTCAAACCCCTACTTTTGTATTGCTTTTGGATCTGGAGAGGAAACTCTGTCCGTGCCACTGGAGGAATCTGCAGGAAGTGACTGTCCTTGTGCTTGTGTGTTTTTCTTGCACTGGCCTGCAGCAGTGACCACTGGACCTTGAAGAGAGAAAAGGACTTTTGAGAGAACTTTTATTTTTGTTACAGCAATTACCCAAGGGCTAGGAAAAGAGCTAGCCTCCTGCTGGAGTCTCAGGCACATCAGAATCCACCACCAACCTCCTGCTTCCTCCCTGCGAGGATTGCTATCTGCTGATGAGGCTCCTGTGAGTTCCAGGGCCTCTAGTTTGCTTCAGAGAAAAGAGTGCTGGAAATCGTCGCTAACGCACGCTTGCGAGCCGCTGCAGTCGAGAGCGCTGGAAAAATCATCGCGCTGCTGCCGCTGAGTGCTCGCAACACGAGACCATCGCTAACGCCCCTTTGCGAGCCACTGCAGCCGAGACGCGCTGGAAAAATCATCGCACGGCTGTCGCCGAGCGCTCGCAACCCCTACAGAATCATTGCTTCAAGACATCGCATTGCGGACGCCGTGCGTCCGCCATTTTCATCGCATCGCACCGGATTTCGTCGCTCCTCGCGGAGCGCCATTTCTTCGCATCGCA
>CAWUFW010001463.1:2795000-2814049 GCA_963921515.1 Calotriton arnoldi | reverse complement strand
TCAGTGGTAGTCTGGCAAGGTCCTGATTTGCAGCAGTTCTTCCTCTTGTCCAATGGCTAAAAGGAAGGCAACGGAGGGTGGGTCAGGCTCAGAGAAAGCCAAGAAACTAGCCAAGCATGCAGGGAGCAATTGCGTCCTTGACCGTATAGACAGCCTTTTAATTGAGTGTGAGGGTATTTTAGATTTAAATGGGGCGGAGGCGGGCTCAAGCAATCCTAATGGTCCCTCTAATGCCATTAACTGTGGCACAACTCAAATCATACCAAAGATGTTTACGAAGCCTAAGAATAAAAAGGATCCTGCTCTCACTACCAAACACCCTAACACATACTTAGAAGCAGCAGTCACAACTCACTCTGAAACACATTTTGACACATATTTCAATGACACACTAGATCTGCCAATTGTATGCAGTAACCTATTCGCCCTTTTACAGATCCCAATTAAAACTAGGGATAGCTGCACTGAGAACCTTACCACAAACCAAATTAACAATATTTCAGCTACTATTCCCAGCGTCCATTATTCTGTCAGCGACGTAAAGGCAGAGGTTATCACTTTGAAATCTATGATAGGTGACCTCATGGGGATGATGAGGGAGGTAATGGTCCGTAACAAACTGACACCTTCACGCCCTGAGGTACAAACCAATCTGTCTAATTGACGTGTCACTAGGGAAAATCATGAAGTACATGTGGGTAATAGGCAGGCTGCTTTGTCCCCTGCACTAAACCAAGAGGTCGTACTGGAGGGAAATGGTACATTATACAGGGCCAGAAAAGAGACCTGTGCTTATAATTCCAACAACTTGGGAGGGCAGGAAGCAGGGTCAGAGCACTTTATTACATCCAGGAAGGCTGGGTTCGCTGAGCCGTCCACTAGCACACGTGTAGAGTAAAGACCCCTCTATAAAGGGTGTTCAACAACTAGTAAGCCCTGCAAAGTATTTATGACCAATGTCCAAAAATGACCCCCTCAGATTTTGAGAGTGAAGATTCCCTGAGAAATAAGGTGACTCATTGGATGCAGCATGTGAGAGGGTGCAGGTCTCTAATTGGGGAAGACATTTTCAGGGTTAGAAGGCACGTGATCCCCTACTCCTCCACTGATTGTCTGGAGTTGACTTTGGTTAATGAAAAACTGGCTGAGAATTTAATAGCCGTAGAGTTTAGATCATGTTCACCTGCTCCTTCGGCTATACAATTTAGATGCAGCCCGCAGACCAGCTTCAGATGGCTAATAGCCACATGAAGGGTTCGCTATCTAAGTCTCCGTTGAGAGAGGTCAACTGACTCACAGGGCAAAGTGGTAGGATTGCTGACCACCCTGTCAGCGTTAGTCAAGATGTATTGCCAGAACCTTCCATGCCACTACCTGTTACTTCACACTTCATAGAGCTCTCAAGAGCAGCTAGCTGTCCCGTGGGCGTAAGGAATAAGGAGGTGCTCCTGGGCTTACCCGGTATCTCCTCAGAGATCTTACACTCGAACAAACAAGTCAGAGGCACGACCCCCATAGGTAGTACCAAACACAAATATGCGATGTCAAGCCCAAAGAATCAAATGCGAGAGAAGCACCCTCACTGTTCCCGATGATCTCATGGAATGTGGCAGGTATCTAGAACAAGTTATCGCTCCCACATTGGAATGAGTTCATGGATAACTTTGATGTATGCTTATTTCAAGAGACTTGGAGCAGTGCTCCAGAAATTAAGACAGGCTTCGCTAGTTTTTGTGTACCAGCAATCAAAAACAAAATTTGCCGTCCTGCGGGGAGTCTTTTAATATGGGTCAAGCTCGGCCTCTGCAGTAACATATCACAACTACTTGTGAATAATCCAGATATAATTTGCCTTAAGGGACGTATGACCAATATTATTGGCATCTACAATGTTTAAGAGAGAGGTACCCGGGGGGGGGGGGGGAGGGAGAGACCCTCAGCAACTGTTACAACATTGGAGGAGCATCTGAGCAAGAGAAATCCTTCTCCCTCCCTAATAATAGCAGGGGATTTCAATATAACCTTTGAACCACTAGATGGGGACGAGATGCCAGAAGCACTAGAAGAAGAGATGAAGTGGTTGGTGCCGCCAGTGGACTTGAAACCGGTTAAAAAGTGGACCCAAATAGTGCTACAAGTCAAAGCTATGACCCTGGAGTTTGGTCTTAGGGCAGCTAATGGCAGGACCAAATATAAAGTCTGGGGCAAACACCTTTAAGAGACTAGGAGACCAAAGTCATATTGACTATATACTGCTGGACTTGAGGCTGTGGCACATAATAAAAGATATGGCGGTTGGTGACACAATAGATAGCGACCATAACCCTCTTTGCCTAACAATGCTACCCCTGTGGGGTGCTTCAAGAGATCTGTCAAAGACCCAGGGGCTGGTAACAAAAGAAGTCTGCGCTACTAATGATAGGCGCCGCCTTAAATGGCACAAGCTAGCCACTGACCAGGACAAATTAAGGAGCATACAGAGTGATCTGGCATCCTTCACAGTCAAGGCTGCAGCATTGGAGGCAACAGAGGAAGGGAGGCTCGAAGCAACAAGCCTCCATTGCCGCTTCTTTACTCAACTGGGCCACCACCTCACTGTCAAAAAACACACTAAGTTCATGCGGTCTATTAAGAACAGGACACAGACTCAGTACAACAAGGCTTGCAGACACTCCAGATCGCTATTAGTACAAGCAGTTAAAACCAGAGATCTAGAAGGGATAAGAAATGCCAGGAAGGCCTACAAGCGAGAACTGTGGAAAGCAAAAGGGATTGTGATGAAGCCAGATGGCAGTCCCTTAAGGACGCCTGCCAAGCTAGAGACAGTAACAAATTCTGGTCGCTGATAGCATGGGGTGCCGAGACAGACCATGCCGAATCAGAAAATCACATCCCTCTGCCACTTGGTATACCCATTTCTCTAACTTGTACACTGACCATGAAGCGCCCAAGTCATTGACTGTGCAACCCAGAAGGTACCCTAAAATTAATGGGGTTCTCTTTTCTATGAAAGATATTTAGTCTGCAATTAGCACTATAGTTTCGTCCAAAGTACCAGGCCCTGATGGGATACCAGGCGACCTTTTCCTTTGGGATACCCCCGGTTGGATGCAATATATGTACGTACTATTTAATGCCATAGGAGAAGGAGCCCCTATTCCAGATTTCTGGAAAGCTGCAGAAGTTGTACCAATATTTAAAAAAGGCGACAGGTCATCTCCCTGTAACTACAGGCCAATCGGCCTCATCAACCCAATACAGAAGGTTTTCAGCAGGGTGTTGTTGAACAAAATACAGGTATGGGCCAATGATAATGAAAGTCTATCCCCATGCCAAGCAGGATTTAGAGAGAAGACAGGGACCGTAGATCAAGTGTTCCGCTTTCTCTTTCTCTGCTGGAAAACAGTGCTAATTGGAAAAGGGAGCTTCTATGTCGCATTTATAGACCTCAAGGCTACATTTGATCTTGTACCCAGACATAATTTGTGGAAAACTCTTAAGGATCTAGGTTTGCCCGAGGAAGTTGTAGTTTTGCTCATCCGCCTGCACGAAGAAAACTCTGCCAGGGTACGCTGGGGCTCGCAAGATCAGCCCACTGACCCAATCTCCGTTAACAAGGGTGTCCGCCATGGTTGCATCTTGGCCCCAACGCTTTTTTTCATTATTCATCAATAATGTGGTACAATTTCTTAGTGCAAACCCAACAGATGCTCCTACGCTGGGGGCGGGGCGTCATGGGGGGGGTGGGAGGGAGTAGTCACTCTTATTGTCACTCTTCTTTTTGCTGACAATACTTTGTTGGTATCTAAAACACCTGGAGGGCTACAACGGTTGTTAAACCAGTTCCAAGAATTTTGCGACACCAAAGGCTTGATAATCAACACAACCAAAACCAAATTTATGGCCCTGAACCCCCACAAATCCTATTGGGGTAGCCCGAGGCTCGGAGTCATACAGCTCGAAAGGGTCAGCACTTTTGACTACTTGGGCTTAAAGCTAGCATAAAATTTGTCATGGAAACCTGACATTAATAAGATGGTCCTGAAGCACAAACAGCTGTCTGGGGTTCTAGGGAGAGAACATTGATTGTCTCATACCAAACCGATTGGGCCAGCATTGCAGGTATACGATGCTAAAGTGATGAGCTCTGTGATGTATGGTGCAGAATTATGGGGCTTGGAACATGTAGAGATGCTTAGCAGTCTAGATTTAAAATCTTTAAGAAGCCTAGGGATGCTACCCCAGAGCACTCCCCTTCTTCCGCTAATGCTATACATGGGCAGATACTCCCTTGCCTCCAAAGTAAGATTGCGCCCTTTGCTATTTTGGCTAAGGATTAAGACGACCCCTGAACTATTGCCATATGCACGTGCTTTGGAGGATGTAAAATGCAGGGAAACAGCCAATAAAATCAGCTGGCTGAGAGGAGTTAAGTACCTGCTTATAGCTAATGGGATAGGTGACATATGGGAAGCCAATGATTCCACCTTGCTCCCCGGAAATGCGATGTGAAGAATGCCTACTGGGGGGCGGGGGCGATTCAGGCGGAAATGAGTAGCAGGGCTTGGGGGAAGCTCACTCTAGATTTCATGGCTCATAAACTAGTTCGTTCCCTGGAAGGCTACCTTGATTTTATAGAACACCCTGGGGTGTTCTATAAATTATGTATCCAGTTCATGTTTGGTACTCTGAATGATTTTATTAGCGATTGGAATTGCAGGAACGAAGCTACTCTTCGATGTCCTGGCTGTAAAACCATCAAGAAACCCCAGCCCATGTAATGTTTGCCTGTCCATTATATGCAATGCTGAGGAGAAATTGGCTTATCCCAATTTGCAAACTAATAGGAACTGATAATTATCGAATCACACTGAGGATCTTGAAGTCTGATGCCAGGCCACTATTTGCGTGTGCCGTGGCAAAATATTTGGGTCAAATGTGGGGTATTAGAGGTAGGGCCCAGAGGGTGAATAATAGGTGAAGTTTTAACCAAATTTCTCAGGCTACAGCTTATTAATATTTTTAAAGAAGGCGTCCTTTGTCGCTGAATATGAAGTATTTTGTACCTTGGTATCCTGATGCTCTTATTATGGTTTTATTACTGTTTTTTTGTATCTAATGAATCTTATACTCTGACGCACTTTACCATGGTCTTGCTGCTTTTTATCGTGCTCATTATGGGCCCGATTCTGATGCGGGTTGGAAAAGCTTCCCGACCGAGGGCCTGATTCTGATGCGGTTAGGAAGGCCTCCTAACGGCATTTGCTCCTTCCAAATCGGATCGGGAACGTGTCTTCCTGACCGAGGGCCCAATTCTGATGCGGTTAGGAACAAATGTTCCCATTGAAGTCAATGGGAGTTCAACCAAATCGTATCTGGAAGCATCCGGATGCATCCTACTCCGCAGGTCGGACTTTCCCGATCCGAGTGGGTCGGACACCATTTCCCAACCGATTCGGTCGGGAAGCTTTTCCAACCCGCATCAGAATCGGCCCCTATGTCTCTTCTTATACAGTATACTATCGAATTGCATTGGAAAAAAGGAACTGATGTGGACAACTATTGCATGTAAATAATTTTATTGTACGATTGTGCACTTTATATAAGGCTATTAACCTAGCATTGCTGCTATGCACTATTATTGGTTTTACTAGGTTGATGCATACATTTTATGGATTATATGACTACTAAGAGATAACTTAGCAATGGTAGAACTTGTCATATCATTGTTGCACATTTGTATGCTTTAACTTGGCCTTCGATTAAGATTTGCACTTTATTGTACTATCCCAATACCATTGACATATTGTAAGCGAACTTTTATGACTTGATGTCGAAATAAAGTAATTGAATAGCGTATTTTTATGGTATTGTGTGGATGTGCTATTGCTTCAATTCCTGTCCCAAAGGGTACTTCCTCTGTATACCTTACAGGCAATCCAACATATGTTTGACACAATGGTAGCCCTTCTAGGGGACTCCACATGCTGTGCGTTGGTGCAATGGTGCATGTCGAAAGACGGTGCACAGTGGTTGTTTTATATATATATATATATATGTGTGTGTGTAAATATTTCTGCCTATATATGTGTATATTCATGCCTATATATTTATATATATTTTATACACAATGTTTTTGGTGGGATGTCTTCTTACTCACCTCCCTTCCTGGCAGCCGGTCTCTTTCTCTTCTTATACAGACTGGATGGCCTAGCCTGGGATCTTTGTGGGATCGGTATTCAGACCCACCTCCGGAGATGGTTTTGCTTGGATATCTCATTCAAAGGTAAGGAATCTGCGTCTAGATGTCTCTACCAGATGAATAAGTTACTTACCTTTGGTAACCCCTTATCTGTTAGAGACAAGATCTAGCCGCAGATTCCTTACCGACCTACCATCCTGCGAACTGATTCTCCTTTTCTTTCCAGATCCTTTCTATGCACTCTTGTGCCTTTCATTGAAAGAACGAAAAAAAATGAATATAAACATTTTTCAAAAAGATTCTTTTGGGCACACTGTTTTTTTTTTAGCAATTTCTATATTTGGCTCTGCGTTTTAGCGTGGGAAGTAGTCGCGGGAGAAACTGACGTCCGCGCATCAGGGGAGGGCTTATATGGACTCTGTCAATGTCACATCCGGTGGACGTTGTCGTCACGAAGTCGCTCGACACCCTCTACCTTTGTGCATAGGTACTGCTTTAGAAAAGTTTCTGGATCAGGCCTGGGGATAATTCAAAGGCAAGGAATCTGCGGCTAGATCTTGTCTCTACCAGATAAGGCGTTACTGAAGGTAAGTAGCTTATTCTTATCAGCCATTGTTGCATACACTAAAGGAATCCATAAACATACATTTTTTTCCATTCGAGTGATAAACATTTTCTAGATAGCCTAAAACATTTATACCCTTGCATGCAGTGCCAACACCAAGGTGTTAAATTTAGTTTTAGCAGGACTCATTAATCCACCTTTTGAACCAATGCACAAGTCTTCTCTTAATCATCTTACATTAAAAACAGGTTTCTTAATTTCTGTTAACTCCTTAAGAAAAGTCGGTGAACTAAAAGCGCTAGCAATACAAGAACGAATATCTGGTCATCATGCAAACACGCCCAAGGTTCATCCCTACTGTAATGTGACCTTTTCATGTTTACGAAATGATCCAGTTGTTCTCATTCTTTCAAACACCAATAAATGCAGCAAAAAGTGTACTTAATAATTTGTTTTTAACGGAAGAAAAGTATTACATAGAAGAGAAAAAAGCTACTGGGAAATCAAAACAATCTTTTGTAACACATGCTGCAAAGGCATTCATTGGGAATGGCAGTATCTAATGGACCACTGCCAGTAGAGTCATTCAAACCATACAAACCTTGTAGAAATCTTTAAAAGTGACGCCAAAAGCATATGCCACAGGTAAGAAAGCGGTGGCCTTAGCATTCATGTCTCATGTATCACTGCAAGACAAATGCATAGCAGCCACATGGCATCAAAACGCACTTTCAATAAACATTACTGTGGAGATATAGCAACAAGCAGCAGCAGGTTTTCTAAATTTACATATCACCCTCCTGCCTCCCCTGTGAAGGAGGGAGTTAATGCATTTATGTTAGAAAAAGAAAAAAATTGAGGTCATGTTAGGGGGCATTGTGGGCTTACAATCAACATCATAATCAATCATACTGACTCTACGTAGGTTACTGCTTATTAGGAAATGGTTTATAAATAAGACTTCCAGACCTAACCACTACATGAAGGAGTAACGCACAGAATGTGAATCTAGAAGAGCTTTGAGCTGCAGAACCATTGTTACAGGTAAGAACCAGTTTCTGTAGTGTCATGTTCTCTCTAAGTAGTTCCTTGGGGTGCCTTTAGTTTCAAATGTTATGCATTTCTGCTCAGTCTGCTTGTGTCAAAACGACTTTGAAAGTTGCAGGAGGGTCAAGCACAGCTCGTTGCCTCTGCCCGGGTGCGGATGATCTGGTATGCAGATGCAGTTCTAGGCCGCATCTTCTCTCATGCAGGATGATCTGGTATGCAGATTCAGTTCTTGGCAGCCTCTTCTTCTTTCATACAAAGTGTACCTGCTCTCACAGCAGGATGGTTGGGTCCTTCACCACAGTCCCCTAATGCTGTGACTGTATGCATGGAGATCGAGCAGAGCAAATTCAATTCATTTTTAATTTTTGATAAAGTTGCAGAGATCGTCCTGGCAGCCAGGAAGCCCTCTACAAAATAAATCTGCACTGGTCACTGGATCAAGTTTATTTAGTGGTGTAAGTCGGAAGGCCTCAATCCATTTCAGCCTCAATACATTTCAGCCTAACCTTTCCAGTGTTTTGTTGTTTGCATTCAACCCAGCACAGTAGGGTCTGACTTCAGGTTAGGGCTACCTGAGGGCCCTATCTTCCTACATACCACCCGTATCAACGACTCAGTTCTGAGTGTGTTAATCGCATATTTTCAATTGAATATTCAAGTTACCACCCCCATGCTCATTGATGCCTATCACATTCAGTGCTCAGTCTCCTCATGCCATCTCTTTAAATTTATTGCCAGATTTCTCAGCACAGTTCTCATATCCCCTCAAATTCCCTTGCATTTTATTGCTATATGTAAATGTTTCCATGCTCAGTAAATACCAGAGCCAAAGTAGTCAGTATATGACCGTACGAATTCTGTTTGCTCCCACATAGCGGGTATCAGCTGTTGGCTGAGCATGCAAGATATGATCTCATCTGAATTTGAGCTCTGTGAGTAGACCCTTTGCAAGTACATTCATAGTAAAAAATAACTTCATACAGTGGGAGAGTAGTGATCCCCAAACATAGTTTATTTCTTCAGTATTCTTTGCTAGATGTCTTTCAGACCTGGGCAGGACCAACGATTGTGAATTCCTCCAAAATTTCTCTGCATCCATTAGATTTCACTTTATAACTTGTAGTTGGAGAAATGAGCACGTTTTCTTCTCTTGTGGCTAATGCTTGTAGATCCAATCAATATTTCTTGCCATTGTTCTTCATCACCCCTCCTGACTCTTTCTAGCAAGCCTTTAGGAACCTCCATTTAATTTGCCTGGGTAAATACCAATTTTCATATGTTGTGAAGTGTCTTGTGGTCCCCTGTTAAAGCATGAATTATCCAGTCTCTCCTTTGAACATTTCTTATGGATACTGTTGTCTGCAGATTCCTCACCCACAGGTGCCAATATGGATCCAGAAACTTGTTAGCTGTCTAGTGGCTACTGGCTCCATCTCAAAGTTGGAAATTTGTGGTAATATCATTGGAGCCATATTGCACCACCTTCAGGCTCGGACATCAGTTTTGTGTTTTCTGTGCCTTTCAATGTCGATCTGGACTTTCTCTCCTCATTTCTGAGGTGAAATTTTTTTGTGTTCTCAAAATTCTTTAGTGCAGTGCTAGAGAACATCCCCACCTAAAAAGTTGGAGTTAAACAAATGTCCATTACCGGCACACTTGATTGTCTGTAGGGGCTTGGTTCAGTACACAACTCGTTGACGTGCAGGCTCTGCCTTTGAGTGAACCAGAGGACCATCAAGGATAAGAAGCCAAGTTATTCATGGCCCATGCCAGAGAGGTCTGTTGGTCATGAGTACAGTCCAGGACCAAATTGTGATCTAGGCTTCCTTCCTGTTATGCACCCTCTTCCAATTCTTTGAGGGAGAAAGAGACACTACAGGAAGAGTAAGGCGTGCTTCAGGCTTCGTCCCTGCTCCTTCCTCTCCAGAGCCAGAGTTAGTGGAAATATCTCATTAAGGAATATCGCTCCCTCCAGCGCCGATGGTTATTCCAGTGCCAGCTTACATAGTTTCCTGTGCCAGACACTAGTCCAGCCTTCTTCCAGGCAATACTGGCTGAACACATTTAGGAGGGTGACGTTTCCCTCTAGAGCGCTCCTCGACCCCATAGAACTTTTTGAGGCTCTGCTCGGTGTCTCTCCTTCGATATCAAGCATTCCCCCACATCAAATGGGTTTCTACTTATGTCTACTGACTTCATCCTAACACTCGGACATTCAGTAGTTTTCCTCACCCTGAAGCGGATACCGGTGCAGCCACCAAGGTGCCGTTACCAGCGTTGATCCCGGCTTTTTCTGGTCCACCAGTGCTTCCTCCACAACCCCCCAGCCCCTGTATTCCCGCCCACCCCCATCGCCTTCAGTAATCTTTCCTGGCACCAGTCAAGCGTCTGAAATCTATGAGAGAGGCACAGCGTTTGCTCGTTTAAGAGCAGTGCCATGAGGAAAGTGCATAGTGGAAATATTGGGATGAAATCCGTAGTCTGTTTGGGTCAGACCCTGATCTAGAGCAGGCCCTGCATGGTCAGGGGGGTATGGGTGACAGTGATCCCTTCAGGTCTCTTCCTGCTTCTAAGGCATCAAATCTTTGGGCCCTCCAGAATATAACTGGGTTGGATACATCCCCCTGATATTGATCCAACCCCTGTGCCAGTAGGGACAGAGGTGGCATCATTTTGCCACAGAACTTAAAGTGGCACATTTGCGCAAGCTGCCTCCCCTTTCTGTTGAGTACCACCCTAACATTCTCACTGAAGTCCTCCAATCGAATACAACTTCAGTGGGCGTGCTGGTCCCTTTCACAGTGCTCTTATGGAAGCTGTGAGTGAACCCTGGTCCAACCCCAAAACATACCTAGCGGTGGGATGTTCAGTAGCTAGGCACTATAAACCGGTACCAGAGAATCTGAACTTTCTAATGCTTCATCCTTCACCAGAGAGATTGGTGGTCCAGGCCTCCTTCACAACTAAGCTAAATCTGGGAGCATTCTTTACTCACTCACCTGACAGGGAATCCCAAAAATTTGAAGGGGATGGGAAAAAGGCATTTTCTTTGGGTGGCCTAGCGCTGCTTTCCCATACTGACAAATATCTCCAGGGTCGCTATTCCCATGCCCTTTGAGATAGGGTGGCAATGGTTGTTCCTAACTTGCCGGACTATTATCAGAGAGCAGGCAGGATGATGTTGATCACACGATTAACTCTGGATTGCACACAACAACTTTGTAGCAAGAGTAACAAGCTCTTCAGTTGTCTTTAGAAGACATGTCATTTGATGACGAGCACCTCCTTTGAGAAAAAGCAGGTGCCACATTATATCACTTTAATGAATGGCCTGGAAATAAATCTTATGAAAACAAGTGTGATGGTATGTAACCGTGCACCTAAGAAAAATCAAAAAAGGCTTATTAAGGGAAATAGAATTGATGAGGTTAAACTCTACGTATATTTAGGAGTTAAAATAGACGCAAACGGCTCCTTTGTTTCCCAGAAGAAGGCGATAAGGACGAAAGCGCAGGTCATTAATTATGGCTTCTCGTCACTGGCTAGATCCATTCGAGGCCATGATCTGAAACCAATGGGAATAGTAATGAAAGCCAAATTGATGCCAACTTTCGCATATGGATCAGAGATAATGTTAGGTGCCGAGGCTCTTCTGCTAGACAAATTGTTGATAAGAGCCTATAAACAAATCTTTAGGCTCCCCCAGGTCGGCCTCGCCAGCACAGCTTTGGTTAGAATTTTTTCTCACAAAACAGACACTTGCTAGGCCAGCGGCGTTTGTAAAGCTTTGTTATAACCTGCGTACAATAGCCGAAAACACCTTGGCTAATTTAGTCTGACGAAATCAACTTACAACAGGGGAATGGCCTTCACATGAAATATCTTGAAAATAGCATTAGGGTGCTCGAACTCGGTGACCTATGGAACTCTAATAACTCTGGGCAAACTTCCAAGAAACTGGTAAATAAGTCAACCAAACTGCAAAGCTGGATGGCAGATAAGGAAAGCCTGTCTAGATGTCGCCATGGGTGGCTGGTGCTGAAATCATATTCCATTTTAAGAGAATCACCCCTGTTGGCAGCACCTTTCCACCGGAAGATAAAACAGTCATTTTCTACTTTAAGATTTGGAGCGATACCAACACGAGACCTCATGTCAAAATGGAGGATGGTTGGTTCAAGTGAAGATCGATCCTTTCGCTTATGCCATCAGGGGAACAAGACATTGCTCCACATTGTATGCATCTGTCCTGCATTGATGGTCCAACGAAGATCTCTATTAAGATGGGAGTTCCTCAATCGGGGTATTAGGTCATGTAGGTCTGCATTGGTGGAGTCTATGGACCCAAGCAACATAATTCTGAACATTCGACTAACTCAGTTTTTGAACATTTTCAAAAATTTGATTCCCATATAGGCTGAGCGCTGAGTAATCTGGAGGGGGCTCCTAAAATTCGATTGTAGGACATGATAAATCCGAAGTTTTAAAAACTTTTTAAAACTTTATATGACTAGGTAATCTCGAAGGACGGGCTGCTAGGGACCGCCATAATAGTCGTTCCCTATCCCGCTATGCTTGGGTAACAATTTGTTTAACTTGGCATTTTAATGACACGTAGTTTTGCACACCTGCACTTTTACAGGGGGAAAAACTATGGTCCATCTAGAACTGTGCATAAACCCGCCTCAGTTCAGCATATAAGCACTTTAATTATCTATGGCGATCTATTCATGTCAACTCCAGCTGCCCGTATGGCAATTTTGCACTTTACACATTAGTGAAAAAGATCAGCCCCGATCAGCCATTTTGATCCATTTAATATCTGTATTTGGCATCTTTTCTTATGTATTTAGGAAGGAAAGTTTAAAAAAAAAAAGAGAAGGACAAGCGATAAGATGCCCGTTGGCTGAAGTAGATGTATGACAATTCTTTTAGTCTTTTTTGTATACATTATTTTTAGCCTTGTTGAATTGTATGTCTGATCATGTTTATGATTTTAATTGACTAATAACTTATTATATCCCTTTAATGAAGTTAGTCACTGCAAGTTTGCTAAGACTGCAGTGTTCTACAAAAGACTTTTGTTCCTTTCGGAAGTCTAGATGGTTTTCAAAAGCTTTCCAGTATAGGCAGCTCCAATCCACAGCAGCCATACAACAACAGCAGCAAAACCCTTTTGTGCATCGGTGAGAAGACAGGTATGGCCTTCCTCTTCAGCATCATCATGGAAGTCACTGTAGTTCATTCATGAAGGAGCGTATGTGGCCAGCGGGAAGATGGGGCTGTTTTCAGCAGGCCTGCAAGGCCATAATTTCAGACCAATGAGTCTTTCAAATTGCAGAAAAGAGATACACCCATGACCACCTAATAGCTACTTCCCCCAGCATTATAGTTTTGGCAAATTATAGAGAGTTTGCCCGAGACATAGGCACACGTTAGCATCCGGCCTTGTTTTAATTCCCACCCTATGTACCCACAAATAAAGGGAATACCTGGGTTTACACAGAGGATGTTTTATATAACTATCTCAACCTCTTATATGACTAGAAAACATGTATTCTGCTCTCTTTCCTCAAGAGGTCGTGACGACCATGTTGATATCTTCTTAACATGGTGGGGGGAACTGGCCGATAAAACATGCCACGAATAAGCATGTGAGGCTTTTCCATCCAAATCTCTTTTGCTTTCTGTTTCCTTTAGGCATAGTTTCTTTATTCTAGTAAAATGTTGGAATAAACAAGTTGCTGTACTTTTTTGTGGTTTAGAGTTTTATCTGCCAGCATTCCCTTTTATCGGAGGACTATGTAAAGATACCTCAGCAGGAGGTGGCATCCTGGGCAGAATGGAGCAGTGGAGTTGGTGTCATAGCATGAAGGGGGGCATGGGTGCTATCACAGCTCTTGAGAGAGGTTTAGCTTTGTCCAGACACGTAGGAGCACCCAGTATAGGTCAAAACAAAGCACTATCAGGCTTAGAGTGCCGCATATGCAAAAAATCCTATGCTAATCCTGTGCTAATACTATGCTTAAAACGTTTGTTAGAAAAACAGTATTTAGGAGCTGCTCTCCACCTAAACTTGGGAACTACCCAGAGTTCTCTGCTTCTTTTTGCATATAAACTATAACTCGTGCTTACAACTCGTGCTCTAAGGTAACTAGAACTTGCGCCCCACCATGCACAGTTTTCTCATCAATAATTTTATTGCAAATGTTGCAGTGATATTAATAATGATGTCCTAGAAGATGTCATGACTGATGTAATATATGGAGTAATCAGCAGTGTATGGCAAGGGCACAAGTTATAGTTACATTAGGGCAAGAGCTATAGTTACTTGAGATAATTATAACTATAACTGCTGAATTCCTATGGTTTTAAGTGTGTAAAATCGGAACGTAACCATAACATTCCAGTAACCTTTGGTTTTTTAGTGAACTTCAAAGTTTTTTTTGTTCTATTTCCTAACCATAAAGTTTCTGTAAACTTTGTTTTTTCCGTGAATTTCTAGTTTTTTGTTTTAACGTAAAGTAATATTTAATTACCATACATTATTCCAACCGCCGCCGTGCTTGGCAGTGGGTTGGCCTGGCCTGCAGCCAACCCCACGCTGCGCACAGCCTTTGGCCAACACCCCAAAAGCAGCAACCTCCGGGCCCCTGGGTGTGTGTGAGAGCCTGACTTGGTATATGGTGCTCACTTATGTAAGTGTAGCACCCTGCACTAATCCAGACAACCCTTATGGTGATTTTAGTGGTCTTAGACAACCTTAGAAAGCTCTCTAAGTGGTAGCTGTGGAGAGCAGCCTTCAGGCTTAGTCCAGAAGGAGTGTAAAGCAGCTTGTTTTACCAGTACTTAATCTTATGGTATAGCTTAAGTGAAAAAGAACCACACAGTGTAGGTATAAAAATATGTATTTATTATAAACCCTCACTAACGTAATGTATTATCTCCTACTCGGAGATATAAACACAATACACACAATGCTTAGGAAATAGAACACGTAAGTAGCACAAATACACAGTGGTCTCCAGGGGAGACCAAACCATATTTTTATTTTTATTTTATTTGAAAAGTTTTATATAGCGCTGGCTAGACCCGGAGGTATCAGAGCGCTTTACATGAGGACAAGCATTGTTTCAGAGCATAGTTAACAAGTTACATAGTTACACAGTTTCAGAGTTACAAGTTGCTGGAGCGTAGTTACATGCGTTAAAAACATATACGTAAGGTAAAAAGCAGGTAAGGGGAGACTGGGAGACTATTTTATATACTAAAATAGTGGAATGCGAACCAGGACTCAAGTCGAGAATGGGCCCAAAAGACATAGAAGAGCCGGGGACCCAAGGAACCACCCATGGTGAGTATCTAGCAACCCCACGGAAGTCCTGTGCAGAGTGGGAAAATGACCGCGTGCTCAATGTTAGTCAATAGGCAAGTTGTGGTTGCAATTTTAAAGAAGGACCCTTCTCAGTGGACCCTGAAGAAACCCAGTGGAAGATGGAAAGTTGGAGAGTCACCCCACCCGTGGATACCCCAGGAACCAGGATACCTACACCAGGGAAGCCGGGTGCATAGGTGTCAAGTGGCGTCGGAAACAGCCGTAGACCACAATGGAGGACTTCAGGAAGATGCCGCTGGAGAAGGAGTCCAGTGGAACCCAAAAGTGGATTCAAGATGAGAGGTATCTGCAAGCAGAGGGAACAGAGTCTATGCCACTCAAGAGTGACCAGGAGGCATGAAGACGAATGCCCAACGATGTCGGGGATGCAGGAGAGGTTGATGGTGCCCTTCAAGTTGCAGCTGTGCGGACCAGGCGACGCTGTGGAAGACCAGTAGCAGTTTACGAGCTGTCCCACGTCGGATATCGGGAGCCAAGAGGTCAGTGTCCTGTAGGGGCACCAGCAAGTCTTGGCAGCAACAAACAACGTAGTCGATGAAGAAGGTGCAGTGCCGGGACCAGCAAGGTCCAAGTGACTCACCACAAGCAGGTAAGTCAGAGCAAGCCCCTAGCAAGCAGGGGAGCCCACTGGAGCCAAAGAAGAGCCTCAAGAGGACCCATGGGCCGGAGGCACAGGAGTCGCAGGATGACCTCGAGCAGCTCACCAATAAAGAAGGCCCACGGAGCAGAGGAAGCGGTGAGGGCGAAGATCTTGGCTGCAGGAGTTGGTGAAGGTTGGATCTTCTTGGAGCCCGAAGATTTCTGGAGTAGAGAGTCAGCAAGCCTTGGCAACGGCAAGTCGATGCGGTGCACAGGGGTTCAGTTCCAGCGGCTCCGACGAGGGATACTGGCCTCAAACTCGGTAAGATGACAGTGCAGGCCTCGAGGGAGTTGCAGAACACCACCTGTGTTGCTGAGCCTTTCGGAGTTCGTGGGAGCCCCGGATCAGCAGACCGGTTAGCTGTGTTGCGGTGCCTGCAAATGCCGGGGAGTGACTCCTTCATTCCAAGGGAGATTCCTCAGGTGTCTTTGGATGTCCACAGGCCTGGTGAAGGACTTGTATGGAGCACGGACCCAGACGTTGCAGAAGACCAGCAGGACGACGAGACTAGGAGCAGCAGGAATCTTCCCCGGTGCAGTCTCAGTTCCCAAAGCGATGTCCAGAGTGTCCAGATGGTCGAAGTTCAAGTGGTATGTGATCTGAATCTTGTCCCATGTCGAATCTAGGGGCCCACCCACAGGTAAGCCCTTAGTACCCTTAGGAAAGTGTAGGGACGATTCAGGGGTCCCTCCCAGAGGAGGGGCTGGACAGTGGGGAGGATACTCCTATGTCCTTTGTCCAGTTTCGCGCCAGAGCAGGAACCAATGGCTCCCTGAACTGGTTTGAATTGTAGTATGCAAGGAGGGCACCAAATGTGCCGTTCAAGCTGTCTCAGTAGCGCTGGCAAGTGCCTCCACCCTGCCCCAATACACTAAACCCTGTCTGGGAGGCGGTCATACCTCCCTGTGTCAGGATATCTTTTGTTCTGCCTTCCCCTGCTCGAGCTTGACTCAGCAGTAGGAGGGTAGAAACATGTCTCTTGTCGGCAGCAGCCCTAGCTTGCTGTCTGGTTCCGGAAAACTGTTACTGGGACCACTGAGGGCCTTTACAGTGCATGGAATCATACTCACACACTGTTTACGGTGTGGGGGGTATGTTTCCAACATGTTTGATACCAAACATGACAGGGTTTGTTACAGCCAGTTTAAAGATGGTCGTCGCATAATGACACATGGCCACTCTATATATCGTAATTGCTGATGCACTTACAACCCGGGAGAATGGACTCCGAAGGTTGTAGGGGTGCCCTGCTCATGCAGGGGCACCCTCACATTTAGGACTTTTCACCCTGCCTTCAGGATTGAAAGGCCTTCCTTAGGGGTGACTTATAGGTTTTAAGTGTAGTGACCTCAGATATAGGTAGATGGTGCTAGCAGCAGCTTACACAAGCTGCAATGGCTGGCCTGCAGTCACAATTTGTGTGGTCTCTCAGGGGTGGCATAGTACATGGTGTACCTATGCCCTGGGTACCTTGTTACCATATACTAGGGACTTACACTGGTACCCCACTAGCCAATGTGGAGTGTACCTAAGTACTCACCATGTCCAATTTAGGGAAGAAGCACAGAGACTGGGGTCCTGATTAGCAGGATCCCAGTCAGACAAGTCAGAAAAACATAATGACACCAGCAAAAGGTGGGGGTGACCTTGAAAGCAGATCCTACTTTCCTACAGTGTGTATGTGAGCTGGTGTATCACTAGTTGTATGAGTATGTAAGTGGGTGTGTGAGTGCATGTGTGGGTCTGTGCGTGGATGTATGAGGGGTTCTTTGCATCTGTAAGTGGATGTGTGCATGGCTGTATGAGTGTGTAAATGGGATTGTGAGTTGTTTTCTGGATCTTTGAATGGGTGTGTGAGTGGCTGTATGGGTGTGTGAGTGCTTGTGGCGGTCTGTGAGTGGGTGTTTGAGTGTGTGTCTCAGTGGCTGGATCAGTGACTGTATGGGAATGTGAGTGGCTGTATGTATGTGTGCAAATGGACGTATGAGTGCTTTTCTGGATCTGTGACTGGATGTGTGAGTGCCCGTGTGGGTCTATCAGTGGGTGTGTGAGTGGTTTTCTGAGTGGATGCATCAGTGACTGTATGTGTGTGAGAGGGTGTGTGAGTGGCTGTATGGATGTGTAACTGGCTGAATGGGTGTGTGAGTGGTTTTCTAGGTCTTGGAGTGGGTGTGTGAGTGACTGTGGGTGTGTAAGTGGGCATGTGACTGTGGTGGGTTGGTGTATGAGTGGGTGTGTCAGTGGTTTTGCTGTATGGGTGTGGTTGTGGGTGTGTGAGTGCCTGTGTGGGTCTGTGAGTGGGTATATGTGTTTTTTTTAATTGGGGTCTGGATCCGCTGATCCTCCGTGGACTCGCAAGGGAGCCACACTGAGCACAGCAAAGGACCCGCGGATCATGGTGTAGTTCCATTTAGTGGCTCGAGTTGTAGTCTTGTCTAAAATCTCTATGGCAAATTGCATGGGAAAAATGTGTTTTCGGCCCGTCTCTTTTTCTCGGAACCTGCTTGATGAATCACCCTGAAACTCTCCGGACAGCATCTGAAATGAGTAAATTAGTTTTTAAAATTTTGTGAAGATTCGTCAAATGGTGGCTAAGTTCTTAGCAAAACAAAAACCGCTTTTTCTGTGAAATCTAGGTCCTAACTATAACTACTTACTGGCGACCGCCTGTCATCAATGCCTCAACCAATTGAAGCGGGCATGTGACTATATTAATGTGGGTGTGGTACTTACCTGATGTTTGGCGGGCATCTGATGAAGCTATTTAAGCGAAACGCGTCATTCTGTGAGCCAAATAAAGGGGCTGTTGGAAAGTTGAATCCGTGTGTGCTCGACTTCTTTTCAAAAACGAGGGAGTGTGGTTTGGTGTTTTAGGTGCGGTCACAGCACCTGCGAGCACCCGTCTCCAAAGCTGTTCAGCGGATTGTGGCAAAGTTTGTAACCTCTAAAAACATTTTGGAAATCGCCAAACCACCGCGCTTTCGAAATCTGCTCAACCAACATTGTTTGGGACTGCAACTTTGCGGGAGGTCTTCACTTACTGAGGCGCTGGCCTGGGCACGATGCAGAAGTGGTGCAGTGAGATGAGGATTCCTATCGGCAGCCCTCCACCCTCACTAAACATCAAGGTGGGCGTGAGGTGAGAGCGGACACCGCCCACTGGGGCAGTACTTACGCTGAAGGTCCGCTCTACGCA